>WEKY01011540.1:826136-888653 GCA_013390045.1 Picathartes gymnocephalus | reverse complement strand
AAGGGGAAGGGGGCCGGGGAGCGGCCCGGCACCTCGGGGTGGGTTGCGGGCGGGGGGTGGGAGCCATGGATTCGCCGCCAGCCTTCGCCATGGACAAGCCGTTCGCCCCCGGCGCTGCGCGCGGCCCGGAGCCGCCCGAAAACGCTCAAAGCCGGAAAAACTTCAGCGTGAGCCACCTCCTCGACCTGGAGGAGGTAGCGGCCGGTATGAACGGGACCCCCGCGGCCCGTCCCCCGCCCGCCGGTAGCGGCAAGGCCATCCCGGAGCCGTCGGGAGGCAGCAGCGGCAGCGAGGCAGCGCCCCAGGACGGTGAGTCCCGCCGGCCCGGGAGGGGCTCCCCGGGAATGGGGCAGCTTTGGGAATGGGGTGTCCCCGCCGTGTCCTCCGGGCAAAGGGGGTCGGTGTCCCCCCGCGGCGGGGTGGGAAGAACTGGGGGAGCGGGTGGAGGCGAGGGGCGAGCCCCGTCGGGGCGAGCTGCGAGGGTGCCGACCCCCCGACGGCTGGGGCAGAGGGACCCGGCACCGTGAGAAAGGGACCCCGCACCCGGTACAGAGCGCACAGGGACCCCGCAGCGGGGCAGGGGGCACCGGGACCCCGCACCGGCCGCCTCCTCGCCGGCTCCGGAGGTGTCGGGTACGGGACGTTCCCGGGAAGTCGGTCCGTGCCGGGGCTGCGGGGTCCCCTTTTCTCCCGGGGCTCCCGGCCTCGGTTTCCGGGGAGCGGGGGCGGCCGGCGGGGCCGTGGGGACCGGGACGCAGCGGGTCCCGTCCCCGCGGTCGCAGCTGCGCGTCTCCGGCATCAACCGGGACAGAACCGGGGCTGGGAGAGGAGAACCGACCCGGGACGCGGCTTCATGGCTCGGTCTTGGCCGGAGGCACGTTTTTAACGGGGCAGTCCCGCTCGCATCCTTCCCTCCGCGCCGCTCCGCCGGTCCCGCGCGTCCCCGCTCCGGTCCTGGGGCGGAGGGGAGGAGGGTTCGCCCCATCCTTGGGGCAAAGCCATGGTGCAGGGGCAGCCGACAGCCACCAGAACCCCCCGGAGCCGGGTGTCTCCTCGGGACACAGAGGTGACAGAGCATGTGGTGGGGGTGCAGCCCCGCCATCCCCAGGGCCCGGGCCAGGTGCCCTCCCCGAGCGGTGGCATCCCCCAAAGCTGTCTCCCGGCTGGGCTGTGCTACCCCAAGCTTGTTTTCTACAACCCTGGGGTGCTGACAGCCCTGCCGAGGGTCTGACCCGCGCTTGGCCAGGGTGCACTGCCCACCCGGGAATCTGTGCTGCCGAAGGGGGCTCAGTCCCTTCAATCCCGCCCCCCCCCCGAGTGCTCTCTCTGTCCCCTCCAGTGGCTCCTACACTGCGGACAGGTCTGAAGCATCTTTCTCCAACCCACAACTCATTCCCTGCACAACCTCCTTCCTTCATGGAGCTGCCCCACTGAGCCCCCAGCCCACCTCTGCTCGTGCTGCTGAGGGCTGGCTGAGGCTGGGCGCTGCTTTTTGGGATGGTATCTGGTATTTTCAGTGTTATTTTCCACTCTCCCTCCCTTTCCCTTGGGTTTTGTTTGTACTTTTGGCATTAGCTTGGACCTGTGGGGAGGGCTTCTCCTGCCTGTGGGTCTGTAGGGGGGATATTATTCCATGTGGGATCAGTGCAGCTTTTGGAAATCCAGCCCAGCCCACAGCAGTCAGTTGGTTTCACAGGGCTGTTTGCAAAACAGCAGAGAAACTACTGCCCTGCTGGGCTCCTGAAGCACCCAAAGAACTCAGTGTGGACCCAGCGTGATGCCAAAAACAGAGCGAGAGGCTGCACGATCACTACAAGCCTGTTCTTCACCCTAAAAGCCCATTCCTCCTGGGGCAGGGGCCCCGGGGTTTGGTCTGCAGATCCCAGCACTGCTGGCCCATGGGAGATACTTCCCATTAGCACCTGTTCTGGCAAGCTTGCATGAATGGAGACGCCATCATCATCTGGAATGCTCTGACAAGCTGACCAGCAGCGGAAGCATTTCTGATGTTGAAAAATACCTGGGAGTTGAGAGCAGTGGGCAAGAAGAGAACAAGAAAACAGAGACAAAAACCTGGGCTCCCGCAAAGTTGGACCTTTGAGACCTCTTACCTGCTGCCAGTGCCTTAACTGGGATGCAGTTTCCTAAATTGAGATGGGGAGACTTGAAATACCAGGCAAATGTCCTGCCTTTGTGATCATCAGCCTTTTGCTCCAGATCTGCAATGCTTTCAGCATCAGCGTGATGACAGCAAAGGAACTTTTACTGGTAACCTTATCTTTTATTGGCATCCTGAAGTAAAGCAGCCTCTCAGCGTTTTCTCTCTTCCTCCTCACCATCGTGGGGTTTCTCTGCCAGATGCAGGTTTGGAGCCCTGCTGTTGGTGGCAGTGGGTTTGTTACGAACACAAGTGGACACGGTGCCCCCAGCACCTCTCTGCAGGATGTGGCTCTGAGCTCCAGCCAGGATCCATTGGGGCCTTTGTGCTGGTGGGTTGGAGGAAGAGCAGCCCTGAACCTGCTGGGAAGCTGCTGGTACCCCTGCACCAGGCAGGGTTTGCCATGGGATGGGGGGCTGCGTTGGCACAGCTGGCACAAGGATGCTTTAGGCAGCCCCAGGCTGTGTCCAGCAGGCTGTGACCCCAGCAAAACCCTCTCCACTTCCCCAGGGAAGCAGCAGTGAGAGGTTTCTGTTCCGGAGGTTGGCACAGCCAGAGAAACTCAGGGTAGGGGTTTATTCTCTTCAGAAGGGGATTCAATCCCCTCTTGGCCTCATCCACCCTCTCACCCCACAGCCCTGCCTTCTGGAGAGGGTGGCTGGAGGCAGCCCCATGTCTGGGGCCCTTGGCGCACCTCTCCTCCAGCAGCCCCCCTCTGCAGTCCCTTGCAGGGCTGGCACGTCCCTTCCCAGGACCAAAGCCATGCCCAACTCCCTCTCCAGCCAAGGGGCTGCTCAACCCCTGCCTTGGCCACAGCCCCAAACTGGCCCTGAGAGTACCCAGCACATCCTCCTGGGATGGTGAATACAAATATCTGTGCAACACATTGCTCTCATGACACCCAAAAACCAGAAATCCCACAACCCAGGCAAGACCAAGGAAAAGTCAGCAGGGTGGCAAGAGCTCATCCATGTCCTCATCTTCATCTTCATCCTCCCCTGGAGTGGTGCAACAGCCTCCCATCGAAAACCTTCGGCACAACTTCTGAGGTCTTGAAAGCTTGTTCACCTCCTTTCATTAGACTAACAAATAATGTGTAACGCGAAACATCTGTTAACAACAGCCCTTAATGTTCTCAAGATGATAAAGCAGGAGGGTAATTTTAGCCAGCAAGCCTTGACTGATGGCTTTTCAAACAATGAACTTACTTTTAGTGCCGCCTGGGGATGGGAGAGGGAGCCATGCACTGGCTCCGGCAGCCACTTTGGGGCTGAAAACTCAGAAAGAGTCACTTTTGTCACAGCTGAGCTGTGGCCTCTCCATGGGGCAGGCATGCACTGACCATTTATTTGCCTACAGCCACTGGGACTTGGCAGTGGGATGGGGAGATGTGATGGCCCCTGGACATCCCATTTCCAGAACAGTGCCTGGAGCCCCTTCCTCATCCCCTGGGGCCCTCTGAGCTGTTCTGGGGCTGTGAGGATGCTGAGCAGAGCAGTGATGAAGGAGAGGAAAGAAGCAGCACCCAAAGGGGCAGAGGGGATTAAGATGTTGTTACAACAAATTGGTTTTAATTATGTAAACCAGGGTAGCTGAAAAGGGAGAAGTGAGGCAGGGAAGGACAGGGACCTGGTATCAGAGGGGGAAAAGGGACTTAGTTCTGGAGTTAAAGTGGTGGCTGATTGCCCCAGGTAGCCCCAGACTGCTCCCACGGCTCGGGTACTTTCCTCAGCAGGGCCATCCCAGCTGATGTCCCTGTGGTGTCCCAGTCCAGGGACTGTGCTGGTCCTGGCTCACAGGACATGGTTTGGCTGTGCTGCTCTGCCTTCTCAAATACCACTTGTCCCCATCAGACATGGACAGAGCTCGAGGACTCCTTGACCTCTCTGGCTGCGCTGGCAGGAGGCAGCTCTGTAACAGCACGGCCGGGATGTGCCTTCCCTGGGACAGCTGTGCACGTGGATGCCTCAGCCACAAGTAAAGCCAGTGTCATGAACTCGTGGCCGATCCACTGTGCCTGGCTCTGTGAGACTGGGCCATGGGCACAGGGACCCTGCTGAGGCCCCCCTGCCCCGTAGCCCCAGACCCATCAGACCTCTCTCTCCAGCACCCATCTGCTTTCCACAGCCCCAGAAGTGCAGGGCATCCTCCAGGGTGCTCTGCTGGGAGGCTTTCCATGGTTTCTGTGTTTCTGACCAGGGACAGGCCTGGTGTAGGGACCCTGACTCAGCCCCTGTGAGGGGAAGAGGCTTTGAGAATTGTTTGATAGATGTGGCCCAGCTCTCCAAGGAGGCTTTTGTTCCCTAAAGGAGGGGTCCCTGCTGCTCTGGGAGGCACCACATCCTGCTTGCCATGGCATGTGCAATGAGGTTGGAATACTCTGGAGTGGGCAAGCAGGGCTGGGGTGTTTACAGCACCCATCATCCCTCACTGCTCCCCAAAACAGCACCAGCTGAGGGTGCCTGGCTGCCCTCCTAGAGTGGCAGATCTGCAGGACCCTTGGTGGGGACAGTCCCTGTTGGCAGGGCTGGGAACGGTGGCATCTGAAGCAGAGGGGGAGGTGAATCATCTCTGTCCTTGTAAGGCCAGCTCAGCCAGGTGGGTGGCACTGGGACACGAGCCATCCTTGCTGTCAGTGACCAGTGACCAGACACCACCCTCCATGTCCCCAGTGCCTGCCTGGGGACACCCCCCTGCCTGGAGGGCTCTGAGGGCTGCAGACCTCAGGACAAGGGGTTTTTCTCCATGTGCCCTTGGGGCTGCTGAAGTGGAATGGTCCCCAGGGGAGGGGACAGCGCTTGTCCAGTGCCTGATGCTGGCAGGTCCCCAGTGCAGCATCCATCAGCAATTAGTCAGTAAGTGCCAATTAATTTGTGTGGGAGCTCCCCACCGTGGCCACCTCCCAGCCCTCCACCTTTGTTTGTGCTTCGTGTGAGGCTGGTGACAAGCAAGGCTGAATGGATGGATGGATGGATGGATGGATGGATGGATGGATGGATGGATGGATGGATGGATGGAGAGCCTGACAGGTCCCAGCTCACCCAGAAGGTTTCCAGCCACTCACAGGGAGCCCAGCATATCCCAGTCAGGTAAAAAGGGGCTATGGGGAGGGACCCATCCTGTACATCCCAGGCTGAGGCAGGGGACGGGGGACACCCCCATCCTGCAGCATGTTCCTGCAGCCAGGCTTCCCCCCGCTAACTGGGGACACCCTCCACTGTGCTTCTTACCCTGTGTCTCTGCCACAGGACCACTGTCCTGGTCCCCTGCCCTGGACAAGAGGAAGCTGGTTCCTCAGGTCTCATCTATCCAAAAACTGCAGTGGGGTGGGAGCGCTGCTTTCCCACGGCACAAGCAGGATAAAGGGCTGAATTAGGTTACCACCCTGAAGAACCAGCCAGAGCAACACAAATCACTGCCAGGCACAGGCAGGGATGGGGGTCACAGCTGGAAGAGACCCCGGGTCTTGCGGAGCTTCTGGCATGGGGTTCACCCTGGTACCACCTCTCTGTGCTTCCCTGTGCCCTCCAGCCTTCCAGGGTGACTCACACTCACCATCCCACTCCTCCCACTGTGACATCCACTCACCCTCCTGCTCCTCCCATGCTGACACTGGGTCACCATCCTGCTCTTCCCTGTGTCCTGGGCTGCTGTCAGGCTCTTACTGACTAGTGACACCAGGGCTCTGATTTGGGCAAGATTTACCCCCCAGATGAGCTGAACACCCCCACTTGGGCTCCAGGCTCCCCCTGCCCCAGCTCAGGGGAGCTCTGGGCTGGAGCTGGGGCCCCAGGAAGTTGCCCTGCCCACGCTGAGCCCTCCCCAGGGCACAGGGAAACACATACCAGCACGTTCCTGCAGCGCTTTCTGGGCTCTGCGGGGTCCCCACACGTGCTCACTGCTGGGAGAGCTGCTGCCAGAGGGTAAAGAAAAAAAAACCCAGGGCCTGGGGAGATGGGAACCCTCTGGCTGGGGGAGCCCAAGTGCTAGAGCAGCCTTGGCTGAGCCGGAGGGCAGGGAAATCTTTTCTTCCCGACTTCTCATTGCTGGGATTTTTCTCTGCTCAGCACCTCCAGTGAGCCGGGTTTTGGCAGGAATTGCTGTGGGGTATGCTCCTTCTAAAACCACTTTCCAGCAGGGAGAATCATGGCATGACAGTGTCCAGAGGGGACAGTGGCAAGGTCCTGCATGTTGTGGGGACACAGGGCTTTGCCCCACTTCCCTGGGAACCCCAGCAGCACCCACTGATGTGCTTTAGTCCGCAGCAGCAGCTCAGACACCCCCTGCCACAGCCATGGCCAGCCCAGGAGAGTGCTGGGGTGCAGGGACACCTTGCCTGTCCCCCCTTGGGCTGTTATGTCTTGCTCGACCAGGAACAGCTCAGTGCAAGACTATTTCCCCTCTCTTTCGGGCTGTTATTTCAGGGAATGGGGCTGATTCACAGGAAAAATATGAAATTTCGACTCTGTGCAGCCAAGATGGGTGAATTTCAACGAATCAGCATTTTAGGAGAGCCTGGGCGTGTGTCTGTAGCTGGGAGGCTGATGAAATGATTTGGGCCTTGGAGGCTGCCTCGTTAGAAACCCTCCTCTCTCCCAGGGAGTGGGGCTGATCACCCCTTCACCCGAGCCTCATTTCTTCCAGCCACGCGGAATTATCTCCCCAGAGCTGTAAAATCACTGAGCTGAAGGGATGAGGTTTGAAGCAGGATTGGGGCCCGGGTGCTTTGGGATTGGCAGAGATTTGGTGTCCCCACACTGGCATCTCATTCCTTCCCTGTAGCATGAGCAGAAGCTGGAAGGGGTTATCCTTCCAGGATGGGATCCCTGAGCCAGGGAACTGGACCAGAGCATCCTTTAAAATGCTGGGGCAGTGGGTTATGGCTGGGCTGAGCTGGGACTAAGCAAGGATTTGGCCCGGGGTTAATGCAGATCAGGTTTTTCCTGGCTGGAAAAAGCATCTGGGCAGAAAGTGGAACTGCGGTGGGCAGAGGCAGCCACCCCTTGGTCTAGGTGATGCCCAGAAGTGTCAGGGAGGATGGGAACAGCAAAGCTTTTGGGGAGAAAGGCCTGATTTGGAGTTTCAAGGCGCTTTTCCGATGCCTGTTGGCCAGGACCGCCCCCAAACTGCCAAACCGCTTGTTTTACACTGGACAACCCTAATTTTCCGAGAATTAACACAAAAATTCCTACCTTTGCCCTTGATGCATTCCCGATGTTTGCCTTTGCCCGAGGGACACGTGCCCGCGGGCGATGATTTCCAGCCTTCCCACGGCGTGACAAAACGCCCTGTCCGTGCTCAGCATCCCTCACCAGTTACTTCCCTGCCCTGGGCTGCCCCTGGGAGAACCAGTCCCAGCCCTGGGACCTGCTGGGGGCATCGCTGGCACGGGGGGTGCGGTGCCTGCCCGTGGGGCACCCCTCACCCCCGGGCAGCCCCTGCCGACAGCTCCGGCTGCGGATCCTCGATCGGGGACTTGCGGGTTAAATGAGATGCTGATGTTGCAGGAACTGGGGGAAATTGCTCCAGCTTGTGGGGCAGAGAAACCGTCCTGAGGGTATTAGGGGGACAGGCAGGGTCCCCTTTGCCACCTCGTCCCCTGCAGCCCCACCCGTGCACGGTGCGGGTGCAAACGGCAGCTTGGAGAGTGTTAATTGAGCAGGAGAGATAATGAGGTTGCGGTGCTGCTGTTTCCTGCGGATTTGGGGGGGAAACAGCCCCTGGGAGGCAGGGCAGGGCTGCGGGGGACAGTTCGGGTCCCAGGGGATGCCGGGCGGGCTGGGAGCCTTCAGAGAGCGGCAGCGCCAGCCGCCGGCCCCCTCCCCTTCCCTCCTCATCCCCCTTTGAGTGCATATAATAAAGCAGCTTTTCAGCTGCGGCTGCAGTGATAGATCAGGAAGAATTGTATGAGTCTATTAAAGTCTGTGTGTCTCTGAATGGAGACTGTGGCTAAGCCAGGCGCCAGGCTCGCGCATTGAACCAGATGTGGAGAGGCGCCATCCTTTCCAGCCACTGAATCCGAGAGGCTGCAGGCTTCACACGCAAGGAAACTGGAGTGCACATGGCAGGGGAGCCGGGGGAGCGGCGGGGAGCACACGGCAGCGGGGTGCTGGGGAGGGGGCACAGCCCGGCGCTCCCCGCAGGCACCGCAGCCGAGCCGGGGCAGCGCTGGGACTGGGGGGTTCGGCTGCGTGAGCCGCCCCAGGCTGGGGATTGCACCCCGAATTGTGCAGGGCATCGGCGGGGAGAGTTGTGGCGAGCCTTGAGCTTTTCAGGGCATTGCAGTGTGTGTTTGGAGGGGCTGCTTTGCACTCCAAGATTTGCAGGGGGTCGGCGTTGTACCACGGGTCATTTCTGGGCTGAGGTGAGGATTGCACTGCACCCCAAGTTGTGCAGGACAGTGCAGGGTGTGTGTGGTGGGGTTACCCGGCACCCCAAGTTGTGCAGGGCAGTGCAAGGTGTGTGTGGTGGGGTTACCCGGCACCCCAAGTTGTGCAGGGCAGTGCAAGGTGTGTGTGGTGGGGTTACCCGGCACCCCAAGTTGTGCAGGGTGTTGCAGGGGAGGCGTGTGGCACTGGGCCATTCAGGGGAATCCCTCTGTACCCCAGGTCCTGCAGGGCACTGCTAAGTCTGGGGAATTGTGTTGCACCCCAGGATGCACAGGACACTACCAGGGCTGTCAGGGGTCACTTGGACATGGCAGTAGCAGTGATGGTGCAGGGGAGCGTTTATGGGACCCCAGGCAGAGCTCTGGGGTGCAAAGAGCCTGGTCTAGCAGCAGCACAGCTGAGGAGGGCACAGGGTGGGTCCTGGGCAGGGGCAGCTCCTGTCCCCAAACCCACTGTGCTCCAGAGAGAAGACAAAAATGGAAGGACAGAAGGAAGGCAGGAAAGACAGAAGGATGCCGTCCTGCTGGGGAGAGCCATGGCTGGCAGCTCCATGCGCTGGTCAAGCCATGGATCCCATGTCCCCAGCAAAGGTGTGAAGCAGAGTCTGTGGAGGGGACACAGGTGACATGGGGACAGCCACTACAGGGCTGGGCTGGGCTGGGCTGGGGCTGGGGCAGCTGCCACGCTCCTTCCTCACCAATTTCACTTTCTCGTCTGGGCCGGCCACATGGCTGTAATTTGGGGGTTGTAAATACCTCAGGGGAATTTTTAAATTAAAAAAAAAACTGTTTTCGTTTAAATTAAAAGACACTCAAGCATTTCTATTAGTATTAGAGGTTTGTAAAACTTAAAACAAATGTTGAAACTAAACTACCAGGCAACATCCACTTCGGGAAGCCCTCTGCATGTTTGACATGACTCAGTTACCCATTGGGCAGTAAGTTTTAATTTTGTATGAGAGTGTCAGGGTGCTGAGTGTGGCAGGAGGGTGCCTGGTCTCCCTGGGAACCTGGGGGGGATGGAGAGACTTCGAGTGATGAGGGTGAGGGTCTCAGCCCTGCTGGCCTTTGTAGAAGCAGGACCCTGATGTTCCTGTCTCCATCCTGTCATGCCCTGGTGTCTTCCCCATGGCTGGCACCTGCCCTCACCAACCTGTGATCCTGTCCCCACTGCCCCCTGGACATGGCCATCCCTGCCGTCCCCACCGTCCCTGCCGTGCAGGGGTTCCCAGGTTCTGCATTAACCTGGAAACAGTTAACCAGGCTGGGTTTAAAAAAAAAGATTCGAACCACTTATTAAAATGAATGTTTTACAATAAATTTGGCGAGAGGCCACTGACCTCAAATGAAAACCAGACTGGAGGACAGCGATGCTGCTTGCTGGCAGGGGCTTCCGGGCCGTCTGTGCATGCAGGCGCCCACGAGGGTCCTCCTTGGAGCGGGGCTGGGCTGGGGTCCCAGTGGGGCTCACGAGCATCTCACACCCTGGCCAGACATGCTGGTGTCCACTGTTGGTGCCCGTGGAATGGGCTCTCAGCAGGTGCTGGTGCTCACTGATCAAATGGGTGCTCAGTGATTTGCTGGCCTGGCTGTGAAAAACACCCTTTTGGCCTCAAACAAGAAAAGGGGCTTGGGGCAGTGGCAGTGGGCAGCAGTAGGGGACGCCATGGGGATTCTCGTCATTCCCCCTTGTCCCTGCCCATCTCGTTACCCCCCCTTGGCAATGACCGTGATGCAGTGGGGTCTCTACTTGAACCCTGTGGGGCTGGTGTTTGGTTTCAGTGCCAGATGCCATTGGGGCTGGCTTGCTTGGGCTTTTGCCTATTAAGTTTCAAAAAACCACCTTTTTGGGGGGGCTGGGGAGGAGAGGAAGGCTGGGATTGCCATGCCAGGGGTCCCTGGCTGGGAGCCAGCCCTCCACACAACGTTCCTGCTATGCAGACCCAGCTGATTTAGTTTTATTTTTCAAACAATGAGCAAAAGTCACAGTGAGCTCTAAACACCGTGATGGCCTGAGGCACCCCCTATTCCCTTCCCAGCCCCCAGGAAAACTCACTTTGCAGTTAAATCCAGGGTTTTGGTCGTGCTTTGCAAGCACAGGCGAGTGCTACTCCTCGGCCAGCACTTGCACAAATCTTGTTAGTATTAATTAATTACACATGTCTGTGCCTTGCTGGAAAATCAGGTAAGCTATTACATCAGGTGGCTGCGTGTGAGCGATGTTGGCATCGCTGTGGCTGCATCAGGGATGCACCAAATGGTGCCTAAAAGGTCTGCAGAACAGGAAGGGAAGCAGCATCTGCCGTGCTCAGCCCTGATAGAGGGCAGCAGGGTCCGTTCTGCCATCATCCATCATCTGTCCCACCAGCCCACTCTCCAGTGGCTGTGGGGAGCCTCCAAGGCTGTTCCCTCTGCCCAGACCCCTCACTGCGGTGCCTGGGGCTGACCCAAATCGCAGCATTTTGGCCACAGGGTCTGGGCTGGCTGTTTCCCTGAGCCACAGAGGCCCATTCACACATCTGTGAGCCACCACGGTGCTGCCACTCACCACACTCGGCTGTTTAAACAAGCTGGCAAAGTGTGGAGGCTGCAGCCCCAGGAGCATCCCAGGGTGCTGCAGTGGTGTGAGGTGCAGGACAGCCCAAGCACTGCTCTCATCCCACCCCAAGAAGGTCTCCTGGCTGGGAGATGAAAGCAAGCTCTGCAGTCAATGTCTCCTTGCCGGGAAGGCTCCTGGCTGGTGGTGGCTGGGGGAGAGCCAGTGCCTTTTGTTGGTCCCTGGGCCTCCACCATGGGGGTTGGCAGATTCACAGGAGAACAAAATGAAAATTCCTACTCCCCCGTTGGTTGGTGCTGCTCAGAACTTGGCTTGCATCAGTCAAACCCACCACAGTGTCTTTTCCTGAGGCGCTTGGCTGTGCTGGGAGGGCTTTGGCTCCTGCTACCCCCAGCCCTGCAGCCACAAACATCCTCCTGAGGAGCCCTTTGGTCTGACACAGCCTCTCGGAGCATCCCTGCATGAAGCCAGGAGCACCCATCTGGATATCTATCCTGTCTCCCCCTCTCCCTCTTTGGCATTTGCAGGGGACATCCAGACTGGCACCACTGTGGATGAGTTTCTGGAGGCTCTGTGTGACCCCAGCCCCAGCTAAGAAAAGAGGGACCCCAGAGGGGTGTGAACCCCTTCGAGTTGCATGTATCCCTGCTATGAGCAGGAAAGATGCCAGACCCTGCCAGATCCTGACCTCTCAAAGCCACCATACCCAGCAAATCCGTGCAGACAGTGGGCTTTCCCAGGAGCCTCTCCTCTTCACCATGCCATTCTTTGAGGGGCAAATTAGCTACTCGTTGGGGAGCAGCACCCCAGCTATTGCCTCAGCTCAGCTCCTCCGCAGCTCTGTCCCCATGGAGCGCTGACACAATGGAGGTGGTGGTGGCTCTGGAGCCGGGACAGCCCATTGTGTCAGGCTGCAGCCACAGCCTCCTGTGAATGCACGGGATGCTCCTGGCAGCTCCTGCAAGCCCTATGCCAGGCTGGGGTCACTGTGCACTGGCACAGCCCTGGGAAGGAACATTTCTCTTGCAGACCACTGAGCCCAAGGGATGCGCTCGGCGCTCTGGGCCCGGGCTGGCTGCCCTGGGCCGGTGCCACCGTCGGCGGGCGCAGCCAGGCAGTCTGGGCCCCGCGGCCCCGCAACGGCCCCGGCTCCGGCTCCTGGGGTGCGGGAGCCAGGCGGGTGGGAAAGCACAGCCAGAGGCCTCGGCGAGCCCCGCGCTGGGCGCCAGCGCTGTCGCAGGCTTTCGAGGCTGTGTCTGGAGCAGTCGTGTCAGGGCATGCTGATGGTGCCAGGCCCTGTGGTCTGGATCCTCACACCGGGTTGGGGCTGGGGCCACGATGCTGAGGTGCATCCTGAGCCAGTGAGCGTGGCAGCAGGATCTGTCTGTGTCAACTTCTCCAAAGGTCTGTCCACAGGCAGTTCCCACCCCTGGTAAAAGGGGGGTGATGGCACCATCTCCCCCAGATCCCTGGAAGAGTGGACAGGAATTTCTTGTGCTGTTCAGCCTACTCCCCTTACTCCCACCAGAGCTTTGTGGCCAGAGATGTTCCCCAGCCCCTTCCTGAGGCTTGACAGCATCCCACCTACCCTGCCTCCTCCTTCAGGGAATGTGGCTGCAATTAATTCATTAAATGCTTCCGCTGACGCAGGAGCTGGCTGTGCCAAAACACCGTTCCTGGGGCCTGGCCTCAGCTGGGTGAGCGCTGTGCTGGGCTGTGCAGGAGCCTCTGGCCAGGGCAGTAGCCTCTAGGGTGGTGGGAAGTGCTGGGAATGTTCAGGGACTCCTGAGCATGTCAAAGCCTCAGGGCTTTGCCTGCAGCCCTGTGGATGTCACCAGCTTTCAACTTTCAGGGCCTCCTCTCTAAATCACAGCACAAGACTTGGCCGGCTGGTTCCTCACCTGGCATCTCCAGCATCTGCTTCACTTCTTCATTCCTTTAATTATCTTCCTCCTTCCTCTCTGTGACTTCCTGATCTTCTCCCTCTTGTGCACCTGGGTTTTGCAGCATGGCTGCCCTTGCTCCAGAGCCAGCTGGAGAACCTGCTCTGAATCCACTCAGCTCTCAGCAGTGACTTTGGTGGCTTATTCTGGGCTGGAACCATCCCTAAGGAAAACAGTGTCTCACCACATGGGGATCTTCCTTTCCATGTTCTTTCTGTTCCCAGTACCCATCTAAGCATCATGTTCCCAATGCATTTGCTGCACTAATAATGAGCTAAGAAAAGGCTTTAGTGCCACTACTGGGTTACCAGCACAGGCTGGACAGATCCCCACTGGGATGCAGGGATGCTGCTGGCTCAGGCAGGACCGTCCTGGTTTGTTCAGGCATTCAGCTGGACTTGCTGTGATGGGTGCTCAGACACCACACACCATCTGGGGGTGCAGGGGAAAACCTGGGTTCTGGGGGTGCAGGCTGTGCATGGAGCATCCTTGGGGCTGCAGCACTGCTGAGCAGGATCTTCCCAAAAATTGGGTGTCTGTGTGGCTGGGGGTAGCAACTGCGGTGCTGGGTGGTTTCTGGCTGGTGCAGAGTCAGCTCTATAACCATAAAACAGGCTGCTGCTGCCTGTCAGTGAGCACAGGCTAAGGCCCCCTCGGGACAGCCTTGGCCTCTTTCTTGGTCCCGGCTTTTGCTGCTCCTTTTTAACAGAGACACTTTTCCCCCAGCAAAACTGGCAGCCTGTAAAAACGTGTCAGCGTTTCAGTTTTTTCACAATTAATGAGGTGAAACATCCTCGGAAACATTTCACTGTAATGTTTCTCCAGTAGCTGGGACTTGCCCCTCTCTTAAATTTTTCATGTACGCCACTTGAGCCGAGAAAGTTTCCTTCAGACTCAGCACATTTGGACCCCCCCAGCTTCAACCTCCCCCCAGAGCATTCCCAGGGTCTTTGGGAGGCTGGGGCTGGGCTGGAGGGGGACTGGGAGCAGCAGTGGGTCAGGATGAGGAGGTGGGAGCCTTCTCCCAGCAGTGGGGGAGCCTGGGGAGGGGCTGACAGCCCTTGTCCCCCATGTCCATGGTTGTTTCCAGGGTGGGTTTGGACCTCACAGCATCATGCCAAGCAAAGCTGGAGCTGGCATCTTGTGGGCAAGAGTTGGTAGCCCCAAGGGGCTTCTCCCCTGGGTACTGGGGTGAAACAATGCAGAAAATGGGAGTCCCACTGATATGGTTTTGCCCCCAAGCTGGTGCTGTGTTGGTCCTGTGTGCCCAGGCTGGGCTCGCTGGTGGGTACAGGAAAGGCTCTGTACCTTGGTGATGCAGCACATGAGGAGGGGCAGGTTCCTGGCTGCTTCTCAGCCCCCCAGGCTTTCCAAGATCATTTGGGGAGATAAAAGACCTGTTGTGGTGTAGGCATCGCCCACCAGCCCTTCTGCAACAAACCCTGTCCTTCCTGTGCCCATGAGCAGGGACAAGTGCCCAGCTTTCCTTTCCTTTCCTCCTGCTATCCCTCCTCCCTGAAAAGCTCCAGTGTGGGCTGGTAATCCCCGCCGGGCTCCCAGGCTGTTCCCAACTGCATCCCAAGGCAGGGTGGTGTTGGAAGTGGCTGCTGGAAAGAGAGGTCATCTGCACTTGGCAGCCCATGCACCCCCAAATCACACCTTGCCTTTGGGTGTCTCAGCTGAAGGTTGTGGAATAAAAAGGAGCTGGAGTGGGCACACACCATGGAGGGGCAATTCCCAAACCCCAGAGCTTTGCTCCAGCCTGCTGCAGTCCGAGGGGGAACGCTTCCTCTCCATCGCACGATTTAGAGGAACAAGTTAAACAATTGCACATGAAACTTTGGCAGACGTCGTGGCCGGAGCTCTCCTCGCTTCTCCCGAGTGTATAAAGGGATGAAGGGAGTGCACATGTTTACCGAGAGAGACCATGGGAGAAACGAAAGACATTGTTTTTCCAAAGGATTTCTTGGCTGTAAAAGACCTCCACCACCCTGCGGCTTCCCTGATGAAGGCCCAGCGTTAATTTGTTAAATCCACATCAAGTGCCCAGAGAACCCGTTGTTTATTTTTGCTAATTCAGCTGGCCGAGATCAAATTGGGGTTTTATTTGTTAAGGATAAACCTTAATTAATAAAAGCTATTTATTTGGCTAGAGCTGGCCACAGCCTGAGGGTCAGATATGCCACGATCATTATTTCAAGTAAAACAAACCCAAAATGTCTCTCAACAGTTTGAAAAACGTAGAAACTTAGAGGGCTGAATTTATTTGTCTTAGGAAGAATTTACAGCTAATTCCCTCCAGGCTATTTCAACCCCTAAATTATACCCAAGAAGAAAAAAGAAGGAAAAAAATGCCATTCCAGGCGTAGTAGGGAAGTAAATGGTACAGCATATTTGCTCATTTTGGCTGGGGGTGGGGGTGTGAAAAATTTAAAGCTTAAAGGGTCTTTGGCAAACTGCTCACAAATAAATGGAACATGTGAAATAATCTAATGACAGAAAACTGTTCAGGGCCATGGGGGCTGCGGTGTGATGGAAAATGAAACACGTTGGAGGAGATGTAGCCTGGGATTTTTGCGTGAGAGAGTTGAACTTGCTGCCTTCTGACCTGGTCCCTGAAAAACGGGGCTATTTGCACCCCAAAGCCAAGTGGTAGGGTTGGACTCGGGAAAAGTTGTCCCAGGGTGTGGCGGTACTCACAGGGAGAGGGGTTTGCAGCCTCACCTGGGGAAGAGACAGGCTGGCAGTTGGCTGAAGTGACCATCTGGGGTGGCAGGGATGGTGCTGGGCAAACACCACGTGCTGGATGAGCATTTTGCAAAGAAATCCCCCAAACTGGGTGTCCAGAAGGGAGACTGAACATGGCTGGCAATAAAGCCCATCCCTGAAGGACATCCCTTGGGAATATCCCAGCCTGTGTTTCTGGGGCTCAGGCGAGTGAGCTGCTGGGATTGTCAGTGCTGGCTGCTCTGGATCACAGCTGCACTGAGGCTGTTTACTGTGCACTAATGAAACTCGTAAGTCAGAACCGAAGCCATGGTGGAAATCGAGTGAAAATTACCTCTTTACAGTGCTCAACAGCAGCTGTGGGAGGTTGGGGGCCCTGCCAAGGTGTAAGGGCCCCCCTTGGCAAGCCCAGCACCAAAGCTGAGACCCACCAAATCCTTCCTATGGAAAACTAATGGAAGCGCAGAGGGAAAAGGCAAGAGTTGGAGAAGGGGGCTTGGTTGGTGTCCAGCTGAACCAGCACGGCTCTGACCCAGGGATGGTGCAGCCTTTGCAAATGGGGCAGGACCTGTCGCTCCCAAGTTCTCAGTGTGGCACAGTCCAGGCTTGCCAGCATTGGTGCTCCCACAGGGAGAAGGGTTTGGGGGTGACTCCCAGTACCCCATGGCATCCATAGGGCACAGCGCTGCTCTTGGGCAGGACAGCCAAGAGAGGAGGCTGGAGGTTACCCAGACCACATCCAGCACCCCAAAACTCATCCACAGCACGGGTGAGAAGTCTCCTGTCTTTCCTAACACCCTGGGGTGATTTAAGGCTTTTTTTGTGATGCATGTTAGGCCCATCCTGCTCTGTGCAAAGCCCCTGCACCTCCCTCTCATCCTCCCCCGCATGTCATCTTTCATTATTCAGTAATGTTATCCCCTGTTTTCCCCCTTTCCCTGCATTTTTTTTCCTTTCGGCGGAAATTGTAATCAGTGGAAGATAAATACAGGGAAGGTGGCTGGGGGGAAGGCTCAGGAGCCCCTCTGACCTTTGGCCAACCAAACTGGTCCCTCCAGCCCAAATGAACCCCCAAATTTTACCTGACAAAGGGAAGGGTTTGGCTTTCTCCATAACTTCCCCAAGCACTACTTTGGGGCAGAACAGTGATGGTGGGGAGCTGGTTTTAACTTTGTGCAATTACTAACTCTTATTCCTGGAAGTCCATCCAGGTGGGGAACTGGTTTCCAATTCCTCCATCAAGGTGTCACCAGGTCTGGTTAAATCGAAGTCCTGCTGATGGCAGTGAGAGGACAGGGTGTCTTTGGGGGACCCAACTCATCCCCCTTCCCATTCCTTCTCTGATGCCACAGAGGACTTAGCCATGCTCATTTTTGGGAAGCTGAATTGGGGTTTTCAAAGCATCTCTGATAGAAGAGATCCATCCAGACTAAACATTGTAAACCTGTGAGACACTCACCACCAGCAATTAGGGTGGCATTTGTCTGGTCCCACAAACCCACAGTGCCTGAGCTAATGAGGAAAAGGTGTTGATGCATTACCAAGGCTCATCTCTAAGCAGAGCAGAGGATCCAGGCAGGCACCCCATGTGTGGAGCTGCCTCCCTGCCATACAGAGATGGCCTGGAAAAGGTGTGGAAGGTCCGTCCATTAAAAGCAGCAATAGGGGTTGAACAAAATGCCCCAAACCTGGCGTGGCCCAGGGTTTGCAGGTCTCCAAAAACCCAGGAACCACTGGTGCTCCAACACATTGTGACCCAACTCCAGTCTTAAACCTCAGTCCCAGCATGACTGCCAGCCCCATATGGGAAGCACTCAGCACTCTTGTGGCTGTTTAGCTCTTCCTTCTGTGGGTTTGGGGAGATAAAGACCAGCCAGAAATGTGGCCAGATCCTACAGAACTGGATTGAGAATTAATTTTAAAAAACCTTTCCTCCTCCTCTTTTCTTTCAGCCAAATTAGAGTGGGTGAGAGAAACCATCACTATGGAAAAGTCCTATAGCCAGGTTTAAATTGAGGATGAAGCTAAAGGGGGTTTTTTAATTTTATTTATACATTTCCCAAGGTTCTGTTGAAATCATTGCCAGTTTGGTGAGGGGCAGTGGGTGCCCTTGTGACTACACCTTTTGAACCAAACCCTGACCTACCATTTCCCCAGAAGCCCTGTGGCATGGTCATAAACCCACAAGGAAACCTCTCACCCTGTTACATCCTGTAGTTCTTTCCCAGCCTGATCGTTCCCATTTCAGTCCCAGGCTCCCAGAAAACTCAGGGACAACCATGGCTGGACTTCATGTATTTTAATCCAGCGGCTCGTTAGCTTGCTGAAGGAAAACAGGACCAAAAAAGGAGTTTTAACTAAAAGGGGCAACTGGAAAGCAGAGACTGGCAGAACATTTGAAGCTGCAGGAACAAGTGCTGGAGGGAATTCTGAGAATTTTATTTGTGAACCTTTAAACACGATCGGTGGCGAAGGGCAGCCCATGGTTTCCTGGCTGGGGAAAGGGCCTCAAACCCACACAGATTTCTGGCATGGTCCATTGTGTCTTTACCCAACCAAGAAGGCCGTGTTCAAAATACAAGATCACAGATTGCTGATGGTCAACCAAGGCCAAATTGCACGTACAGCACAATAAAAGACACAGAAAAATGCCAGTGGCTGCAGAGAGGCCTTGGGAGAATAGTGTAGTTGGGCACATAGGGGTCCTAGGGACTTGATGAAAAACTTATTGTTGGACATTTCACGGCTTGAAATATTCAGAGTTAAGGTCCGAGAAGGTTTTTCTGGCCTTAAAGATCTTGGAACCCATTGTTTCCTCCTGCTCAACAGCTTGATGGTGTCTTGAAACAGTGGAGTTAATATCCCTTCCAGTAGATTTTGTTTGTTGCTCAAGCAGCATCTGAAAATGCCACACTTATTAAATAAGTATCATGATTAATATTATTAGCAAGTATTTAATTTGTGAGCATACTCAGGGAGTGATGAGTTCTGCCACCCTGTCCTCTGCAATGATATAGAGCAGAAAGCCCCAACATACCCCTGCCATGAATCAGAATGTCATAAAATTATTAACATTTCAAATAATTCCAAAGTGCTTTCCCACCAGTAGGTACAGATTGGATCCAGATGCTTTATTAACAGAAAGAATCATTAACCAGTACCTCCACATGGGAGAACAACAGCGAGTCGTGCTCCCCACGAAGCCTTTGCAGGCAGCTGACTGGGTGTCTCGGAAAAAGACTTCATAAACTTGCCCAAACCTTATGATATTAGTGACAAAGAGGAGATTAATCTCAGCCTGGCTGACAGCCCAAGATCAATACTGAGAAACCAAACTACACCCTCAGCTTCATGTTTCCATGAGCCAGCAAAGCCAGAAATAAACACTGCGGAGGCTGAGCCCTGTGAGACGTGGTGCCGCTCCTTCTGAGCTCTGAAGACCAGGGTTGGAAGAGCAGATGTTTGGCTGCTGTCCTGTGTCACCTTGGGGACATGCCACAGCTGGGGCCTTGGGGGGTGCTGGAGGTGGGAGCTGAGACCCACATCTTGGGGGTGTTTTGATGCTGAATTTTCATCACCATTCATGAAAGCTTGGCTTAAAGTCTTAGCAAGAGCTGAGCCCCAGTTTGGATCAAGTGCAGCCCCAGCCCCACTGAGACTGGTATTCAAAATCAGGTCCACATGATTTCAGCCAGATGTGAAACCACCACAGGCCTTGGTAAATTTTGGGGTTAACCCTAAGCTCCAGCAGGTCCCAAAATAGGTTTCCATTCTCATGGACATCACAGGGTTGCACATATGCAGCTGCCCAGAGGCCCAGGTGCCTGGAGGAGCATGGCTGGCACAGAGCAGGGCACTGCAGAACCCCAGGAGGGCTTGAGCTTGGCTGGGTCATGGAGCCTCACATGGCTCTGGCTGACATGTGGCTTCTGTTCTTTTCCCACAGGTGAGGGCCTGAGCCCAAGCTGCGGGGCAGCCAAGAGGAAGAAGAAGCAGAGGAGGAACCGCACCACCTTCAACAGCAGCCAGCTGCAGGCTCTGGAGCGGGTCTTCGAGAGGACGCACTACCCTGACGCCTTTGTGCGGGAGGAGCTGGCCAGAAGGGTCAACCTCAGCGAGGCCAGAGTCCAGGTGAGCACAGGTTTGTGTGGGAGAAAACAACAGCCTCTGCCTTGCCCCCAGGCAGGAGCAGGGACTGTGCCCTCCCTTGTTTCATCCTGCACATCACCATGACCCATAGGACCGATGCTTGGGACATCCCTGCTCGCACTGGGTCCCCACTGACCACCTTTCCCCCTGTCACAGGTGTGGTTTCAGAACCGGAGGGCCAAGTTCCGCCGTAACGAGAGGGCGATGCTGGCCAACAGATCGGCATCGCTGCTCAAATCCTACAGCCAAGAAGCAGCCATTGAGCAGCCCATGGCACCACGACCCACTGCACTGACCCCAGAGTATCTCTCTTGGACCAGCACCTCCCCGTACAGGTAGGTGGAGGCTCTGGAGGAGCTGGGGAGAAGGTGGCCATGGGGCAGGGCTGCCTAGAGACCACTTCACTGCCGCAGGAATGCAGCCCTGTGCCGCTGCTGGGGATGTGGGGAGTTTTATGAGGCCGAAAGGAGCTCGTCTGACTTGGCTTTGGGAACCATTTCAACCCTGTCTGAGCATCTGCTGCCCAACACTGAGCAGGCTTCCTTGTCTCCTTGCATTTCGGGGCCAGAGCAGGCGCCCTGGTCCTCGCAAGGGATTTGCTTGGCCTCGTGCTGACCCTTTCCACATCTCGGCACAGGAGGTGGCATGGGTCCTCTCTGGTTCCCAGCTGTTCATATTCAGCCATCACATCCAAAAGCATAAAGCAGGGCCTCCTGGTGCATAGTTTGAGGGGTTCCCACATCCATCCAAGCACATAAAAATGCTGAAGCCCTGGCTGTTCTTGTGAGAGATCTCCAAGAGGAAATAGCTAGCCTGGCTTGGGAAGCCAGCAGGACCACAAAGGGCATGGGGACTTCTCCACGGGCCGTTGCCTCATTCCTCCCTGCTCCCTCCCTGCAGCACTGTGCCCTCCTACAGCTCCAGTGGGACCGCAACGCCCACCCAAGGGGTGAACATGGCCAACAGCATCGCCAGCCTGCGCCTCAAAGCCAAAGAGTTCAGCCTCCATCAGAACCAGGTGCCGACCGTGAACTGAGCAGGGCAAACCCCATCCTCCAGGATACAGCGTGAGCTCCTGTGCCTGTCCAGGACAAATCCGCCTCCTGCCCAACACACGTGCCATTCATCCAATGTCTCAGCATCTTCTCCCGTCTTCCCTTCCCTTCTGAAGGTAGAGTCAGTCCCAGGCTGAAGTGGCACATAATTATAGCCACATATGGAGCGAACTTGGTTAGAAACTTGCTTTTCCGCACACCCTTATAATAATGGCTATATATACACACATACCCCCCACACGCTCTTTGAGGACAAACAGATTTGCCAAGGGAACAAGAATTTGCTTCCAAACATGGAAGGATCTTGGACTATTGGATTTGACCAATTTGGGTATCTTGCCCAGAGAGCCAAAGAGTTATTGGGTCTTCTCCTCCCGCAGGGACAGTGTGGGAGGATCACGAGCCCCCCTTTCCACCAGGCTGTGACTTGCGGCGCTCAACTGCGTGTGTCAAAGCTGATCCATGTGTTCGTCTCTTTGTGCAAACCCAGCCACAGTGTGGGGTTTGGGACTTCCCAAAGTTTGGGACTTTGGGAAGCTGATGGCTCACCCATGCCGTGGCCAGTCTCGGCCAGCCCTCTGCACTGTGCTACCTGCGTTTAGGAGCTGCCTATGCTGATGGCATCAGGCTTTGTCCCTTGCCAGAAGTGCAAGCAGAGCTGGAGCATCTCAACAGACCCACTTGGAGTCTGTGAGCTCTCCCGTGAGCTGGGGATGCGTTGCCAATCCCCAAGCAGGCACCGCTGCCCTGCCTCGGTGGATTTGCCAGCGATTCTGCAGAGCCCCAGGTCATTGAACCGTCCCAGGGAATGAGAAAATTGGAAAAAGCTGTTGGGTTTCAGCTGAGTAGGCGGCTCCCAGAGCTTCGTGCCAACGAAGGCTTTGCCTTCCGGAGGCACAGCCTCCCCATCGGCAGCTCAGCAGATGTGCTCGGGGGTCTGGGGCCGGCAACTCCATGGGGGGAGGCTTTTTTGGTTTTGCTGAAAGGAAATGGTTTCCCCCTCACGCCGCCCTGCTGTGCAGACTAATGAGGTTCCAAGGTGGGAAGTGCAGGGGGATGGACAGGGGTTGGACAACCCGACCCCAGCCCATGGGACTGAGCTGAGGAGAGACGCAGCCCCCATGCTCCCCTGCCAGTTTTGCAGCAATGGGGAATGAGCCGCAGTGGTGGAGGTGTGGTGTCCCTGTGGACACAGCCTACTGGAAATCACACCGCCCTTTCCTCACCCACTGGAAAGAGCCACCAGCCAAGCGTGGGGACACCACCAGCTCAGAGGGGTGGCCCGGACAGAGAATACACCAGCCCTACTTCCCTAGAAGGGTTGGTTTGGGTGCTGCAGCAATAGATCTGAGGACAAGTAGAGCAATTGCTGAGGTGCCTCCTCCAGGTAAACATCCTCTAGTCGGTGACACCGAGGCTGAAAGAGCCACAGCTACAAAGTGCCCCCCTGAGTCCCCACAGCTCCCAGGAGCATCCTGTCCCATTCCCACTGGGGCTCTCACTGCAGCTGCATGTGGGACCCAGTGGCTGTGACACCAGGGCCTTCTGCTGCACCTCAGGCAATGCCGGCCTGGGGGGACTCACCCAGCACCCGGAGCTGGAGACCTGATGGGAGAACCAGGAGAGGAGCCCATCTCCTCTGGCTGGGGATGAACCAGCCCCTCCATCCTGCCTCCAGCCCCTGCTTTCTCTGCTCCACAGTGCAGCCCCCAGTAGGGAACAGCTACCTTCTCCTGCTCAAGCTTGGCAGGCAGGGAGAGGGCACAGCCAGACTGACACTGTCCACCTCATCCAGGGAGCAGTGCCACCTTAAATACCCACCCTCTGCCCCCATCCATATTTCCAGGGCTGGTATCCCTCCCATTTTTCATGCCAGAAGAAGAGCATGCAGCTCCCCACACTGCACAGAGACCTGCCAAGCCAGGGGCAAGAGGGATGCACTGTGGGTCAAATCATCCACCCTGAGAAACACTACTGCTTGAGGCAGGAGGAGGGGGCTGGGGGGTCCTATTCCCATGGAAAGCACAGGGCTCTTTTTTCGGTTATACAAGATGAAACCACAAGGATATAAATGTCGCTGCCTCTTTGAGAACATTAATGAAAATAAACCCATTTAATTGTTTGCAGATGATGTTTCTGTAAACCTAAAAAAAGCAGGGAATAAATATTTCTTCACTAAATATCTATATGTATATATATATTTGAAAACATTTGCTCCTAATCTTAGGGCCCCTCCTTTGCTGTGCTTTTGGCAGCTTATCACTGCTTGTCAGTCAGTGCTGAACTCACCAAGAAGAGATACAAATTGCACCCATGGAGGGGTAGCAGGACTGAGGGATTATTGTAATCTAAGCTCTCTCTCACCCTTACTATTTGTACATTTCAATTACTTGTAACAAGATCCATGGTGGATTTTTTTTTTTCTTCTGCATGTCTGTGTTTTGGAAATTTTTGTAAGGTTTTTGTAAAAACAACTCTTGTGAAATAATGGAGGAATAAATATTTTACTGAGTAGAGACGTGTCAGTGCATGTGATAGGGACCTGAGTCTTCCATCACCAGCCACTGTGGTTTCCCCACCTGCCCTGGACAAGCAGCCTGGGCAGAAGCTGAGAGGCAGCAAGGAGGGCCAGATTCTGCACAGAAATTGAGCTAAAAGAAACCAAGGGTAGGAATAAACCATCAGATTGTAGAGCACTTTCCAGGGAGCAAAGGCCCAAAGGTACAGAGCAGGCACTGAGCACCCAAAATAGGAGGAATCAGTGGTCAGGCAAAGGCGATAAAAAATAGTTGAGGTAGCCAAAGTTAAACAGGGCTCCAGGAGCTCACAGTGCTGAGCTATCAAGCAGCAGATTTAATGCAATGTGGAGAGGTATGAAGATGTGCCATGGGGAAACAGCCCAGCACATGCTCAGACTGAAAGGCAGCGAGTCAATTGGCAGGAATTGCTTGGAAAGTATTAGAGAGCAAGGCAGAAAGTGTCCTCACAGCAGAAATAAAGCCTGAAAGCCATTGCCCCAAGATACTGTGGAGATCAAAGGTATGGTGCATTCAGAGAGGGAGAGAAGGTTTATGGTGGGTGTGTGTCCGTAGCAGGGATTCAACTGCCTGTGCAGAAAACTGCCCTGCTGACTTCCAGGAGCTGAGAGGGCTGGGAGGAGAAGGGACACCTGGGTTTCCCTTGTTTCTTTTACTTGCCTTCACCTGCTGAATTGCAGCAGCCTCCTGTCAGGCCAGCTCACATGGTGTCACTTACAGGATGCCTCTGTCACCTCCTCCTCCTCCCCAGGCCATCCTCAATCCCCCCACACAGCCAGGGGGACCACAGTGCTGTCCCACACACCCAGAGGGGCTCAGCTCCATGAGAGCCGCAGGATCAGCTCCCTCCCAGCAGCAACTTCTGTCCCTCCCATCACCAGTGGCTGTTGGGACACATGGATCTTGTGGATTGCAAGGTTGAGGAAGGAAGAACCCCTAAACAGTGCATTCCAGCTTTCCCTAGAGGGGAACAAGGCTCATCCCATATCATCATCCCTGCAGCACCCAGCAGGGGCAAGTCCCCATGCTGGATATCACTGCAGGCCCACAATGGTCAAACTGCTCTGCTGCTTTGTAACCACTTATTCCTTCAGTAAGTGGCTTGTAGATCATTAAGGCCAATTGTCCAACCTCCTGCATAAAGAATATCACCCAAGCAGCATCCTCATGTCCTCAGCACATGGCCAGTGCAGAGCATTGCTTTGGAGAGCATCCAGCCCCGAGTCAAAAGACCCGTGGAAGTGATGAGCATACAGATCCCAGGGCAGATTCCTCCAGTGACTCATTGTTGACTGCTGGAAATATGTCACTTATTTCCTGCCTGAACTGTCCCAGCTTCAGTTCATCTCCCACTAGAGCAGAAGGTCTCAACCCATGGTCAGTCACCTCCCAGGAGCTGATGGATGTCTGAGGGGTCTGCAAACCACGAGACAGACAAGCTCACCTGGAGAGCTGCAGCTCACCTGGCAGGGTCTGCACTCCACAGGAGAGGGAGATACTGGGGGAAGGCTGTCAGTGAAGAGGAGCTCAAAGGTGTTGTGCAACCTCTCCTCTTCCAGGACAGGGGCATTTTTCCTCCTAGGAAGGGCACATCCCTCATCAGTACTAATTTCAGCAGGAGAGCTGGTCTCCGTCCACGCACTACAACTTTGGGAGTGGGGTGAGGTTGCAAAGACATTTGCAAACTGTTTCCTTCCTCCAAGCTGTTGGTTTTCAACCAGGTGATTCCAAAAAGGGCAGGTCTCAGGTGACGGGAGGAACTTTCTGGACCCCCTTTCCTTGTTTCTGACCCCACAGCCTGACACTTGTGCATGACTTGCTGGCTGATGAAAAGTTGAAGTTTGCCCCTAGAATATTTTAATGAGAACAATTCTGTGCTGTCATCAGCATCGGCTGCCACAGCAGCACGACAAAACAGAGCTCTGATTTTCCAGCTCACAGGGACACCAGCCTGGTTATCCCCATTCAGAATGAATTACAAACATCTCGCGGTTGCAGCATCCTCCTTTCCCATTATCCTTGTGCTGCTGAGCCCTTCTCCCTCTGGTGGCAACGAGAAGGTCTGAAGACCCTCTGAGTTCTGCTGGTACCATCTACAAACTGCAGAAACACATGTTCCTATGACAGTAACGTGTCACCTCCCAGCAGCCGAGCCCCTCCTGCCCTCTGGAGCAATGCTCCTGTCCTGGGGGTTGCGATCCTCACCCCAAACTCTACATTCTATATGGAAGGAGCATCTCCTCCCTGCAGCAGATATTTTGCTCGCTGCTGCTTCTTTCCAACCCCACAGGGAAGCAACCCAAGGCAGCAGAGAAGCTGGAAGCTATGCACAGGTAATTTTAATGCTTTAAAATTACTTGGGAAGAAGGGAGGAAGCAAAGCTTCCTTTTGTAGCTGGTGTCACAAAGCCCAGAAAGAGTTATTACATGAAAGGAAGAACTGTTGCATAGAGATGCACAGCGAGGCATCCATACACCACAACTTCAGAAGCAGGGGAAGTTTGCAAGGACATTTGCAAACGGCTTCCTTCCTCAAACCAGTCTGTTTTCAACCAGGTGACTCCCAAAGAGCAAGTCTGAGGTGACGGGAGGACCTCCCTGGACCTGGCATCGCATCTGCTTGCTTTGGAGAGGCTGACGGGCACTGGAGCAAGTATCGGCCTCCTCCCCCTCAGTCCCTTCCCCAAGGAATGGCACCCTCCCTCCATCCCAAACACCTCCAGCTGCACCCCCAGCTCTCTGGCCAGCAGACGGGGAGGAGAGACTGCGCGGGTGCGGGTGCCCGGGCAGGGTCCCCGTGTCCCCCCGCAGGTCCCGCAGCCGCACGAGGGTGCTGCAGCCCCGCGCAGCGCAGCCCGCGGAGCCCGGCGGGCCGGGGGCGAGCCCCCACCGCGCTGCTCTGCTCCGCTCCTGGCCGGCTCCCTCGCCCCTGTCTGGGGCGAGCCCCCAAATGTCAAGCAGGGGACGTCTCCCAGCTCAGCCCCACAGCCGGGTAGGAAAACGCCCGCTGGGAAAAGTTTTCCCGGTGCCAACTTCATCCTCGTGTGCCAGAGAGCAGCACGGAAGCACCGGTATCTTCCACAGGGGACTCACTTCTGGATGCCCATGCGTGCAGAGCTAGTTCCTCTCATTCTCTCTACAAGTCACAGGAATCTCAATTCCTCAAGCGGAATAAGGGGATTTGTGTATCAAAATCCCATCTGCTAGAGGGAACGGGAGATTTTGGGAGGGCAGAATGGAAGAGTGATCTGTGTTAAGGGAGAGCTGTCTAAGGAGGATTCTTGGGCTAGATCCCATCGGGGGAAGGTCCGGATGAAGAGAGACCCAGAGAGTGGTGCAGGCAGGTAAGGAAGAGGTGTGTCCAGTGCTCAGGGGTAGGAGGGATCTTGGGGCTTGAACCACCTGAAGGAGTGTGGGAGGAGAAGTGCCTTGTGCTGGGTCTCCACTTGCGTTTCTCCCAGCTCCAGACACCTTGAGGGAAGACACGTACTGGTTGTGTGAATCACATTCACACATTTAACCACAGAAGGGGGCAGAATGGACCTTAAAGATCATCTACTCCCAGCCCATCCTGCCGTGGGCAGGGACAGCTTGCATTAGACCAGAGCTGCTCAACGTCTCATCCAACCTGGCTTTGAACTCTGCCAGGGCTGGGGCACCCACAGCCTGTACCAGTGTCTCACCACCCTCACAGTAAAAGATTTTTTCCTAATGTCTAACCTAAATTTCTCCTCTTTCAATTTGTACCCATTTAAGCACCAAACTGTTGTTCTGCAGTCCCAGGTGGGTTTCACAGTGTTGCCGTTTCCTGTTTGAGCCAGGTGTGAAAAACAAGTTGTTGGACATACCATGCACACACCAAACCCCAGAGACTGGTGGGTGCAACCACTGTCCCTGCTCTCCTGGAGCAGCAGGAGACACTGGGCACATGCTTTGCCCACACCGATGCTGGGAACAGGATTTGGAAGCTCTGAGCTTTAGATATTAATTGGGAAAAGGCAGGAATGCTCCCCTCATGCAGCAACCACTGACAGTGTCCAGGGGAGAGCCAGCGGCTCTGATCACTTGGACCCAGGAGAGTCCTGATGGGATTGGTGCTGCCCAAGCAACCCAGCCCAGCTCAGTCCTGCTCCCCCCAAACGTCCACAACACTTCAAAATAAGCGCAATGCTTGGGCCTCTCTCAAGTTTGCCTTGCAGGATCTTTCTGTTTGTTTTTTTTGAGCCAGGAGAGTTCACATTCCCAAGCTTTTCCCTGCAGCCAGTAAGCAGAGTTTATTTATTTATTTTTTTAATAAAAAAGAAGAAAGCAGAACTTTGCATGTAACCTCAGCTTTCCTGAGCAGGGCATCAGCCTCAGGCACTGGACAGGCAGCTGAGAAGTGGCTGAAACAGCCGGCAGATCTGGGGGCTTGAAGGGGGTTCTGTAGCCTCCCCTCTTCCTTCCCTTGCCAAAATCTCCATCCCAGCCACACCTCCAACCACAGCAACATGTACTGGAGAGAGTCCATTTTGTAAAACCACTGCCTTTCTTATTTGAAAACAAAAAGGGAAAGAAAACAACCAAGTGGAGCCATTTTATCAAACTAACACAGACACCGACAGGGCAACACCTCCCAAACACCAACAACTTAAGAATAGGGGAAAACCAGAGAAATGAGGCATTTGTTTCCCAGCAACCTAGTGCAAAAGAAAGGGGACTACTTATCTTGGAAAATACCAGCAGCTCCTTCACAAGTCCTAAGAACAGAAAGAAGAGCAACCACATCTTACCTGAGCTTCTCCAGCCCTCCAGGATTTTTGGGTGAACACCAAACTTTGTAACAACTTGCTACTCAGGGAAGGAAAACTGGGCAGAGCTGCTTGTAATTCCCAGCTCTGCTGAATTTTAAGGATCAGCACAAATAACGCACTCCTGGAAAAGAGGTTCCTCTGCTGGGCAGGTGAGTGCAAAGGAAAGGGATGTCTCTTTAGAAGTCCCAGGGCACTCCAGGCTCTACAGTGGGGTTTAACATCCTGCTGAGGATCAATCCTGCTGGGGCTGGACCCAGCTGCTGCCCAGCTGCATCTGCTGCTCCCAATGGAAGGATGTATCAGAGCACAATGATTTGTTTTTATTGGGAATATTCACTTCCTGCCACCAGGATGCATGTGCAGCAGCAGAGAAACATACAGGGGTTCAAGACCTTGTGCACCATGTGAGGCAGAAAAGACTAGTTGAGAGTGAAGAAATGTTTCTGTGTGAAGAAATGGCCAAGAGTGAGCTGCTGAACGTGCAATCCTGCCCACCTTCCTCGCAGTGGGAGAGCAAAGAATTTCACTCCAAACTTCACCACACAGCTCAGCCTGTGGCCACAACTGCACTGGCATCAGGAGTTACTGGTACAGAAACTTCTACCCGAGCTGAGCAAAGGCTGAGCATGTCTGAGCAGGTGTGTCCCCAGCGCTCAGTGAGATCTCAGCAAGAGCATCTCTGAGGAGAGCACAGTCAAGGGAACAGCCTTAGTGCACAGGACAGGTGGAAGGGGAATTTATTTTCTACTCGTCTGGATTGCCCCTGTGATCTTAGTCAAATTCTGTGTTGCCCTCAGAGGAGGGAGGAGGCACTGAAGAGCAGAGGTTTCCTCCTGCCTTCTCCTCCAAAGGGATGCTCCATTGCTGCTGCTGCTGCTGGGAGCAGCCCCTGGCACCTGGGGACAGCTGTGTGGCAGAGGAGCTCATGGGCCTTTGTCACCGTGCAATACCCTGGTCCCAGCCTCTCCTACCCAACATGACACTTTTGGGTGACACTACAGAGCAGCAATACTGTCTTCAAAGCCCCTCTGCTCATTTCCAGAGCTTTCTGCAAACACCAGCTGGTCCAGGCTGTGAATGGCGTGGCAGCAGTGGACAGCAGGAAACAGCTAAAAGAAAACACCCCTAAGGCGACCACAGCACATTTCCCAAATAGCAACAGCCATTCTGTGGCCAGAGAAAGGCTACAAACAGAGGGGGAGAAAGTCTGATGCCCTGGGGGCATTTTCAGGCCTTAGTGGCTGTGGACATGACCGCCCTTTGGGAGAAAACTCTGTCTGCAAACCCCCTGTTTTGTGCCAGTATTTTAGACATTCCAGAAGTCCCAGAACTTTGTGTCTGGCAAATGCGTTCGGTCTCTGTGTCCAGGGTAAGTGATTCCTGCTGGCTGCTCCAGGCACGTCGCTCTGCATCTTGCTGTGGTGAGGCTGAGATGGAAAAGCCACAGCTGCTGCTGGCTGGGAGCTGCCAGGACCTAACAAGGTCCTGCCTGCAGTGAGGCTCCTGGCAGGGAGCAGAGTCCCGTGGCGTGAGACGAGGTGGCACTGGGAGACGAATGCTTCAATGGCTCCACAACATCACCCCTGAGATTCTGACTTCCCTGTTATGCTGTCTGGAAGGCACCTGCCTCCTGTCCTCCTTGTGGGAGAGGGAACCTAAGGGGCTAAGTCCTAAGGGACTCTCCCACAGATGCACATGGCTGGGCAGGAGAAGAGTGGCTGCTTTATAACCTCTGCTACCAACCGTATCTGCTGACTAAGAGACTTTGTGGGACCCTCATGATTTCCCCTTCCTGATTCATGGGCTATTCATGAGGAAATGGCACATTTTCCCCATCCCAGTTCCAAACACAGAAAACCTTTCCTTCAATGACCCCTTCTTCGTGGGGTAACCCACGTGCTTTCCACCTCTCACCCTCAGCAGCAGAGAGAGAAACCTGCCTCCACATCCCCTTCCTGCATGTCCCTTCTCTCTGGTGGCTTCTCTGACAAATTCTGATGGCGGTGGAATTTTATCAAGGCTGCACTGAACATCCTCAGGGTGCAGGTGACCTCTCTGGTGGCACCACACACACACACACACACACACTCTCCCACTCACAGCGGGGACCAGCAGAGTCAGGATGAGGGGGTTCGGCTGGTTGGTCTCTCCAGGTGTTACCAGTATGGGGTGGTGGCCAGGAGGATCTGCAGGGCCATGGAGAAGCAGGGCAGCTGGGCCACGCTGTAGGCCACGGAGCGTGTGGGTGCCCTCAGCCGCAGGAGGTAGGCAATGGTGTGGATGATCCGTCCCACGCAGAAGATGAGGAAGTGGATCCTGGCCACTGCGGGACTGGGATCCAGCAGGGAGTAGATGGCTCCGAGGAAGAGGAAGGGAAAGATGTTCTCCATGTCGTTGCGGTGGGCCCTGAAATGCAAGAAAAGATTGTTCCTTCCCACCAGAATTCCCTGTTTTCTCTCATTCCTTGTAGCCAGAGTACCCATCCCTGAGTGCTGCTGGGCCTCTCCTCCATTGGATGGGGCAGACACAGCCCCCAAAAGTGTCAGTTCTCCCTTACACATAGAGGCAGGAGGATTTCACACCCTGTGTCTCTCCCTTGGGACGCTGAGCTCCTGAAACTTTCTCTCCATGACTGTGACGCCTTTACCACAGCAGATGACAGCTCAAGAGTTGGAGCTTTCAAATAAAAAGAGCAAAACAAAGACCCTGTGAAGCTGCGAAAAGCTCGAAACTGGTGTGGTGCCAGCACGGCATGGCCCCAGATGTGACCATGCTACACCACAAAAGGCAGCTCCAGACCACAGCTTCTCCAGCAGAGAAACTCACAGGATGGGAGGGTTTGTGGCTTCACCTCTGTCCATAAATGCATCCAAAAGGGATCGGGGAGGAGTGCCCCAAGGCCCCCTACACCGTGCCAGCAGAACCTGGGTAACAGTGCCACATTATGGCTGGAGGGGACGCTGTGGCCATGTGGTGACACATCAGCACTGATGGGGCCAGACACTGCTCCAGCTGAACATGCACCTGCCTGGGTGTCACAGCATCCCTGCCACCACCCACAGCACTGCCGAAACAGGATCCAGTCGTGCCATGAGTGTGGGTTGTGCCCTTCCTCCCCCAGGCACCATCCTCTGAACAAATCCCAAGGCTCAGGGGTTCAGCAGGGCTGGAAGGACAAGTGGAAGAAGAGGGAGGAGAAAGGAGAGAGCTGAGAGGCAGCCAGGGGCCTCTTTAAGAGGCAGGGGGTAAAGGTCCCGCCCTGCTCTGTCCCTGCCCTGCACAGACCCGTGGCTCTTCTCCCCTCCAGGTACAGTCCGAGATGAAAAGCCGACATCGCCCTTGCTCTGGGGAAAAACCTTGGGTTGAATGTGTCTTCCCCAGGGGTGTAAGCAGATCAACAAGAGCAGACTCTGAGAGCTTTAGCTGCCCAAGTCAGATCCCAGGCTGCCCCAGGTCTTTGCTGCAGCTCCAGCTATTTATTTTTATGGAAGTTTGTTTATGCTGAATAATCAAAAGAGGATTATGATTATTATTTCTGCTATTATTTACTTTTTGCTAGGAAGGAAACGGCTCATTTGCCATCCTCCTCCTCCCCCTGGCAGCCCAGCAATTAGGTGGCCCTGGATGTTTTCTAAAGCAAATGCTGGAGGCAGTAGGACATGAGCAATGAGGTTCCCATGCACAGCCCAGGGCTCAGGGACAGCAGGGCAGAGCTCCAGTTCCTTTCCTTTACATCACCAGCAATGCATCTTAGCACTTGAGGCACCTCCTTCGGTAAAGGGGACAGCAAATCAAGCCCAGGGATGAATAACCCTGTGTTTTACCTCTGAGAAATTCTGATTCTCATAGAAGAGGGGTAACATTCAGAGTTTGCCCAATTAGAGAGGCAGAAGTTATTGCAATCCTGTTCAGCCTCTTCCCAAATCCCCAAAAAGGGCAGCTGCCTACAGCACTGGGACCAGTCACTCTGTTCCCTGTCCAAGCTGTGCAGGGATCTGGGGTCCTGTTGGAGCAGGACACAAGGAACCTTTGAGTGTGGGTATGGGATGAGACACTGGGAGCCCGTGGGACTTTGAGCACCTAGAAAAGAGTTAGACACAGTCGGGTGTTGAACACAAACCCGGATCCTTCTCTTGTCCTTGCTCCAGTGCACACCACGCTCCTGTTAAAGATTAAACTTCTCCAGTGCACAGGGTCCCACAGCAGAGCTCAAGGCAGGCTGACCATCTAGAATATTACTTGATTAGCGAGCCCTTTAGCTTCCCACTTCTTTGCCAGCAGCTGGCACGAGGGGGAATGCTGGCACCTGGAATGCCAGCACCACTCACCTGCGGCACCGCTCCACGTCAGGGTCCTGGCGGCAGAACTGCAGCCCCCCATTGCGCAGGGCGTCCTCCGGGTTTGCAAACGCCTGCAGGAGAGAGTCTTCAGGAACCTCACAGGTAGAAGCTTTGCCCCTAATCTATAAGTCCTGCCCCAATTTGTTACCACTCTTCATAAAAACGAGGGCCACTGCGCTTCTGTGCGCACTGTCCTGGGGGTTAAACGCTGCACCTCCCCTGGAGTTTTCCTTATCCTCCAAAAAACCCAATGCTGCCTGCTGAGCCGGTCCCAAGGGAGACCTTCAAGGGAGCTCTCACCTCACCCCAGGCCACTTCTTCCCATGAAACCCATTTAGAGGAGACTTTGCCAGCAAGCAAAATCACTGCTGGCAGAGAGCTTGCAGACACAATGCGGCCTCCAAAAGATAACCAGGACCGACAGATTATAAAGTATTCCCTGGCTAGCTTTTTGGCAGTGGCACCGTGTGGCTTTCCCATGGCCAAATGGGATCTTACACTAATAAAGTTACAAGTGAAAAATTATTTGTGCGAGCTCCCCACCTATGCTCAGAAGCTGTTCCTCAGGGACCTGGTTACATCTGACAGCTTCATTTTGTAGCTGGGAAAGGGCCCTGGTGCTTTCTTTATGTTACAAGCCCAAACTGTGCCAGGGCTGGAGCATCATTTAGAATCACAAGGGGAGAAGGCAATTCATCAGTTACAGTGACGCCGCAGCACAGGGCATTTGTATTTTATCTGAGAGCAGAAATGTCTCCATGCTGCTCCACTGATGCAGCCAGAAACTCTTCAAATACTTTAAAACAGATTTTACAGAAAGCTGGGTTTTACCAGGAGCTGGGGTGAGGGTAATGAAAGTCCAGTTAGCCCCAGCTCCTGATGGCAGCTGGTCCTCCCTGTATTTTCCCCCCTGACCAAGAACCATTTCCTTCAGCTATTGTTTTATTCCCCACAACTTGCTGCTCTCCTGGAGCATTCCCATAGCCAGTCAGCCTGCAAAAGCTCAAAAGCTTTCTGCTACATCGTGAGAAAAAAGACCATTGCAATGATTTCTTCTTAAATCCTTTTTTTTCCCCTTCTCCTTTTCTTTCAGACCCTGCAAATTAACTGTAAACAGACTCTTTCTAGAAGCATCTCACCTGCTTGGCATTTAAGATCTGATTATTATTTAGATGAGGTTTCCAAAATTATAAACATCAAGCTACAGATGGTAGAAACAAACAGGGTCAAAGAGAAGTGAGATATTTATCTGCTGCAGCTATGAAACACATTTTACTTTCAACTGAAGTCAAAGAAAACTCAGCTTGCTTCAGGAAAAATTTGTTGAACTTTAGAGGAATAAAAGAAGAAAGAAAAACCACAGAAATCCAAGGAAAGAGCCAGAAAGGGAGGAGAAGGAAAACGAAACTGGATCTTACCTTCTTTCTCAGTCTCACTTGCCCCGTAATGATGGCAACGACATACATTTTTAAAATCAAAATTGTGCTGTAGAACGCGAATGACAGGAACACTTTATTTTCCATCATTTTGGGAGAACGTGCTGCTCCGTCGCTTCAGCACCCAAAGCTAGAGGAGATCTTGGGCTACGAGAGAGCCCCGCAGGAGAGAGGCAGGAACAGCTGCGTTTAAACACAACACAAATCCTCTAATTTTCCAGTGAAAGCCCCCAGCCCCTGTACTCCCACCAGGCTGCTGGGACAGTACGGAAAGCCCAGCCAGAACAGGAACAGGCTTCCTCTGCTCCTCACACCCTGCCAGCTCCCTGCAGATGAGCTGCCCCGAGCCAGGAGACAGCGTCCTCGAGGGGGTCTGCCCACAGCCTGACCCGAGAGCTCTTTAAGCCAGCCCACCAGGATGCCCCGTCCCTCCTCCCGGCTGTGCCCCGAGGGACGGAGCCGCGCAGAGCATCCCTCGCCCAGGCGGGCACTGCTCACCCGCAGACCGAAGCTCTTCAGCCGTCGCAGGAGGAGTTAGGAAGAAGGTAAGCGCCTGCCTCAGCCGCTTCCAGCCCTGTACTTGAGCCCACTCCGCCGTGGCCGCGCTTCCCGTCCCGCCCAGCGCGGGCTGAGCACTCGCTCCCATGGCAGAGGCAGCCAGCCGCTCCCTACAGATCCACCTGCCGAGGGATGCACAGGGGACAGAGCTGTCCCTTGGCCCACCAGCGCCCACCACCCGGCAGCCTGGGCTGCTCCCGCATTCCCGGCTGGGAGGGGAGCCCCGGGAATGACCAGCCGGGAACCCAGCCAGGCAGGTCCTGCACCGCAAAGCCCCAAAACTGCAAGAAGTGAAGAGCCGCCTGCCCGCCCCAAAGTCAGCTCGTCCTGGTTTTCTCTGAGAGGGTGCACCAAGGGAACCAGATGGAATTTTGTCCTTGGTTTAGAAAGTGCCATGTGAATTTGGAGCTGGCATTTCCTCAGCCATCAAACATCGTGGAATAAAGAGTGTGATCGGAGCCTCTGCAGGCAGCTGGGCTGCTATTTAATGCAAACTTAACTCCTTCTCCCCCAGTGCTTGCAGCAGCAAACCTCAGTGAGCCAGAGGCATGAGGGCTGACAGGAGTTCTTCAAGTTTATTAGAGTGGAAGGGCTGGATTTGGTGTTCATTTCCTTAACACACACAAAAAAAAAAAAAAAAAAAAAAAAAAAAAAAAAAAAAAAAAAAAAAAAAAAGGAAAATACTTAAATACTTATTTCAGGAAAATAGAAAATTCTTTGCATTTGCCTCTGGCTCTTCCTCATAGCCATTCTGCCCTGGTACTGCAAACCCAAAGACATCACACTGCTCAGTGCAGTGCTCTGGCTCACCCCCACAACATCCGAGTGCGCAGGTGCAAGCACAAAGCTGTGAAGAAAATGCAAAGCTGGATGTGCAATGGGACCCGTGGTGCAGGCATAGAAACTGGATGTAGCTCCTGTGGTTTGTGTTGCCATGGCCTGGGGGCAAATGTGGTCTAGTTTTTCTAACTGATACCCAGAAAAGTTCTGAGAAACCAAGACCTTTTACCAAAAAATATTCTGTACAACACGCCCACAAATAACAGAAGATTTTATCACAGTTTGGCAGCACTTTGCACCACAGTGGTTAGTAAGGTGCAAGAGCCCCCCAGTTTCATATCTAACTGGCAGAGAAGAATTTTACTTAAAATTCCAGGAACAGATTTGTCCTCCTTTCCCACCCCAGAAAAGTAATCTTTTGGTAAATTTTGTGTCCTCAGATATGCTGAGTGTTAAAATGGGAAATTAAGATTGTGATTGCCATAGTACTGTTAGTGCTCTGTAAAGCCACTCTGCAGCTGATGCATTTATCATGGGCAATCCAAAAGAACCATATATGTTACAGTCAATAAATTGTGCTATTCCTGAACCCAGCTGGCTCTTTTGAATGCGACCAGACCTATAGTTCACAGACTATTTGTGCATCTGGCATGGAGTCTTATATTTACGTTTTTTCAACAGTGCAGAGAGCCTCTGAAAACCCCAAGCACTTGGGTTCAAGGGGGAGGTACTTGCAGTTGGTCACCACCACCCTGGCGTCAGGGAGGCTGTGGAACAAGTCCTGGCACAGCCCAGCGTGGAGCTCCGAGGCCTCTGGCAGGCTGCTTCCCTGGGGCTGGGAGTGGGGACACCAGGACATGCAGCAGCCATGTGGATTCAGACTCTGTGGCAAGAGCTGCGGTGTTCACCAGTAAACTACATCCAAACACACCCACGTATCCCAGGAGCTCGGCAGGGTATTATAAACACCATAATGCCAAGTATAAGTAGATGGTGGCAAAGCCACATCTCAAACACTGCTCCCTCTCATCCCTCTTCTTCACAGCTGATAGGGATCAACCCATAGCAGAGAAGACCTCGGTGCCCAAGGACTGGGGTTATGCAGGGCCAGACCAGCCCCACAGCATGGATGAGAATTTCTCCAGCAGCCCCTTCTGCCAGGAGCCTGGGAGAGGGCAGGCAGCCAGACCCTTCACCAACACATCACACCCTCCATCCAGCAGCTCCATTTTTTACCAGCTGAGGATCCAGTCCACGGGGTCTTCAGCAGTGGGACCTTTTTCCTTCATGCACCTTCTTCCCCTCCCGAGGCAGCCAACACCTCGCTGAGCAGCAGGAATATGCACCTGCAGACAAGCCAGGACTCCTCCTGCTAGCCAGCCAGGCTTCTCCTCCTTGGCACTGTTCAAACACTGGCAGGGAGCCCTGGACAATTTGCACCAGCAACTGGCACAAATTTACATTGAATGGAGAGATCAAGAAGCACACCTTGTTTAGGTATAAGCACTCAGGGCAAACTCAGGTGTGGATGTGTTAATTTTAAAAGTAGTTTTTGTTTTTTTGGTTTTTTTTTTGATGTGTGTTTATGCATTTCAAACCCTTTCACTGTTACACAGAGTGGAACCCCACTGGGGAGGGTTACGGATGGGGGTGAGAGGCAGAAGATGACTGCAAAGGCAGGTGTAATGCTCCTGGAATCCCAGCTCCTTTTCAGTTTACCGGGTTCAGGGGTCCCATGCTGGGTAGAGCACACCCACACTTGCACATTCCTGGCTTTTGAGACCCAAGGCAATGCAGTGGCCGGAAGCATGTTCAACCATCCCATTAATCCATGCGGAAGCAGGCTGTTCATATTAATGGTTTGATCCTCCTCCACAGATCACATCCTGCCAGGACAGAGCCCTTGCCTGAAGAAGGCCAGGTCCTAAGGGCAGTACGTCTTTAAACTACAAGTCCTGCCTTAAAACATTGAGCATGAGAGGTCTCAACCCAGGACAAGATCTATCTAAACCCAACACCGCTAGCAAAAAACACAGCTTTTTTTTTTCTGGGAAATTATTAATGAAAATCCATGTGAGGCTTTGAAAGGTAGGTCATCAGGTTAGACTGAGCCCAGAAGCTGTAGGGAAAAAATGGAGCGTTTTCCATAGGAGGAACTGAACTATAGGAGGCAGAAGGAATGAAAAATTCATGGGAGGTGCTCAAGAAAAGTACTTAAAAATAGGAGCCTGTAACAGCAATTCTGCTTTGGAAAGATTATGGAATAAAAATCACCCTTGATTCCCTCACAGGTAATTTATTTGACCAACTGAATTATGCTACAGTATTGTGACTACATTTTTCCCCTCTTGCTACACTGAGGAATTTCCTGGTGGCAGCGAAAGGAGAGGGTTGGTTCAGTGGAGTACTGGCACGTCCGCTGGGGTGGCACAGCCTTGGCTCCACCCAGATCCCAAAGGAAAGCCGACACTTTGAGCAGTTACAGCTCAGATTCCCCGAAATTCTCCCTAATGAGCACTTACATCCCACAGTTGGGGCTGAGCAAAGAGCCCGAGGGGAGTGCTCCAGGCTGGAGAAGATGGGCAGGTGGGTGGCATTTCTCCAGCACGCTTCCAAATGCTGGTGGAGAAGGTGCAGAGCCCAGCTGGGATTTTGCTGGCCCACAGCTCAGGCCAGGAGCTAAGCTGCATTCTCAGCTTGTTCCAATGCTACCGTGGACACTGGCGCCCTCCTTCCCTGCCATTTCTTCCTGCTGCTCACAGCACGAAGCCTTGGAGCCTGCATACTCCAGTGATCACCTGCCCGTGGCTGCACCCATCCTGGGAAGCTCAGCTGCCAAAGGAGGCTGTGCTGTGCTGGCTCATCAAACACGATGACTTTTCAAGTAAAGGCATGAGTGTTTTAGCTGTTTATTAGCGAGAAGGGTGCTCCACCTGCATTCCCTCCTCAATCTGCACGAAAGCTCCCACCACCATGACGCACCTTCCTCCATGGAAATCCTCTTGCTTCACCTGCAGATCCCTATCCCCAGACTCCTGGGCTCCTCAGGCTTGTTTCAAGGAGCAGGACACAGAAGATACTGCAAAGTCAGTAAGCAGTGGAACCACCAGCACCTCTGGCCTCCAGCATTAGCATCTGTCATGGTTTGACACTGGCCAAATGTCAGGCACCCATGAAAGTTGCTCACTCGCCCTCCCCTGCCACAGCTGGGCAGAGGACAGAGAAAATTAACAAAGGCCTCATGAATTGAGATAAAGACTGGGAGAAAACACTCCAAGGGCAAAACAGGCTCGGCTTAGAGGTACAAAGTGAATTTATTACAAACAAAATCAGAGGAGGATAATGAGAAGTAAAATAAGCCCTTAAAACCACCTTTTCTTCCCCCAACCCCTCCCTCCCTCCTTCCCACCAACAGTGCAGGAAGCCTGGGCATGAGAGTTTTGGTCAGTTTGTCACCCAAGATTTTCTTCCACTGCTCCAGGAGAGGAGTCCTTCCCCTGTGAGACCGTGGGGTCCCTCCCAGGGGAGACAGTTCTCTGTGAACTTCTCCAGCGTGGGTCCGATCTCAGGAGCAGCAGCCCTGCCACACCTGCTGCAATGTGAGCCCCTGCCACGGGCAGACAGTCCTCCCAAAACTGCTGTGCTGTGGGTGACTCTTCCATGGGGTGCAGTCCTCCAAGGACAGGCTGCTCCAGCCTGGAAGCAGCGGCTCTCTCTCTCCTCTGGGTCTGCCACTGGATCACAGCCTCCTCCAGGAATGGGCACCTCCCCCAGGGGCTGTGGGGGGATTTCTGCATCCCCCGTGGATGCCCAGGGGCTGCGGGTGGATCTCTGCATCCCCTGTGGATCCCCAGGGGCCGTGGGGGGATCTCTGCATCCCCTGTGGATCCCCAGGGGCTGTGAGTGGATCTCTGCATCCCCCATGGATCCCCAGGGGCTGCGGGGGGATTTCTGCATCCCCCATGGATCCCCAGGGGCTACAGGGGCACAGCTGCTTCACCACGGTCTCACCACGGCCTGAAGAGGAATCTTGGCTCCAGCACTTGGAGCGCCTCCTCCTGCTCCTTCTCCACTGACCTTGGTGTCTCCATGTTGTTTCCCTCACATCTTCTCACCTCCCCCTCTTCTCTGGTTAGAAAAAACTGTCCCCCTCACTTTGTTTTGATTTTCTTCTTAAATGTTATCACAGAGGCGTTACCATCATCTCTAATTGGCCCAGCCTTGGCCAGTGGCATGTCCATCTTCAGAGCCGTCAGGGATTGCCTCTGCCAGATATGGTGGAAGCTTCTAGCACCTTCTCACAGAAGCCACCTCTGTCATCCCCCTGCTGCCAAAAACCAGGCAGAGGAAAACCAACACAGCATCTCAGGAAACAACTGGGATGCTTCAGCCTTTGGCAAACTCAGGCAGATTTCGTCTGGTTTGCATTTTGAAGTGACAGTACTGGCTGCAGCTATCTAGGGGCCTCAGGCATGAGGAATGTACGATCAGGCTCTCCCAAATTGTCCTTCACACTCAGAAGAGCAGATGCCTGCAGCAGGAGAAAGCCATCAGGAGAGGCCCGGGGAAGGGGCAGGGCTGTGATGGCTCTGAGAGTCGGGCAGAGCAGAGGAAGCTCCTGTTCCTCAGCCAGTCCCAGGGAACAGGCCCAGGGCCAAGTGAGATGCAGTGGCACATCCTCCTGCCTTTTTCCTCCAGCTCCATCCACCCTCCTTTCCTGCCTGCTCCCAGCCACTCTCCTGCCCCAAACTGTCACACCCACCCTGGCTGCAGAGGAGTCGCTGTGTCCTCTGCTGCTGTGACACTGCGGAGATGCCAGATGAGAGGCCATCAGGCTGTGAGTGTGTGGGAAGCAGATTATTTTCTCTTATTCTGAGCCTCACATGGATTCATGCCTGGTCTTTCTCTTAGAGGAAAGAATTCCTTGGCTATGCTGCTCTGTGCCTTCAGGGATGAAACCCTGCTGGGAGAGCGGCTGAGGGAAGTTATTTCTCCTCTCTCCCTCTGTCCCAGGTGGTTCAGGAGCTGGCTTTAGGCAGAGCCACACCTGCCACTGCTGCCACTGGCAAAGGTGGGAGGTGGGGGTCAGGGCCCGGGGTGTGGGGAAGCCGTGTCTCTCTCTTACTCAGCCACACCTCAGTATCTCGTGATGTGTTTTGCTTCCCAAGAACCAAATCCCATCAGCTGTAAACAACAGGCACAAAACACTTGTGTTACTGCCCAAAAAAAGGGAGTTTCCCTGCCAGACTGAGAGAGATCAAATTGCTGCCAAAAATTTCAGAATTCGGGAACATTTCCTAGACTTCAAGCATTTGCAGAACTACAATGTAGATGCAGATTCCCTGGTAGGGTGCTCTTAAAAAAGAGCAAAGGTAAAAGATGCTGCATGGTCTGGCCTCTACATGCTGTGTTATAGAGAAATGAGAGTCAGGGCATGGGAATCACAGCATTAAGAGCCCTGGCTCACTAACAGGGCTGGGAGAGGAACCAACTCCTGTCCCTGATTCCAGCCTTATGGAAACCTGACATTCAACAGCAAGGAGCAGCTTCAAGGTGAAAAGTAGAAAACAAACCTCTTATTTCCTGTGCCGTTAATCCTGCCTTGCAACCCAGGAAGAACAGGCTGTAGAGCTTGTCAGTTTTAAAGTCTTTTAAGCCCTGTTTTCACCAGATAGGGATTTTCAAGGACAAGAGGGAATGGAAAGGTCAGCCCATCATTGCCTGTCCCTAAACCAAGCTGAGAGTGGCTACACCATCCTGGTGAAACCAACTCCAAGGAGAGCCTTCATTGATGGCTTTGCCATACAGCTTCACCCACCACAAAGTCTTCCAAAACACAGAGCTTATATTTAAACCTCTGAGTTCTCTGTGTCCCCTCCATCACCCCTAAATTAAACAGCAGCATTTCCTCCCACCCTCCTGTATAGATCATGTTGTCTAAAGCTCTTTAGCACACATGCTGATCTTGTAAATTGCTATCACTTTGCAATGTCCTGGAGAGCAACTGGGCTCCCTACAGCAGATCAGGGCCTCCTTCCCACAAGACCTGACTCAGGCAGAAGTCAGAGCTGCTCGGTAATTTGAGGTTTTATGGGTCGAGTCGTTGTGTCATTGGTCCAGACACATCCTAAAACTTTCCCTTTTCCTTCCACTGAGTCATGAACAACACACCTTTTGGGCTTGCTTTTAGGCTGAAAGGTGGTCTGGGTCTCAATTCTGATGTTGTTAATAAACACCCCTCACTGGCAATGCTAAAAACACCCTCCCCACAATCAGCCTGGAAAGAAGGGAGCAATTTAGCTGTGTTATTTACAGCCCCCTCTCCTGGAAGCTTTTTATTGTGCTGTTGTCTCAGCTGGCCTCTTGCTCACAGCAGTGGGAACACTGACACAGCATGACCCAGGCTGCATGACCCTGACTTTATCCAAAGCAGAATTTGGGTTGAATGATGCAGAGAAGTAGAAAAACCTCTCCACTCTACTCTACAGGCACTGATGCTTGGGCTAACCATCCTAAGTTCTCTTCTCTGCCTGAATCAGGACTCCAGGAGCCTGCCCAGGTCCCATGCATCAATTAGTCTCCTGATTTACAGCCTGCATCCTCATATCCATGATGTTCCCAGAAATCTGCTCCACCCTGTGTTTATGCAACCCTGAAGCACTCCATGGGGGAATAGGTGCTTTTTGCAATTTTTTACAAAGCAGCAGAATGCATTTCTCTAGCACAGCACATTTCTATTAATAGTGCCACTGACTCAGGCAAGAATGAACAAGCAGTGTTCCCCCATTAGCAGGGGAGAAGATGGATCCCAGCTGTGGAAAGGCTGTAGGGACAGGAGGCTTTGGGATGCCACATAAGTGAGGCTAGAGCTGTCCCACAAGGAGAGCTGGACATCAGGAAGGGGTAGGGAGCTGTGCTGCACCATTATTGCAGAGGGGGAAGTTGGTGTGAATGTTCAGTGGTGGAAGGAGCTGCTGCTCTTGACCATGAGCGAGGCCCTTGCAGGGTTCTATCACCTGTGGGACACACTGTGGTTTCCAGGTAGGATGTGCCCCTGTGGGAGATAGTAATGGATTGAGGCTCTCTGGTCCCGTTTGCCCTGATTCATCCAATCTTTAGAAGTCAGAGATTAATTTAAGCTCTGAATCACAAGGTTTAATTCTCTTTCTTGTAAATTTGTTGTCATACATGAAGGTAATGTTTGATAATTACATGCGTCAAGTCACCGTCCAAACTGTTAAAATTAAATTACTTCTTGAAACAATTAAGTTCCATAATGAAACACAATTTAAACAGTAAGTTCCATAATGAAACACAATTTAAATTAAGGTGATGATGATAATAAAAACAATAATAATATTTTTATGGGATCTCCTTCCCCCTTGTTCATGTCACAGACAGACCCACGGGGGAATTAAGGACAGCAGTTCTTGCTCAGCTTTGTCCAGCGTTCTCCTCCTTTGAAACATGACTGTGAGAGCACCTCTTACTCAGCTTTACTACAGTCGCATTCGCTTTCATCTCTCTTCAAAGGAGATTTCTCCATGCTTTTGATTATCCCAGTCATACTTTCATATTTCCCTCTAACGCTGAAGCAAGCAGATGACTGGCACATGACTGCCAACTCCTTCACCCTTTGCACTTCAAACATCCTTCAACCTCCTAAAAGCTCATTTTTCTTTTAAACACCACAAATCCTCACTGAGGGGTCTAGGATGACTCCACACCAGGATATTTAGTACTCTAGAGGGGCTACTCCCAAACTGAAGGAATTACAGCAATGTTATATAGAAGACAGCCCTGCGACACTTCACAGCTATCGAGCATTAGATCTGGCTGCTCATCCCTGTTCCTTTGGGGCCTCTCTGTATCCTCCAGCCAATCTCCTCTTTTTCTGTGCTGTTAGCATGGACCTAACATTGTTCTTTGCAGAGCACATCCATTCTCCTCTTTTCAACTAATTCCAGCTCCCTGTTGGTCACAGGGTTCCCAGCTCTCAACCACACGTTTTAACAATAGCTGGAAGCTGGAGTCCTGCAAGGACCTTTTCATTTTAGCAAAATACATTTTTCTTCCTGTTAGATAAAATATCTCCTGGAAAAAGAACCTAACAGTTTTAGATCCCTTCCTGACCCTCCATCCTTTATTTAACATTGAGGAATCTGTATGGAAATGATACTTTACTGGTCATTCAGAGTAAGATTCAAGGCATGAATTAACAGGTCCTCAGGCTTCCCTGCAATGACATTCTGATGTCCAAACCACAGAGAAGAATAGACCTGGGGGAATTTCCAGGAAGCCTCACTGGTCTCCACAGAAATCACCAAATCCCTTCTTGCTCAGGAGACCTCACTGCTGGTGCCTGCAGTTCTCTGGTTACTGATCCCCTCTGAGGCTCTCCAGCCAGTGCTCCCCTTTGGCCTTGGCTGGCACACTGCCTGCTGCTCTTCCTTGGCCTTGAAACCAGCCTTGATCCATAACGTCCCCAGCACTCCAAGGGGTCCAGAGCAGCCTCTCTGAACAAATGGGAAAGCTATTACAGCACCAAATAGTCACTGTCTCCTGATGAACCTACTTGGTCCTCAGTGTCAGCTGCTAGAGGTGATTAAAACCAGGCAGAGGTCTTTACACAGGCATGAGCTGAAGACAGAGCAGGGATAGCAGAGGCGCCAATCAGAATAGCTGCCTTGCAAGACTAATTTTAGTGACCTGTGTTTATGGCTCTTCCATAAGACATGGATGTCAGAGCAGGGTGTTAATTTTGCTAAACTCCCAGCCAAATGCAGCCTCTGATTCTGGTCCAACCAGAATTGTGTCCAACCCAAAACCTTTTAAATCCTCTTTCATCTAAAGGTCCAAAACCATTGGATGGGGCTGTGTGTTTAATAATCCCACCACCTTTGTGCTTTGGATGAGATACAAGCCACTCACCACATCAGAGCCCATGACTGGAGTGAGGGCACAGCATTACTCATGCCCTACTCTTCCTGTAGAATCCTCCCACACCATGTGAACATAGTGTTTTCTTATTTCATCCAGCTGAAGTTTCATCTCATTCACACCGTTTTTATCCCTAAATTATTATTTACAACAGAATTCTATTTAAGATAGAATATGGGCTAAAGTTTCCCTATTATTTCTTGTTCTTTCAGTGAGAACTATTGCTACACAGGCAGACAGGCTCACACAAGACCTGCTCTGCTCCAAGCCAGCCTGGAGAACAGAACCAGAAACTCCTGGAGCCAAGCCAAACAGGAACACTGTCCAATTTAAAATTCTGGGCTCAATTTTAAAAACAAAGGTAAAAACAAAAGGCAGGATCAAGGCAGGTAAAGTTTAACTCTCACAGTGTCCCCATCTTACCAGTGAGCGCCAATAGCACAAGGTTTAATTCTCTTTCTTGTGGATGTGTTGTCATAAATGATGGGAACATTCAGCATTTACATGCCAAGTTCACTGTCCACACCATTCAAACTAAGCTACATCCTTGGACAGTAAGTTCCATAATGAAACAAAATCTGAATTACGATGATGATGATGATAATAATGATGATGATGATCATCATCATCCTTTTATGGGATCTCCTTCTCCTCTTGTTCATGTCATGGAGAGACAAGCGGAGGATTAGGAACAGATGATGTGACTAAGCCAGTGTTGCTGGAGCTGGGTGAGAGCACCTTGACCTGACCCCAAATGCAGTTCCCAGATCTAATCACTAAACCACAGAGGATGTCTGCGCCAGGAATGTTTAGTTTACGAGTCAAAACAGAGCCTAACTGCCAGCATCGATAGCCCATCCGCTGGGTCTATCGCTACCATTTCATACATTATTCATCTTGATCTTGCACGACACAGGCCTTGAAATCAGAGCCTGGAGGCCATGAGGTCGGAGCAGAGCCAGCTCGGCAGAAGGGGTGAAAAGGCCACGCTGCTAAATGGTAAAGCACCATCCACACCCTGCTTTGCTTTCCTGAGTTCCTGCCCTGAGGGTGCCTCTCTCAGCTGCCAGCCCAGGTGGATTTGCATGGTCCAGCGGAGGCTGCTGGTAATCTGCACCTGGCTTTGGGTGGTGCCATTATCGTGGAATCATAGAACCATTCAGGTTGGAAAAAACCTCTAGGATCATCAAATCTAACCCTAAACCACTGGTGTTCACCACTAAACCACTTCCCCAAGTTCCCCATGACTTTCGAACAATTCCAGAGAGAGTGAACCAGACCCTGAGCTGCTGTGTCCTCTCGCTCTGCAATAGCAGACACCTAAAGCAGCCCATAGAACACCCACCTGAGTCCCAGTGTCTCACAGCACTGGTAGTTAACACTAGTTATCTGGTAATTAAACTCTTAACAGCAATTTTCTCCAAGCTATTCCTTAAATTCTTTATTCCTGGCACCAAAATGTGAGACTGGAGCGTGTTCAGGACACAAAAGCCTGCTTGAGAAATGGACACTTGTTAAGATCACCCAAAGACAGATTTAAAAACCCTTCCCTTCAAAGCCTACTACTGTGGCAGTCCTGGCAACTCCTGTTCATATGAACATAAACCTCTGATTCTATCCAAAGCCAAAGGGCTGCCTCCCTCCATCCCTTCTGCCTCTGGAACACACAGTGGCCTGTAGGAGAACAGAGCTATTTTGTCTGCCAGGCACTTAAATAATTCCTTGTGCTTGTTCTGAGAAAGACCATTTCCATCCATCATTGCTTCATGGAGTTGTGTGAAAGATGAATGTCCTAGGCTGACTGTTCAGGTTCCAGCACCAGAACTCACTCCATAAAGAGCAGATAAGTGTCCTGCCAGCATTGTCACCTTGTGCTTATCTATAAAACATTACAGTTCCAGCCAACTCCCACGGTAGGCAAGAAATGTGAGACAGCAGCTTCCCTCACCCACACATCAGGCACGGCTTAAACACGTTCCCTCCCCTGCCTGTCACTTCCATGCCTACCAGGTAACAGGACCTGTGTAACTCCACCTGGTGCAAACCACTCAGGATCAGATTAAAAATCCCATTCTTCTCCCTCTGCAGAGCTGTCAGCATTCATCATGGCCAAAGGGCAGCGGCAGCAGTGACAAGCCCTGCTCGGTGCCAGCTCTGGGGAGGAGCTGTGCCAGTGCAGACCAGGGACAGCTCTGGCCTGGAGCACCTCAGCATCCAAACTCTGCTAGGTCCTCAGAGCTGGTTGTTCACCTTGCAGGGACAGCATGGTGAGACTCTGCTCTCTTACTGCAGCCTAGGCTCAGGGAAAAGGGCTTTGAAATTGGGCATCCAAATGGGAAACACTTTTTTCTTGTTGTAGGGAAAAACCTCTCAATTGAATTTTTCAGAGACAACAACCAGAAAAATATCCAACCCTTCTGGTATCTCAGAATTTCACAAGGGTTCAGATGTGGTCAAAGGAATTATTTCCCAAGGGCAGATTTATTGGGCAAGTATATAATGTTCTATTTTACTTAGATCTCAAGCTCATCCATATCTTTCCCTGTTGGACTGTCCCTTCTCATACAGCACAGCACCACATACTGACCCAAGGGACTCCGTGATTTTGTACCCCAGATTAGGATTTTGAAGCCTGTCCAAGTTGAATCACAGCTCAAGCTCTTGAGTAAATATTTCAGTGACAAAACAGAATTGTTAAACCCTTTGCTGTGAAATACTGTGTTAAAAAAAAAACAACTTTCATCATCTGCAAACCTCAATTTTCCTACCTGCAAGAGAAGGATGACAGGCTCCTGACTGCCTGGGTGTTTCTAGAATTAGACAATGTCTACTCAACATTAATGTGGATTTTGGTATTTTGTGTTATTTCTTCTGTCACATTACAGAAAGGTCAAGGAACATATTCCATGAGTCAGAGCATTTCCACAGCATTAGTGTTGTCCTCAGAGCTTAGCCAGGCTCTGTATTTGGATAAAGCCCACCACAACCCCACTCTTTAAAAATCCCGATGTACGTCAGAGTGGCAGCCCTTTCCTGTCACTGCCTCATCTCTAAGTTTAGGATAAGCAGCTCTTGGAAGATGATGCTGAAATTAAAGCAGGGAAAGAAAACAAAGCAAAACCACACATACTGGGGGGAGGGAGGAGGGTAGAAAAAGGGTAAAAATAAAGGAAAATCCTCTCAGAAAAACTCAGGCTGCTAGAGAGCCAGAGGCAGAAGGCAGGGAGAGATTATCTAGAAATGAATGTAGGGAAAAATTAGTCTCCCAGCTCTTCTCCAGTTAGAAACCTTCAGCAAGAACCTCTTGCCAGCCCAGCACCTCATGTAAAACAGCACATTTCCAAACCTCTTTCACAAAGCACTTGAAAATATTGAGGACCTTACACATCCTCCAACAAAAATATAGACTTTTTCTGGGAAAAGCATTGATTCATTGATCCTGCCATTCTTACCTGGAAAACTCTTGCACTCCATGAACTGAAGATGGGGCTGCAGCCTTGATTCCTAGCACCCTGTCCCCTGGCTGGAGACATTTTCCTTGGCTCACCAGCCAGCTGGGAGACCTTGTGATGGGGAGAGCCCTGCTAACCAGCCACATCCCAGATTCTCTGAGCTCTCTGCCACAGAGCTCAAAGCTCAAAGTAAGCCAGCCCAAAGTCCTGAAAATGCTGACTTTAAACCAATCAAACTGCTGGTGGCAGGAAGTTCCAACACACCGGAAGCAGGGTCAGACCAGGAAAAAAATCTCATCTGAGACTTTTTTCTCTCCTCACCCTTGGCCTTGAGTATTCCATTTCTGTATCCCTTATCTCTTGCTTTGCGACATAGATGCCCCATCTCCACTGCCTCCTCTACCACAACAGCTTCAGCTGTTCAATTTATCCACTGCAAACACCCTATATCCTCCAGCTCATACCACTGAGCCCCAAATTCCTACCGTTCATCTTCCTCTGCCACATCCTTTCCTTTTCCACACGCTCTCCTTCTCACCACACCAATTTCACTGCTGATCAACACCTCAGATCACAGACACCCCAAGCCTATTGCACACTGAACACCTTCCCAAAGTTCTTCTCTGCTGCAGATCTTCAGTACTTTCAGCTTGTGGCAGCTGACTACACTGACCCACTGCTGGCCAACCACCCCACATGGCCCTGTGCTGGCCAGGAGGGCACTGTCAATGCATCACAGGATGCCAGTTCTGTGCCTAAGGCACAGGAGGGTGTTGAGGTGAAAGAGCAACATGTTCAACACAACAGGCACAAAACGTTGCACTGTGGACTGCGTGTTGCAGGGTCTGTGCTCCACTCGGAGCTTGCAGACTGCTGTTCAAGGAAATTGCCATCAATGTCAGCCTCACCACCACTATTAGACATCTCATCCATGTCCAGGCCCAGCTTGAACCCATTTAACATGTAACAGATAATGAGATAACAGCATGACATGCAGCAGCTGAAGATTATTTAAACATCCATCTGGTACCTGTTATGCAGCATACGTCCTATTGTTGTATAGGAAATATACGCCACCTCCCTCCCACATGGGAAGGAGAAGATCTATAGATGTGTCTCATGCTACCCCTTCTTTTTGCACAGATGAGGTAATTCTCCTTCTCTGTGCTGTTTCTAGCATATCACTTTGCATTTCCCATCTATGTTTTGGGAGAAGCAGTCCCTTCCAGGCTGGTGAGACCTTGTGAAAACACACAAGAGCACAACGAACTACTTGCTCAGGACATCTCACCCCCTTCACACATCAGTCAGAAAAGATTCTGCCGTGAAATGGATTCACCCTTTGCAAGACACAGTGTGGCACTACCCTTTATCCCAGAGAGATTCAGGGGCAACAGTCCATGTCTGTGTTTGTTGGACCACACTGATTCTACAGGAGAGTGGTGCAATAGCTGCTGAAGCCTGAGCGGTGAGCAAGACAACCCGCGCACACTTTAATTCAGATGGACAGATGAGAATCTGCAGATCCCAGCTGAACGGCCTCATTTCTTTATCCAAACTCCCCACCTTCCTTTGTAGGATGACTTTGGCTGTTTTGCTGAAATGGCCCTCAGGGCTCTGGCTCTCTGTGATCCCTCAGGAGCCGCGGTCCGGGTTATTGTGTATCCCAAGAAATCACGTTTCACAACACAAGCTGTCAGCTCTGCAGATGGGAGTCCACACTCCTCTGTTTTTCTCAAGCATGACTCAGTTTTCTGCAAACACTTCTCCCATGTAAATCCTGGACCAAACCCTGTGTCTGAAGCCCCATCTAGTGCTCAGCACGGACAGATGCAGACGGGGTCAGCGCAGAGGAAAGACGTAACTGGAAAACTCCCAGCATTTTCAGCGGTATTAAACCACCTTTATAAAACTTATTTGTCACCCAAGAGGGCTCGGAGAGAACCCAGGCGACATGGAATCCTCTGCCAGTTCCTTCCTCTGGACTCTCTGCAGCTCTGGGTGTCCAAGTGGAGATGGCAACTGAAAGCCCTGGAAACTCAGCTCCTTCGGTGCTTGGAGGACATCTGGGCAAAACCAGGAATGAAACCTATTCCAGCCTTGGAATGAGGAACCAAGAGTGTAAGCTGTGCCCACCTCAAGGCTCGATGGCAGCTGGCAGCCTGGATTCTCCCAAACAGGGAACAACGGCACTTCCTGGCTGCTCGGCAGCACTGGGTGCTCTTGTCAAGACAGTCATCAAATCCTGAGCAGGTATTTTATATATATACTAAATAACGCTGATCTGTGTTTTTCCAATGAGCTTTTTAAAAAATAAATGGGATTTACTGAAAAGTGCGCTCCAGAATATTTTTCATTAAAAAAAAAAGTGTCTGTTGAGGAAACAAACTCTTTTTTGCTGTCTGAACTTCTTTGCAAACACACTTTTTTGGTGGTGAGAAGATAGCAAAGTTGTCAGGACAAAAAAAAATCTGCTCTCAAGACTTGTTTTTGATACAGCAGCTTTCTGACACGTTCAGTGCTGCGAATTGCAGAGCCTTAGGCACTGCTACGGAAACCCTCGGGCTGTGCTGTGTGCACAACCACTCGCAATTAAGCCCCAAATTAGCGTCTCTGTGTTCTCCGTTAATCACTAGTCCTATTAGCACCTTGTTTAAGATGCTGAGAGGTTCCAGTTCTCCTCCCATCAGAGCTGCGATTGTTCTAGTGATACTCTCACTGCCTGTGCAATGCTCTGTTCGCCACACTTTCGGTTCTCCTGGAGCAGTGTGATGTCTTAACTCATTAACACCTCCAGCTTACAGGAGGAGACTTGGCTTCCAGCCCTCTCAGCAGCCCCAGGTTCCTCACTCCAGGAAGTTTTTCTGCAGTTTCTGTTTTGTTTTCTGTTCCTGCTGAGCCAGGCTGGCAGTCAGCTCCCACCATGAGGCTGCTGAAGGCTGCCGTGATCTTTCTTCTTGTGCCCACTCTGACGCCGGCGTTTGACCCTCTCAGCGCTTCAGTCGTCGCGGGAAGCGCTGTCATGGCTTGGCACCTCTTCACCTCCGATTCCTGGCTCAAGTGCCGTTTCCAGGAGTGCTGCAAAAAAAATGACACTCTGGATTTCAGAGGTAAGGCAATGGCAAGGGCACGTGGAGGCAAGCTGGTGTTCCTTCCCAGGGTGCTGAGAGCTTCCTTTGGTGGGATTGTGGAGCCACAGCGGCTCTCCAAGGCAGAAGCTGCGCTAACCTAATATTCCTTATCCCACAAGAAGTCGTGTGCCCTGCTTCTCCGAGCAGTACTAGAGCGTTTTCCTTGCTGGTTTCTTGGTTTATGTTGGCAGAAATGGGCTGTGCTGGTTTATGGCACCATCAGGGCAGCAAATGCCATTGATAGACCTCATCAATGTGTGTAAATATCTAAAGCAGGGGTACCGAGAAGGTGGATCAGGCTCCTTCCGGTGGTGCCAAGGACAGGCAGGGAACTCAGCTTGGGAAAATTACTGAAACTTTACATTTTTTTATAAACTAACTCTGATACCCCATAGTGAACAAAGCCTGAGAGAGAAATATGTATTGTTGAGGTTGAACACCTGGAATGTAGAAATTATGGACCACAAGGACATCTTGTAGAAACCGTTTTGTCGGCGACTAGCAAAGACTCAGTATCTGCATTGTAAAGTCCCTAGCAGAGGAAAAAGATACTAAAAAGACTAAAATTATGGACTAACTAGTAATGAGAAGTGGGAAATCAATAACCAATAGAGGGTAGAGTAGTAATTAATGAAAGAAAATGATGTCATTTAGAACCGATGAGCAATAATTTGCTTGTTAAAAAGGTATAAATAAGTGAAAAAACTGTGTCTGTGTAGAGGCTGCAGTTCGGACGGCCTGGCCAGAATAAAGTAACTCCTCCCTCGCTAACACTAAAAAGCCGGTACTGGAGAGTTTAATTTCCCCGGCGGATTTGGTAACCAGATGACGCGCTGCGGTCCCTTCCACTCCCCCCATCCCGGGATTCGGGCTCTCCGCCCTGCCCGTCCCTTTGCCCGGCACAAAGATGGCGGCGGCGGCACTGACCGCTGGCGGGGCGGGGCGGGCGCGCAGGCGCGATGGGCGCGGCGCGCGCGCTCGGGGCCGCCATGGCGCGCTCGGTGCCGCTGCTGTGGGTGCTGCTGCCGGGGCTGGCGGCGCTGGAGCCGCTCAGCGTGGGCCTGGCCATCGGCGTGGCCTCGGCGCTCACCGGCTTCCTGTCCCACCCCAGGTTCTACTGCAGCTACGTGGAGTGCTGCCCCCGCGCCGAGCAGCGCCTCAACGCCACCGGTACGGCGGGGGCGGGGGGCGGCCGGGCTGCCCCCGAGCTCGGCCGGGCACTGGGCAGCGCGGCCCGGGGCGTGCGCGGTGACCGGCGGTGCTGAGTTGTCCCTCTCCCCGCAGCGCTGAAGGCGCAGCTGGACAACAGGCTCTTCGGGCAGCACCTGGCCAAGGACGTGGTGCTGAAGGCAGTGCTGGGCTTCAGCAACAATCCCAGCCCCAAGAAGCCGCTGATGTTGTCGCTGCACGGCTGGGCCGGCACCGGCAAGAACTTCCTCAGCCAGATCCTGGCGGAGCAGGTCCACCCCGCCGGCCTGCGCAGCAAGTTCGTCCATCTCTTCCTGGCCACCCTGCACTTCCCCCACCACGACCAGGTCAAGCTCTACAAGGTGAGCAGGGGCACGAGGTGGCCCGGTTACCCCCAGTCAGCCCCTAAACCCCCTGCTGCGGGGTTGTCCTGCACATCTCCCCCAGCTTCCCACTTGGATGAGCTCAGTTGGTCAGAGCATGATGCTGATGATGCCAAGGTTGTGCGTTCGGTCCCTGTATGGGCTATTTACTTAAAAGTTGGCCTCGATGATCCTTGTGGGTGCCTTCCAACTCAGAATATTCCGATTCATGTTCCTGACAGCTGGAGGTGTGCAGCTGGGTATTCCAAAGTTGATGCTTAGGCGAGACAGAAAGGGAAGTTCATGCAGAGAGTAAAAGGCACCAAAAAGCCGAGAAATCTAACCCGAGGTAGTTTCCATTTCCTAGCGCTGCCCTCTCACTGATGCCATCTGCTGATTCCTGTGCTCGCTTGCAAGGAGAGTTTGTCGTTCCAGCTGCATTATCCTGGCTGTCCGGGATGGAAGGAACCTTCTCCATAGCCCCCGCGGGGGCGTGTTTTGCATTTGAAACAGTGTTGATAACGTTAAGAACACAGTGGTGTTTTGGTTGTAACACAACAGTGCTTGCACAGCTTCAAAGCTTGGTTTTTCCCACTCATATCGAGCAGACTGGGGTGGGCAAGAGATGGGGAGGGGGCACAGCCTGCACAGCTGACCCCGGATGGCCAAAAGGATATTCCATACCACATGCTGTCATGCTCAGCCATACAAACAGGGGTTGAAGAAGGAAAAAGTGGGGGGGCATTGGTTTCCGAGGTGGTTGTTGCTCTAGCTCTGGCTGGACATTAGTCTGCATGTGTTGGGTGATTCCCTTTGCTTGATTTTTTTCCTCTTTCATTCATCAGCCAGTGAGTGTGGGATACTGAGATTTGACAGTGTGTCCCCAGAATCTGTCACATACAAGAATCTTGCAGTACATCCAGTAAAGACCTTGTTTTTCAGTGGCTTTCAACCTCTTGTTCCAGGAACAGCTGCAGAACTGGATTCGAGGCAATGTCAGTGCCTGTCCCTCCTCTGTCTTCATTTTTGATGAGATGGACAAAATGCATCCAGGTGTCATTGATGCCATCAAGCCCTTCTTAGACTATTACGAGGAGGTTGATGGGGTGTCCTACAGGAAAGCTATCTTCATCTTCCTCAGGTCTGTGGCACCAATTTCTGTCATTTTGAGATATGGAATGTTTATTTATTATGATAATGATGTTTCTTGGGGACCTCATTCAAAGAACAGCAAAAAAAAAATGTTCTGGAGGGAAGATTCTGTGTGCAAAGACAGTGGGGAGCACTCTGAGCTTGTGCTTGTGGCTGTAGTGGAGCAGGTCTGATGCTGTGCGTGGCCACTGCAGTGTGGTGAGCTCATGAACCTGGTCCAGAGCATGGGACACAAGAGAGTTCACATTTTGGGATGGGTGCACCAAGTACTGGACCTTGCTAGCATAGAGTTAACTATCTTCAGAGCAGCTGGTTTAGTGCTGTTTTGGATTTGTGGCTATGAGAGTGTTGATAACACACCAATGTTTTGCCTGTTTCTGGATGATGCTTGCAAAACTTCAAGGCTTTTCCCACAGTAGGCTGGGAGGGGATGTGGCCAGGACAGCTGACCTGAACTGCCCAGGGGGATATTTAATACTGTGGCATGTCACGCTCAGCAATAAAAACAGGGTTGAAGAAAAAAGTGGGGTTTCAGCTTTAATGTGATGGTTCTTCAGCATTCACCTGGGTGTTGGTCTGACTGTGGGGGTGGTGAGTGATTTCCTTAGTCCCTCTGTGGGGTTTTTTTCCCTCCCCTTTTCTCTCCCCCATTAAACTATCTTTATCTTGACGCACCAGTCTTCACACTTTGTTTGTCCTATTTTCTGCTTCCATCCCACTGAGGCAGGAGGGAGTAAGCAAGTGGCTGTGTAGGTGCTTGTTTGGGGGTAACCCACCACACGCTGATGGCTACTTAAACACTGGAGACTTTCCCTAAATTTTGGCTTACAGGATTCTTTTTGATGGTTTCTTTGATATCAAGGAGATTAAAAATATGGGTAACTGGCTGCAAAAGAAATTCGGGTTCAATTGTATCTGTATTTCACCACTGTACATTTTTCTTTTATGATCAGCAATGCAGGTGGTGATTTAATTAACAAAGCAGCTCTTGACTTCTGGACAAGTGGAAAGCGCAGAGAAGATATTCAGCTGAAAGATCTGGAGCCCTTGCTCTCTGTAGGAGTCTTCAATAACAAGAACAGTAAGTCACTTGGCCCCAAAAATGGGAAATTCATTCCTCAGTGGCTGAGACAAACTGCTTTGTGAATTCAGCCTGGCCTGTGGATCCTGTCATATGCAGGATCAAGTTTAGAGAAACTCCTTATGATTTTTTCCCCCCCCAATTTATCCAGGTGGGCTGTGGCACAGCAGCATCATTGACAGGAACCTTATTGACTACTTTGTTCCTTTCCTGCCCCTGGAGCAAAGTCATGTGAAGATGTGTGTCAGGGCCGAAATGACAGCCCGTGGCTATGCTGTGGATGAGAAGATTGTTCAGGCAGTGGCTGATGAGATGACCTACTTCCCCAAGGAGCAGAAGATCTACTCTGATAAAGGCTGCAAGACTGTACAGGCCAAGCTGGATATTCATGAAGACCTTGTGATGCGAGATACAAAAGCCAGGAGTTGATTTCCCCTTTGAGTTTCCGAAGCACTTCCAGAGCTTTTGGAAATCTGTGTATTTGCACTTAAAATTTTTTACTGTTGCAGGGAGTATTGTGAAAATACCAGAGTGAGCTGTATGGGCTTGGTAGCTTTTTTGTGTTTGGTTGTGGTTGGGTTTTTTTGTTTGGTGTTTTTTTTTTTTTTTAACTTAACATAGAATTGGGAACTTAGAGATCATCTAGTGCCACCCTCTGCCATGGGCAGGGACACTTTCCACTGAATCAGGTCACTCATAATCCCATCCAGCCTGGTTGTGAAGCGCTGTTCATCTCTGAACTGGCTGGTATCCCACTGTTGCCCCCTTTAGTTTTCTTTTAATCTATAATGAATTTCTAGTGTGATACATAGCACTGGATACAGCCTCTCCTGCTTTATTCTTCCAAGTGCTGGGATTATGAAGTATTTAATTCTTCTTTCTGCATAAACTAGTCTGGAGCAAAGGAAAACAGAGGAATTTTTCCAGATACAGATTTCCCTTCCATGTACATAGTCCTGTTCCCATTCTAGTGAAATGGAGGGATGCGTGCTGTGTTCTGAACTGTGATCATGTCTGTAAGGGTGAACCCCTTGGTGCATTGCAGTAAGAAGATGATATGGTAGAAATCTTGCTGTGCTTCAGCTGGGCATCATCCTCCATCTCCTGGTACAGTAATATGGGAAGTCATTATGAGCTCCTAGAAATCTGTTACTAAATAATAGAGAGAGGGCAGGGGAAGAGGAAGTAAGAGCTTGCCCCATATTTCTTTGGGGGAAAAAGAAATCGTTAAAGAAACTTTATATTCTTTAAAGGGGCTAAGTAAATTAGTGACTCCAGGTTGTCCTAAACTGAGGGGACCTATCTGAGAGCTCTGTTACAACATACCAGGCCAGTCTTCTGTACTTAAGCAGAAAAATCTCTCATGAGGATTTGACTGTTGCAGTTTGTCAGGTTAATCTGTGTGTGGGCTCCTGGGCCTGAAGTCTGTAAGGTCTTTAGTAGTTCCTCCCTGCTGCTCCTAATGGTCAACGTGTGGATAATGCTACTCTCACCTTGCTTGGAAGACACGTTGGATGGAAGAAATTATTTTTAATAGTGTATTTTTATGTTGAAGTGTAAGCAACAGCAACAATCCTATACCTCACTAGTTAGGTATGTTTTATAGTAGCCTTTAATGTTAAAGAATGCCTTGTGTGAAAGGGTGAGTGGTGAGTTAAGAAGCTGGGAAAGATCAATTTAACCTTCACCCAGTGGGGAGGCTGGGGTTTAAATGCTGTTGCAAGCTTTAACTCTTAGTCTCCCATCACTTGTGTATCAAATGTTGTAATGCAAGACAGAAGTGCCTTTCACTTTGTTGATTGTACTGGTTTTAAATTGGTATGAGGGATGAGGCTGTTTTTGTGCTGCATCATCTACTCCCTCACTTTTTCTTAAACTTCTTTTAAGAGGTGATGCTAGATCATAGGTATCATTACAATTATGTTAATTCAAATTACAACAGAGAGTTTAGCACTCATGTTAAGGTCTAAATTAAAAGTGTTGATTGCCTTTTGCAGCCCTGCTGGAGTTTGTCAAACGCTGGCAAACTGTTCACACTGATGCAATCTCCAGAGCCAAACACTAGCAAGCCATTAACCTTGGGACATTGGACTGTCACTTTTCAGTGTGATGTTTTGCCTACTAACTGATTTATTTCTAGTTGTATATGCTGCATCCAGTTTCACTTACTCCAAACAGAAAATATTTGTGCTATTTCAAAACACTAAATACTACCATATTGCAGTTGGAATAAATCCTAAGTTACTTCTTCTCTCTTGGTTAATCATTTTCAGATATAGGAAAGCACTAGTTTATGCAGTTTGCAACCAGTTGCACTGCACATTTCTGTTACACTTCCTTTATAAGTGTGGGACAGCTGTTGGCAGCAGCTCATACCTCACTGAAGGGTCAGTTGTGAACCACCTGTTGTGTTCTAAGGATGCACTAGGAAATGTCAGGGAGCTGCCTGGGAAGCACAGGCTCTGCTCTTCACTTGGACTTCACCACTCACGGGACAGCTCAGCTGCTTGTCCCTCCCTGGGCACACCAGGCTCTGGGGCCAGGCTGCCTCTGGCTGGCAGGACAGCAGCACTTCCTATTTCAGTGTATTTAAACCATGACCTCTGATTTTATGTGCCCAGCATGAGATCTCAGAACCCTCTGCAGAAAGTTGAACTAAAGCAGCAGCTGCTTGTACTGGATTCTGGTAAGAACAAAATTCACTCTTGGGACTGTTCAGCTCCTGTCACCTGGCCAACGGACTGTTTGTCTGGACAGCAAACCTTTCCCTCAAGACATCTTCCTTAAAGTTGTCTGATCCAGTCTTAAATGGCCAATTAAATAGAATAATGGCCAAAGTTACCCAGCACAAAAGAATGAGGACCTTAGCTCTGAAACCATACAGGGGAAGAATAACAACAGGATCAGAAGGATCAAATCTGGGAGTGATTTCAGGCACAGGTATGTCTTTACTCAGATGGAGCTGCTCCTAGCCAGGGCTGCAGAACAGAAGAGATTAAACAGAGGCAGTCTCCACCCTTTCCACATCATTCCTACTCTGCAGAGGAAGCTTCCAGCTACCACCCACTCAGGGCTGTGATACAGTGGTAGCCAGTATTTCATTGTATGTCAAATGCTTGTATCGATGCTGCACTGGCACACAAAACAGAACTAAGATAGTTCTGGAAGAGCCACAAGACAACTTGGTTGTGCTGATTCTCTTGAGGAGCATGTACCAGACAGTAGTACAAGTTTATCATTATTAAATCTGCTTTTTTCCATTAGCCAGTTATTTGCTATAATCAGGAAGTCAAAGAATAATAAGTAAATACCTAAGTTCAAAGCACTCATTTGCTGACAAACAGTAGGATTGATAATTTGCATATCACACAACTTCAGAGCAAGGGGACCGTTGGAGATCCTCTGGCCCTTTTTCTCCCCCCTTGCAGAGAAAACTCCAAGATGCTGACACTGGAAACGTGGGTGGCTTCAAACAGAGCCCGCAGTGTTCAGGCAGTGGTACCACAGTGGGAGGAGGAGATGAGCAGCAGGGTTTTAACTGGTCTACAAGACAAGTTCATCCCTATTGAGCACACATACATCTAAGAAGTCTGCCTCTACAAAAACCACACAACTGTAATTAGTATAAACGGTCCAGAAGTGCAGTTTCCACTCCCAAGCTTGATTTGTTTCACCAGATAGCAAAGAGTCACATCTCCTCCTATCTCTGCCCTTTGAACTCCAGAAGGGAGATACCTGTACTCAAGCACAGCATGAACAGCCAGGAATGCAGAGTGCTATTCCTCAACATGGAGTAAATTTGCGCAAAATTAAATCACTGAATGCAAAGGACACCAGAAGGTAGCTAAAAAATACATTTCTGATGAGAAAAGTTTATTTTGAACAGCAACTGGAAGGAAAAAAGCCTCTCCAGTGCTCATCTTCAGAAACAAGTCTGATACCCTTCACAGTAACTTCAGTGGACATACTTTATGTTTTTGGTTTTTTTTTTTTCCAAATGCCTTTAGATCTGCCTCCATCCCTGCCTCAAAGGCACACAGTATGGTGAGAAGATGAAAAAAGGAAACCCCTGCAAGCTGACCTGAATTCAACATGTAAGTGAAGAAGAGAAACCTCTTTTCAATTTCCATGGTGTAAAATTTAATCTGTACATGTTTCCCATGACATTGCAGCCCTTCCATGAAGCTGACTCACCACTCCCAGAGCACAGTTCTGCCTCCTGAGATCACTCCTGGAAGAGTCTGCTGTGGGCAACTTTATACATAAAAACTAACCTAAAATAGGAACTAAGTACACCAGTGTGGCATTTAAGGATTTTAACTCACTTGTAATATTAAGTCTGCTCTGAACGCTATTCACCACAAACACTTTTATATTCTTGGTTTGACACAGACTAAATTATACCTCTGTTTTGAAAAAGACAATGGCACTGTATGATGTTGGATAGAAGAGCCCAGATTTCTTAATTGTAGAATCTCCCCTTATCTTTACTGGGCCCAAGCTGTTGAAGGCAAAAAGACACATATTCTATTTTTAATGCGTATTCCCACACACGACCAATGAAGACTTTCAGAGACACAGGAACTTTGATTAAAATTCTCAATATTGTCTAGAGATCATCCACATCAGAGCAAAATTGAATTAAGATTAGGTCATAGCCTCAGTCCTTCTGTACCTGTCAAGAGTCTGCCAGAGGGTTCCGATGATTGACACATGATTCAAGGAGTCTTGAGCCCTGCCAGATCCAGGAATTCCCAAAGCAGTTCCTTCTTACCTTCACAGCACAAGGCTGAAGCACTTAGGAGCCGTGACTGTTGACAAAATGAAAACACGGAGGTACGGCTGCTTTTTTACACATCAGTTACAAAACAGTGTTCCTTTCTTTAAAAAGTACTTAAAAATGAAATGTCTCAGGTCCCCCACTTTGTGATTAAGTTAAATTTGCTTCTTTGCAGGTTGTAGCAATAAAGCATTAGAAGTCATAATAATAATCCAGCTTTGCATCCACAGTTTTACATCCTTTATCTGAGTAAATTCTCTCCTCTCTGGGGAAGTAGGTCATCTCATCAGCTATCCTGCTCACAATGTCTTCATCCACAGTGTAGCCACGCGACTCAATCTCGACCCTGACACACATTTTCACATGTTTGTATTCCAGAGGCAGGAAAGGAATAAAGTAGTCAATGAGGTTTCTATCAATCAAGGTGCTGTGCCAGAATCCACCTGCAAAGAGAAAGAGAAGAGGTTTGTTAGTATTTCTCTTGTTAAACACTACCACAGGTTGAATGGGAGCAAGAGGCAGATCACAGCTAAGAAGTGACCTGGGATTTTAGGACACTATAATGCACAAGTCAACACAAGCCCCTTCGCACGTTACTTTCTGCATAAAGTTTTGGACAGACACATAAATGTGGTCCTTTAGGCTGAATGAATGAATTTTGACTGCTTGAGCCTTGCTCTCCAGGTGCTGGTCTCATACCCTTCCCTCTCTCACCCAGAGAGGAACAGATTTTCTCTCTCTTATCAGTTCTCCCAGACCAGTTTTCTTATTCCTTTTCTTGGAGCTTACATCTAAACTTTTTAAGAAGTACAGTGAGTTTGCTTCCAATGCTAAATTTAGAGCTTAATTATGTTAAAACCCCTTTTCAGCAGAAGTCCTGTGTGAGGAAACCTATGAAGCACTTCCCCCAACACATGCAGTCCAACAGGCAGCAAACAGGTTGGTGGCCAACGTGCAAACTGAGCTCCTTCATCTTCACTCGTCCTGGGAGCCAACTGCAGGCCCCAAAACTGCGTTTTTGCTCCTCACAAGCCAAAATCTGGAGGCCACATCAAGAAGAAACCATAGCTTGTAAAAATGCAGCTAAATGCAGCCCATCCCTTTTGTGTAACTTTTACCACCTCAAAGGCAATCCCAGTTTTACTCACTATTTTTGTTGTTGAAGACGGACACAGACAGTGCATTTTGGATATCTATGAGCTGGATATCTTCCCTTGTCCTCCCACTTCTCCAGAAATCTAGTGCCACCTCTGTTATCTTTTCAGCTCCTGCATTGCTAAGTAAAGAGAAAACAGAGATTGTAGCTGGGGATAGTTTTAAAAGTTGAAGTTATGAAGTAAAAACAGTGTACAGAACAGCAAACCTGAGATGCCACTGTTTACCTGAGGAAGATGAAGATGGCTTGTCTGTACGATACCCCATCCAGCAGTTCATAGTAGTCCAGAAAGGGCTTGATTGAGTCAATGAGTCCTGCATGCATTTTATCCATTTCATCAAATATAAAGAGTGACCGGGGACAGATGCTCACATTTCCCCGAATCCATGACTGCAACTGGTCCTGAGTGCCACAAAAATGAAAGATGCTGAAAGAATTTGTGTTGAAAAGACAGAAAAAAATAGCACTTCCTATTTACGGAACCTTGTCCTGAAGGAGTTGTTTCAGTGGTGTCATTTTAATAGCTTTGGCTTCTTCACTAAAACGTGGTTACAAGCTGTAAATGAAACCTCAACAAAATCTCATGCTAGTTCTGAAAAATTTTAAGGCACCAAGAGACAGGATGGGACAAGCAGGAATTCTACTAAATATTTCTATAAAAAGCAAAAATGAAAGTGCACAGTAGGAAAAAAATGGGTCCCACCAAGGAACAGCCACACAAAACCAAGCCCTAACAAGCCAGATGATGACTTTTGGTCTAAACATCCTTAGATTTGCTACCTGGCAGCAGCAGTGAGAAATTGCACCTGCAGTCACTACAAGACAGTGGTATTCATTCAAACTGTGCAGTGAACAAAGAACAAAAAAACCCATAAAACACATCTGAGCTACTGCTCCATGGTATCTCCCTGCCTACAGAACTGACACAATTCCAAACACACTTATTTGTACCTTTCTGGCACCAGAGGATTTTGTGATTTTGCTTTACAGCTGAGAAATGGATCCACAGAAAATTAAATAACCTGCTCAGTGTGCAGTAGAACAGACAATGGCCTCAGAGTGCCAGTGCCAGCTTGTCATGGTGCCTGACAAACCTGGGGGTCACCGGGTTGTTTCCCACAGCCATGAATTATTTGGTTTTTTGCAGCACCCACCAACTCATCCCCTAACCAGTAATCGTGTTTGTCCTTAAGTCAGTCCCATCTCTAAGCAAAGTGCAGAATGAAAATTAAACCATATCACTCTTCCCTAAAGAGAGGCTCAGAACACACACAAAAAACTTTACGTTTAAAGGAAAATCAATCCTGATGGATGTTAGGATCTACACACTTCTGTACAAAAAATTGCAAAACTGACATAGCATACGTGTTACAGCATAAAATAACATCTAGGTCTGTAGTACTGATCATGCCATGACATTTATAACTCATTGCAGCACAGCTCATTCTTACCTTGTAGAGATTGATGCTGTGAGCATGAGGAAAGTGTAAAGTTGCTACGAACTGATGGACATATTTACTCTGCAGACCTCTTTTATAAATGCTTTCGGCGACGATCTTACTGACAAAGTTTTTGCCTGTTCCAGTCCACCCGTGCAAGGAAAGCGCTAGTGGCTTTTTGGCGTTGGTGTTATTCAAGAAGCCCCTTACGGCTTTTACAACCACCTTGCTCACCAAGTGCTGCCCGAACAGCTTCTTGTCCAAGTTCTCCTGCAGAGCTGCATGGAGAGACCACACTGTCAGCGGCGGGGAGCGGGCCGGGCGCGGGGTCACCCCGCCCGCTGTGGCGGCCGCCAGCCCCGGGCAGGGGCCAAAGGGCCGGCCGGGCCGGAGCGGCGGCCCACGGGAAGGCCCCA
>WEKY01011540.1:704332-819787 GCA_013390045.1 Picathartes gymnocephalus | reverse complement strand
GGCCGCGGTGGCGGGGCCGTGGCCGCCGGGCTGTGCGGAGGGAGGGTGGCCGGGCCGCGCCGAGGATGATGCAGCAGCAGCGGCCGCGAGGGCTCCGGCCCGGCTCCTGCCGTGCCCCGGCGTTGGGGCGGCCCTGCAGCCCCAGGGCCTGGTGCCGACCCCGGGTGCGGGACCTTGCGGCTTTAGGCTGTTTCTGTGCAGCCTCGCTCTTGCCCAGCAGCTGCAGCGTCTGTCAGGACAGGACTTGTATTTTGGGGGTCTGCTGTGCTTCAGGAGCGACATAACGGGCAAGGGGGGGATTTCCCGCAGGTGTTTTTTGCCTGAAAGCTAAATCTCTAGGTGAGTCGTTGTGTTGTGACCTCCCATAATAAGTCAGTGTTCAGACCTGCTCTCCTTTGCGCGTTCCACATAAACCTCCTGATTTTCCCATACCTGATGCAGCTGTGAGCCAGAAGCACCTGCTTTCCGCTTCTGCCTTGTCAGTAGGGCAGTTCGGTAAATATTTATTTTCTCAGTATCTCAAGTATAAAATGTCTCGAAGCACGACTGCAGATACTTCTTTCTCTTGGTAGGTTATGCAAGACCAGACCTGGTAGTTGTTTTGTGGATGAACAGTGCAAAGATTTCTTTTGTTTGTGCAGTTGCTCCAAAGAATGTCAGCCTGCATGGATCTGAAATTCTTGACAGCTGGCTCTAGCTTTGGTACAAAACCACACAGTTGTTTTAAGAAAACAAACAAAAAACAACAAAACAACCAAAACCTAGAAATGTGTTCTGGTAGAAGGCAGAGGCACTGCGTTTGGCAGCAGTTGAAGCGACTGAAAGTAGGTTGCAGTTACGGAGGAATTGTTCTGACATGTTCGTGTACTGTTCTCCCTCAGTGGTGCTTGAGAAAGACAGGCTGAAGGACTTGTTTTAGCGTAACTTCCTTTCCCCTCATACTCAGTACATTTTGACAAGTACAGTTCAGCTCTCTGGCAGTGCTTTTATGAAATTCCTGGTTTCCTGAGCAGAATTAGAGCTGTGTGTGCCAACTGTAGCTCTTAGGGCAGAGTGGTGGGAAGGCAGAAGTTGAATATTTCCTTCTGAACAGTCACGAACCTTTTTCTGGTGTGTGCTGTCAGGGCTTAGAGGCAAAAATGAGGCTTTACCTGCTTTGTTCAGAAAGGGAAGCCCTGTGTGGGAATATCAGCACCCTAGTGCTGGAAAATCTAAAGGTGTGGTTTTAATTTTGAGGTGAGGGGTGGTCCCACAGAACGCACTGAAACCATCCACATCCACAAGACTCTACTTAACAAAATGTGCTTCAAAACCAGCTCCCAGTTAGCTTAAGCTGGTGAAGATATGGGGTCTGGAATTAATTTCAGAACAGTATTTTGTTCATTAAATTTTCTGGGAAACATCTGGGAGAGAGATAAGAAATCAAGGATGGTGAAATAGCAAATGTAACATTGATCCTTTTTTTTTAATTGGACCAGCTGATGCATTTGGGGAAAGGGGTCTGTTTTGATGAAGGAACTCAGAGCCTGAAAAGTCCCAGTTTTATCTGTTAGTCAAAGCTACTGTGCTCTTGTCACTTGTCTTTTAAATCAACATGTGTTACATAGTGCTGCTTTCCTTCTCTGTGAAGCTGCATGAAATTGCTCTGTTGTTTGTTAAGCTTCTCTTCACAGGTTACTGCGATCCAGGTCAGCACCCCTGTGGTGTTTTCTACCGTGCACATATGATTTCTTCTCCCTTTGCTCCTCCCATCAGTTTATTCAGTTCTAAAGAGTGCTGGGAGAACACTGTAAAATTATCCTTGAGGTTTATCTTCTGCCAAGACAAAGTGCTAGGCAATCTTTTCCACTCCCAAGATAAGTGTTACTGATATGGCATACTTGTTTATAATTGTTTTTTCTTTTCTCCCTACTGTCAGTGATTCAGACCAGATAGCAGTGGGAATTGTTTCAAATGTCCTCAAAAAGTGGAAAAAAACCAGAGTGTAGTAGCCATGCTGCTGCTGGTGTCATTAACATCAAGTTCATCAGATTTTTCCACTTCTTTGTTGCAATGATGTGGGCTCTTCACATGTGCTTCATTTCCAGCCAACAGTAATATTTTGGATCCTTATCTGTGCCATTAATATCACTTATCTTCTTTTCTATTTTTTAACAGCCATGAGCAAGGTTATTAAACTATGCTTAAGAAACACAGACTTATTTTTTTTTATAGCTCCATGTTACTGAGACATGTTTAAAGTCTTCTACATATCCATGGACCACCATGAAAGTGTTTATTGTGTTCATAAGCTGTGAAATCATCTGTTCTTGTGGTGCTTGGATGCACTGTGGAGTTGGATGGAACTGTGTGTTGTTATGTTTTGCACAGACTTCGAGTTATGTGGCTCATACTGTTAAAAATCTACCTATGAAATGGTAAATTCCTCAGAGACTGAAGCCTGCTTATCGGTGTTACAGTTCATTTAAGTCTATTTCCCTCTTGCCCAGCTTCATTTAGAACTAATCATATTTTTAAGGTTTGATGAAGTAGTGTAACAATGAAATGTTAGATTCAGATCAGCAGAGTTAGGTGCGTGAAGCTCACAGACACCACAGGCTAAGTACTGGTGTCATGGGCTGCAACACCTTTCACTTTTCATCAGAGTTTCATGCAAATGAGCTAATTAGATTTGTGTCTTTGCAGCTGAAGCTGCACCTGTGTGCCGAGCACCTCCCTGCATTTCTGAAGGCACGTTCCATGATAAGAATTATTAGCTTTATTTGTTCCCCTCTCCTCCCCATGGCTTTGCTCCTTCCCTACAATACCACAGTGCAGCCACTCAGCAGTGGGGCCAGACTGTACCAGCTTGTGGGGCTCCAGGTTTAGATCTGTTTCAATCTCTGAACCTTAAAGATAGATATGGAACTCTAATATGCAAAACATACCCAGGTATCTTCTTACAATCATGAGAGCAAATCTGACATGTAATGAAAGGAACCATCCTTTCTTGTCCTAGGAAACCCTCCTCACATGAGTGTTGGTGAAAATGGGGGATACAAGGGACATATGTCCTCACCTGGATTCCATAGGAGAGGTGACCAGAGATGATCTGCTGCTCAAATCCAAGGTACAGGGTTGTGGCTCTCAGTCCTTTCCCTTTTAGTTGTTGTGCGTGGGTTTGCATGTTTGATTTTTGAAGAAAACACTGCCTATCTCCAGAGAGAAACTCTCCTTCCCCCACTGATGTACCCACATGTCCCATAAAATCACTCTTTGTGACCCCATAATTTCTCATTGTAATTTTATCCTGCTTGAATGTGTCACTTAGCTAAAGTGGTGCAATTGTGTATTTGATTGGAAATATGGTGTTAAGGAATGAAATACTGTGAGCTGAAGGTTGGGCTGTTTCATAGAGAAGTTTTTCACTCTTCAAGGACTTGGTTACTTAAAAACCAACCAAGCAAACACACTTTCTTTTATCACGAATATGCAGGGAACTTGCCAGTCTTGTGGAGCTGTGGGACCAAACCTTTGGGCTTGTCTTCAGGTAAAAATGGCTTGTTTGTGTGCATGATGTCGTGGGACTTCACTTACATAGCATTTATACTGAAAAAAAAGAGTGGGAAGCAAAGAAGGAGTTCACAGTAGAACTATACACCGTTTTTTGATGGGTTCCAAGGAGGAGACTCTCTAGGTGAGAGGGTAACGCTGTCACAGTCTGACAAGATGTAACGGTTCACTCTTGTAGGGGATTGCCTTGCTGTTCCCAGTAGCAATGAATTAACTGCCCAGTGTTGGTTGTTGGCTGGGGGCTGCCTCTGCTGGCACCTGTGGAGGGACTGCAGGGTGACACCTTGGAAGCGAGGAGGGAGGGAATGCCATGGGACATGCGGGCAGGCAGAGACTGTTTAGTTTTACACTGGAATGCTCAGGCTTGGAGCCTGCTCAGATGAGCTCCCTGTTGGAGCAATGGCCTTGGAACAGAGACTTTGCCTGGGTGCAAACCTAGTTCCAGGTTTTCTTTCTTAAATCACTTCTAAATTTCCATCAGTTCTAAATTTCCATCTTGTTCTGGGCCCTGAATAAAAAGCAAATTAGAAAACTGGCAAGATAATTCTGAAGTTGCTTCTGCTGCTGAGTTACAGACTATTTTCTGAAGGTTCTAACTTGATGTGCCCATTGTACTTTGACTCTTTCTCCTCTCTAGATTGGTTGTCCTTATGTTGGTTGTGGGGAGTCCTTTGCTGACCACAGCACACTTCATGCACAGGTGAGCTTTTCTCTGTCCCCCACATTTAAACAGACAGGGTTGGATTTTCCCTGTTCCGTGTTCTGGTAGTGCTGTGCTCCAACTCAAGCCAGCTGCCAGAGGAGATCTGTTATTTCCTTTTTAATTTCCAGGCCAAGAAGCACAACTTGACAGTGAACCTGACCACATTCCGTGTGTGGTGCTATGCCTGTGAGAAGGAGGTGTTCCTGGAGCAGCGCCTGGCAGCACACCCGCCCTCACCCCCCGTCAAGTTCCCTGAGCCGGTGGGTCTGTGTCACACAGGGCAGGGCTGAATGCTTGGCAAGGTTTTGTTTGCCTGGTGTAAAACCAGCCAAGTGAATCTGCCATGGTGCAGTGGTTGCTGTGACAGGGATACCTTCACTGAAAGTGGCTGCCTGTAGCCAGAGGACCACTAGCCCTGATTTACAGGTTCTCCCAGCACAAAGACTTCCAAATGACTTAGGGTGGGAACTGGATGACTGTTGAGGTCCCTCCCAACCCAAACCATTCTATCATGCTATGATTCTATGACTTGATTATCCATTCTGACTTTATTTTTAACCTTTCCAATGGGGCGTCTGCGTGTGAGAAGAACCTGTCTGTCACATTTTCATATCCAATGCATGGCCCATGGAAATTTCAGCTGTCAGACCAAAAACGCCATGTACTTGTGACACTGCTGCTCATTCCTGATGTTTCTTATCACATGTACTGGAAGCAGTAATGGCACTATTTCAACTCCCTGTTGCCTCAGTGAGAAGGGTAGACAGTGCAACCTGCTCTTCCTTTTCCGTCTACTTTTCTTGAAGTCTGGCTTGATTTATATGTAAGATAGTATCTCTCACAGCTGATTTTTCAAAGCAGGCCTCTGACTGATGCTTATTTCTCTGTCTTTAATCTAGGATTCTCCTTTGCCCGCTCACCCTCTGAAAGCTGTTCCGATTGCAGTGGCTGATGAAGGCGAATCTGAATCAGAGGATGATGATTTGAAACCAAGAGGTAACTTTGCATTGAGTTGATGAAAGGGCTGGCAGGGCAACTCTGCAGTTTGTAGGATCTGCAGTGAGAGGATTCTTGGCAGCTGAATGTGGAGACTGCCTAGAAAGGGCTGGATTCCCTCTCCTTGGGGAGAGTATAGAAAGCAGCACATCTGAAAAGTGATTCATCCCTCTCTTGTTTATGCTTTAGGCCTTACTGGAATGAAAAATCTTGGGAACTCCTGCTACATGAATGCAGCACTTCAGGCTCTCTCAAACTGGTAGGCATTAGGGCTTTCAGTGTTGTCTTATCTGACTTCACTAAATACCAGAAGTGTCACCTCTGATCTGAAACCTTCAGTCTTGCAAGGGGAGATTAGCCAGGCTGGGGACAGAAAAAAATAGTAGTTTTTTGGGCAACAGAAATGTTACAGTAAGGAATTGAGTGGCCAGCCAGCTTGTGGCTATGTACAAGACTCATGTTTAGATGAATGCTTGAAGTAAAAATTCATCATTTCTGTTGCAACAGAAATTATTTATCCAAGGGAAAGCCACGTCGCATCTCTTTATTCTCCCCACTGATGTCATTCTAACAACCTATATCCTAAAATATTCTGTAGCCATCCTGCTGAAAACTAATTCCAGGATCTTTTCTGTACTGAGAAGAGGTTCAGATCAGCCTTTTTCACTTGTTTCAAGTGAGAAGTCACGTCTGCATCTGAAATCACTTCTTCCTTTGGTTTAAAATCAGTACCTTAAGCATACTTTTCATAAGGCCTGCATGAAGTTTTGATAAATAAATAGAAGCAGAGGAGAAATTTCTGTGTACTGAGTTCTTCTCTTTTTTTTCCTCTTGTAGCCCACCTCTCACACAGTTTTTCCTGGAATGTGGTGGCCTGGTCCGTACAGATAAGAAACCTGCCCTGTGCAAAAGTTACCAGAAGTTGGTGTCTGAGGTTTGGCACAAGAAACGGTGCGTGGTGACCCCTGAGGTGTGTCAGTTCTGAGGTCTGGCATCAGCAGAGAGGAAATCTGATCCTCAGGGACTGTCTAAGGCAGTCATTTCACCCCCTGTGTGGATGGGGATGTGAAGATTCCCTGGGATTCAGGACATCCCATGTCCTCCTGCTGGTGATGAAATGGGCACATTGATGTCAGTGAAAAGAATTAATTCTTAATATTACAGTATTAAAAAGGAAGAGTTTTGGGACTATCTCCAAGTATTTTACATGGACTTCAGTGACCAGCACTTAATTGCACTGCTCTTGATTAGCAGAGGAATTGATGATTTGGATGGAAAAAGTGATTCAGAGATTTTTACTGAATAGAGTGGAAAATGCAGGTGACATTTTGGGTAATGTTTGCTGTTGGTTCAAATTCTAGACCAGTTCATAGGACAGTGCAAAATTATGTAGCTCTGCTTAAATCTGAAGATGTCTGCTCTGTGCAATCAATTAAAAACCATCAAAACAGGAATTTAAATGGCATTGCATGTTTGCCTCAGGTTTGTTATAAACAAGGAGTAAGTAAGATATGGAGCAAGGTGAACTGCATCTTTGTGGAGGAGGAGGCTGCAGGCTTTGAAGCAATATCATGTCATTTTAACATTGGTTGGATTTACCTCATTTACTGGGTGGTCAGCCTGCCCAGATTTTGAGACACACATGGTGCTGGAAAATCAAATAAAGTAACCAATTGCCAAACCCTGCTCTGGAAAGAATCACGTTCCACACTCAAAGTATGACAGAGCTGTAAGTGAAATGTGTTTTGGGGAAGGGTCTCTGGAAGGACAGACTGAAATGATTGCAAGGTGTTTTCTGTCTCTTGGTATGCTTGTCATCCAGCTCATGCAGAAATCTCTGCCCAGGCTTTGCAGGTGCATAATTGTCATTTGGCCTCTTTAACTACACACCACACTCTCTGTTATGGCCTGTTAGACAAACTGGCTACAGGCCTGATAAGCAAACTGACTTTTCTTTTTTCTTTTTCCATGTTGAAACAGCCCGAGTTATGTTGTTCCAAGCAGTCTATCCCATGGAATTAAGCTTGTCAATCCCATGTTCCGAGGCTATGCACAGCAGGTGGGGCCTGAAAAAACCCGTGCCATTATTCCAAAGACGGTGGGAATTTAATTCTTGCAGTGGTGGTGCTTGTGTTCAGAAGGAAGAGCTTGAGGTCAGGGGTGAGGCCTTTCTGTGTCAGTATCAGTGATCTGATAGAGCACTTGGGGGGGATTTGGGAGACCTGGATTCTTTTCCAGGCTTGCCTCTGGCTTGTTGGTACCAAATCTGTTCATTTTCTTGTGTGAACTTGCTCACCTCTGAAATTATGGTGGTCAAATGCTTTATAAACACCTTTGAAATCTATTGATATCTGCTCTATAGGAGTTTGGTATTATTTATTCATGTCGGAGCTGAGGAACGTGGATAAATCTGCACTAAAAAGTCAAAGATGTGAATGTTCTATATTCTTTTTCTGGGGATTTACAGCAAACTAAGTCTTATTTAAAGGTAGTATCTTTCTTTTTCCTTTGAAGTCTTTATCAGCGTAGCTCTTCTGTTTGTTCTTTAAAACAAAATGTAAACAATGAACTATGATTAGAAAATTTACTAGAGAAGTGACAGTGCATCAAAACTGTGATAGTGACAAGAAATCAAAACAGAGAACAAAAATAATGATTAATGAAAGAACTTCTATATTTGTCTTTGATGTGAAATACCTTGGATTGGAAAACTCTGATCTGAAGAGATAAATTTGAAAGGTAGGTGGGGCAGGCTAAAAGCCAAACTTCATGAAACAACTGAAATGTCGTAATTAACTTTCTGGAGTTGTCAAAATACCAGGTTGCTTTCCAGCAGTTCCTTTGAAGCCAATGTATCAGCTCTTTTACCATGTATTAAGGATGTAGGAGCTTGCACGTAGACGGTAGAGCCTTGGGTTTCTGGTTCCCCTCCCTGTTGATTAAAGATTTTAATCTGCCCTCTCTAAGAGATGGCTTGCCATGAGCAGAAGTCAGAGTTCCTAGAATGTGTTTGTGGGTAGGAGTCTGTTCTCCAGGGCCTGCTGTTCTCATCAGGTTTCTCCTTGCTTTGTCCCTATTATTTGTGGCAAACCCCTGATAGATGTGCTCCTGGTTTGCCTTCTACAGCTGTTCTCTGGCTTTTCAAAGTCTTTCAGCTGAAGATATTCAGATAAAAAATTGGGCCTTTAATTATTTAGGAGTTAAAGCGTTTCTGTAGCAGACAGGCCCTTTGGTGCATGGCCCTGCCTTAGCTGTGTCTGCCTGCTGCAGAGCGGGCTCACCTTTGTGGGCTTTGCTGGAATGGGCTGTGAGTGGAACCATCTCCTCTTTTGCCCCATTTCTGGCTGGATACTGACATGGAATCTTGGTTTTCAGGACACGCAGGAGTTCCTGCGGTGCCTGATGGATCAGCTCCATGAAGAACTGAAGGAACCCGTTGTTGCAGAGACAAGGGACTTGGACACCGGTGACCAGGAGGACAAGCGGGAGGGCGACCGAAGCCCTTCAGAGGACGAGTTCCTCTCCTGTGACTCCAGCAGCGACAGGGGTGAAGGAGAGGGCCAGAGTCGGACCTCGGGGAGCATGGGCAGCTGCTCCCTGGCAGAGACGGAGCTGCTGATCCAGGATGAAGCAGGGAGAGGGATCTCGGAGAAAGAGAGGATGAAGGACAGAAAGTTCTCCTGCGGCCATCGGCGCAGCAACTCAGAGCAGGTGGATGAGGATGCAGATGTTGACACTACAATGATGCCAGTCGATGGCAGAGCTTCACCTGAGATACTGCCAGCTCCCCGTCCTGCCAGCCCGTGTAGGACACCAGGTATACCTCTCTTCCAGCCGGGATATTTCCAGGAAGATGTTACCCTTCTCCACAGGGACTGCGGTGTAGTGCAGTGGCAAACACATAATGTGATTGTTCCTTCTCTGGGTTTCAAAAGATTTTGCATCCGAGGTTTTCCTCAGTCCCTGCCTTTGTGCACAGTTCCTTCTGTAAGGAAGCGTACTTGGTGAGCCAGAGGGGTGTTTAGCCAGGCTGTGAGCTGAGTAAAGGCACAGCAGTGAGAGCTGCCTCTGCCAAGCCTGCAAACACTGTATGGATGCCTTTTAAGAAAAAAGGTTTGGTGTATGTATGTCTCTTTATTTGATACGCTGGCCTGGGGAAATATTAGCTATGGAAAAGACATGGCAGAAGGTATTTGCTAATGTTGGACTGTGGGCTTTGGGGAGAGAAAAGGGAGAGGCACAGTTTGAGCATTTCTGTATCTCAGGGAAAAGAAAAGAGCAGCAGTCACCTCAAGCTGAACATATCCGATCTTTCAACGCTTCTTTATGTAAGAGTCTTACTCTGCCAGCTGGCACTGAAGGCAGCAATGCTGTTTGTGTGGATTAGGGCTAAAGGAGCAAGCTGCAAAAGCTAATTAGTCATAAGTGTGAAAAAATGGCAGGTTGTTTTTTGGGGTTTTTTAGTATGTAATTATTAGCTGTTGGGTACAGCTCCGTATGCACTCTCACCCGTGACTGAGGGAGCTGTGCCTGCCAGCCTGTGCAAGAAGGACAGTTAATGGACACTGAACTGTGCCTTTGGGAAAGATTCTGTGCTGGAACACAGAGCTGGGCTGACACAGATTGCAGTGGGGTTGCCTTTCATAACTGGGGTTTTCACCAGTGCCCTTTCCCGTCCCCATTTTCCCAAACAGAACCTGACAATGATGCTTATGTGCGCTGCTCCTCGCGCCCTTGCAGTCCAGTCCATCATGAAATGCACTCCAAGCTCTCCAGCAGTCCTCCTCGCTCCAGTCCTGTCAGGCTTGGACCTTCCTACATACTCAAGAAAGGTAGGGCAAAGAGGGATTGCTGGAAGGCAAAGGGGGGAGCATGTAGAAGAAGGGAGAGAAGGAATCCATCATGATTCTTGATTAACAGATGTAAGAAGTGCTGGTTCCCTGGACATCAGTGTGTTCTAAAATAGTATTTGGCAAAGACTACAGTAAACCTGCAGATAAAGTCAAGCTCTGGGCACAGCAATGTTCTAGTGTGTTCTTAAACTGGAGCCTGAAATGATCCATGTCTGGATCTGTGTGCTGTGTTTGTCATTAATAAAATGGCTTTGAAGTCCCAGGCACAAGCTCTGTCTCTTTAGGGGAGTGTGGAGATACATAAACATTTGCCTGCCAGATTTTAATTTCATGGCATGTGGGCCAGAGAACTGGAAGATGCTGTTACTGACAGAGCTTCCTGCCTCTTGGACATCTTGGGCTCACAGGAATGGAACTAGGGCTGCAGATATCCCTGCAGTGCTGTGAGCACTGTCAGACTGCAGAATGGAGCCTGGCTGGTATTGTTATCAAACTGGTGCCTTCATCCCAGAGCAAATTGCAAATCAAAATCCTCAACACTGCATAGTCTGCAAACACAATGGCTTGTGCTTGTACCGCTATCCCTCCAGCTGCTCCATGAGGACATTATTTCTTCAGCTCCTTGGCTAAGGTCAGCACAGCCACAGATGTTCTGGCTGCATGAAAAACACTCTGTCTCCCTGCATGTGTGTGTGGGGACAGGGTTTGTTGTTAAACAAAACCTCCATTTGGCCAGTCCCTGCTGTGAAGAGTCCTCTCCAGTGCAAGACACTTGGGGAACACGTGGTAAATGTCAGAGGGGAAAAAAAAGGACAAAGTACAGAGGCAGGTGGGGAGAGGAAGTGAAATGCAAAGCTTGGCGCAAAATGTCACAAGACCTCAGAAAACCAGGGACTGTCTGTGGCAGGGCCGGACTTCTAAACATGTAAAAGGCTGAAAACAGGAGTTCCAGTATGACAATTTCTGCCTCCTGAGAGCTGACTGGTGTTGTTTCAGTTGGCTGACTCCTCCTTGTATCACACACAGCAGCAGAGTCTGCCGTGTCCCTTCACAACTTGTGTCACCATGTCCCTGGGGGGACATGGGGGTCTGAATATCAGGACAATGCTTGTCCTGTGTTCTTGTGTAGCTGTGTGACTGTGGAGATGTGAGACTGAGAGGGCCATTCCTTGTTTTCCAGCCCAGATGCAGGCTTCTGGGAAAAAGAAGAAAGAGCTCCGTTACCGCAGTGTGATTTCCGACATCTTCGATGGCTCCATCCTCAGCCTGGTGCAGTGCCTCACCTGTGACAGAGTGAGTGTCCTGGGCCCTCCCAGTCACTCAGCACAGGCTTTGTGCCTGTAGATCTCTTCCTAGGGAATGCTGCTGCTCTTTCCAAACCCTGTGGGATGGAGCACCTGCTAAAATGGCGATAGGTGATGGCAGGTGAGGCATGAGAACCTTCCATGCCAAAGAGATGTGTTTCTGTTTGCTGATCCATGTTACTGAGTTGACCCAGTAGTATCACATTCACATTAGAAAATGGAGTCCAGTGCTCCAAAACCCATAACGTAAGTCAGTGCTGGCAGCAGGGAAGAATAATTAGCCACGAGGAGTTGCTCCTGCTGCCCGCTCAGGTTTCTAGCCTAGACAAAATCCAAACAGGGATAAAAGGTGATGAAGGTCAGGTCCCAGCTCCATTACACACACAGGAAACCCAGACCTCTTCCTCTTGGATATTTTCAGGTTTCTACAACAGTGGAGACATTCCAGGACCTGTCACTCCCAATCCCAGGGAAAGAGGACTTGGCCAAGCTGCACTCTGCCATCTACCAAAACGTGCCAGCTAAGACAGGGGCATGTGGGGACAACTATGCCTCACAAGGCTGGATTGCTTTCATCATGGAGTATATCCGGAGGTGTGTTCCCTATGCACCTCTGATTTCTGGGATTTGCCCTGCAGTGCTGGAAGGCAGCTGTCCCTAACCAGTGCTGTTAACATTGGAATGCCAATTGGAACCATTCCTTGGAGGACAGTATGTGGTGCCTCACAGGCCTTTGAGCCTTTTCATATGGAGCAGTTGTTAGTGCTCTTCTTGATCTCTCACACATCTTGAGAGCTCTTCTGCAGCTGATTACCCCTCGCTGCTGCCTTTAGCTCAGACTTGCCCTCCAGAAAAAATTAATTCCTGGTGTAATTTTCCAAATAATTTCCAGTTTGAGCAGGAACATTAGCTGAGAGCAGTTGTGCTTTCCCTGCTCCTCTGGAATGTGGGATGAGCTTAGGATCTACAGCTGGAAGGAAATTTATCATCCACTTGGGGTTTTGTGTGCCAAAGCATTCAGCTATTTTGTTTATAACTCTTAATTCCTTCTTCTCTGCAGATTTGTGGTGTCCTGTATCCCTAGCTGGTTTTGGGGTCCTGTGGTGACACTGGAGGATTGCCTTGCTGCCTTTTTTGCAGCAGATGAGTTGAAGGGTGAGTGTTTCAGTGGGGTCTGACAGCATGGAGGAGCACTTAATATGCATTTTGAAGGCAGATTAAATCTGATCAAATCCTGCCTTGGTATGTCATTAGAGACTGGCAGTGCCAAAAGTTGGCAGCTCAGTATCTCTGAGCAGGAGGGAACTTTTCTACCTGCTCAGGGATGGGAAATCTGGATGAGAGTTTCCTCAGTGAGGAGCAGGCAGAGCTGTTGGTTGGTTGAGTGCTATGGCTCCTCAGTTTCTTCACTTTCTCATCTTTTGGCTCTGGAGAGCTCACACCGTTTGCCGTTCAGGTGTGGTGGTGGGCACGTGCTTCCTTTCCTGCTAATTGACTGCATCCCTGTCTTGCCTACACTTATTGAGACCAGTTGTTTTAATCTCTTCTCATCCTGGCCTGCCCAAAAGGCTCTTATTATGCTTTCTCTGCATTGTCTGGAAATGTAACTGTGTCAGCCTTGTATGTCTGAGCAGCTGCATAATGGCTCTCTTCTCTCTCTACAGGGGACAACATGTACAGCTGTGAACGGTGCAAGAAGTAAGTTGGCATTATCTCTACTGTGTTGCATGTCTGGAATTTCATTTCTGGAACTTTATTTCTCTATTGCTGTCAGATATTTTGCTGTGTCCTTTGCCTGGACAATTCTTCTGCTGGAAATCAGGATTTGTCTTGGATTCCAAAGTGAGCAAGACCCAGCCATGCCTTTGCTGTAGAGTCCTCACAGCTCGTTTCTTTTCCTCCCTCAGGCTGCGGAATGGAGTGAAGTACTGCAAAGTCCTCCGGCTCCCAGAGGTGGGTAAAAGCACCTTGTTTCCTAATTCTCTTCTAGCAGCCAGTGAGGAGGTCAGGAGGCCAGAGGTAGAATAAAACCAGCAGGTTTTTTGGTGGCAGACTCCTGTATTTAGATCAGAAAAGACTTTCTCAGTCTAAGCTGATGAGCCAGCAGGATTCATGAGAAACAAGGAACTCCTGCAAAGATCAGACACACAGAGATGTGCTGTGCTCCCAGAGCTCTCATGGCAAAACTGCCCTTTGATGTCCTCTGTCCTTGTACTTTTAGATCCTTTGCATCCACTTGAAGCGGTTCCGGCACGAGGTGATGTATTCCTTCAAGATCAACAGCCACGTCTCCTTCCCCTTGGAAGGGCTGGATCTGCGACCTTTCCTTGCCAAGGAGTGCGTGTCCCAGATCACCACCTACGACCTCCTGTCAGTCATCTGTCACCACGGCACAGCTGGCAGTAAGTTCTTCCCTGGAGGAAGAACAGGATGGGAGGAGTGTGACAGAGGCAGGAGTGTGGTCAGGAGTAGCCAACACCTCTGCTGGGCTGAAGGGCAGCATAAGACCCCCTGCATTCTCAGCCTGAGCAGCCTCTGCCCTTTGAAAAGTGAACTGGGCAGTTTGACAGAATCCCTGCAGCTCTTTCAGCCTCCACACAGGCTTGGCTCAAACCCTTTCCCACTGTTCAATCTTGCTGAGAGGCTCTTCCAAGGAAGGCAAATCAGGGTGACAGTGCCAGGCTCTGCTGCTCTAGCAAAGCTTGCTTGAACAGGAATTACTGCTTTTTTTTTTGTCTCTCTCTCTCTGTTCTGTGCCAGCAGCTAATCCTGTTTGTGCTGCTGACATTATCCCAGGCCTGCCTTCTGTCTGCACTGCAGATCCCAGCAGTGCTGTGCTTTCTGTTCCAGGTGGCCACTACATTGCCTACTGCCAGAACGTGATCAATGGCCAGTGGTACGAGTTTGATGATCAGTATGTCACAGAGGTCCACGAGACCGTGGTGCAGAATGCAGAAGCCTATGTGCTGTTCTACAGGTGAGCTGTGCCCTCAGCCCCTTCCTGGGTACAGAACACCTGGAAATGCATTTCACAAGTGGAGTTCTCCTCTCCCTGCTCCAGGAAAAGCAGTGAGGAGGCTGTGCGAGAGCGTCAGAAGGTCGTGTCCCTGGCCAGCATGAAGGAGCACAGTTTGCTTCAGTTCTACATCTCTCGAGAGTGGCTCAATAAATTCAACACCTTTGCTGAACCTGGGCCCATCACCAACCACACCTTTCTGTGCTCCCATGGAGGTAAGGCTGCTGGACCTGGGAGCAGCACCTTTTATGCTTCCTGCTGTATTAACAAATGCAGCAAAAAGCTCCAGCTGCCATCCTGATATGGGGAAGCTGCAGTGGGATCCTCTTTGGCAGAAACTCCAGCCTGCTCAGGGAAGGATGAGACAATTACCCATTGTGCTGCTGGTTGGGGGCCTGGGGGGATATGTAGTGCTGGGAAACAACAGTTTTCAGTTCTCTGTGTTTAAAAACAAACCTGTAGAGAGCAGATAGGTCAGGGTTTATCTGTGTCACCCTGTTTGCAGGGCTGGCCTCCTCCTGGGGGGAGAAGGGAACATGAGCTGTGGAAGGGAGCTGATACCACATCTGACTCTGCTGCTGCTTCATCAGTCATGCTAGGGAGCACTCGTTTGTAAATCTCTCTTCTAAATTGCTTCTAAATGAAGCACTTGATTAGAAATTGAGGCTGTGGATTGAGAAACCTCCACAGGTAATGAACTCATGACTGTCTTCCATTAGCAGAGGAAGCAGATTCTGGAATCATAGTTCTCAGAAAGGAAAATCTGCCTTTTTATTTGTGTCTGTTATACACAGCAATAATGAGATCCCCGATTAACTCTTCCACTTGCCTTTCCTCCACAGGGATCCCTCCTAATAAATACCATTACATCGATGACCTGGTTGTGATTCTGCCCCAAAACGTGTGGGAATATCTCTATAACAGGTGAATATGGCCATTCCATTCTCTCTCCCAGTGTTTGTAGAGTGTCTTGATCTAAGCCAGGATGAGCTGTATCAGTGCCTGTCCCAAAAGGACAGCAAGAGCTAAGCCAAAAGAGCAAAAGTGTGGCTGAGTAAAGGCAGCTCTGTGCCCTCAGCTGCAGGTGAACCTCCCTCACCAGTGTCTGGAGTAGTATAAAAATCCCTGTCTGTAGGATGTGGGCCTGGGAAGAGTTTCCACTCTGCTGCAGTTCTCCATTCCCCTCCCTCTGCCTGTGCCCAGGTTTGGGGGTGGCCCTGCTGTGAACCATCTGTACGTGTGCTCCATTTGCCAAGTGGAGATCGAAGCCCTCGCCAAGCGCAGGAGGATCGAAATCGACACCTTCATCAAGGTTGGCATGGGAAGCACCTGGGAGCAAGGCAAAGGGCAGGGGTGGGAAATGGAGATCTGGAAAAGTGCCTGTTTTCCAGACCATGACTACAGCAGGGTCAGGAGATTGGTCTGGGGGTTCCCCAGTGCAGAGGAGCAGCTGGGGCATGAGGATGCTGTGCAAACCATCCTTGTCTCGTGCCTGCTCTGGTGAGAGGAACAGGGCGTGAGGAAGGAATTACATGTGGTTCTTCTGGAGAATGGCAAGGCTGCCTTTCAGTTAATGGAAGGGGCCCCCCAAGATCTCAGGAATGACTAATTCCTTCCTATATCTCTGTTCCTGCTCTCCCAGCTCAACAAGGCTTTCCAGGCAGAGGAGTCTCCAAGTGTCATCTACTGTATCAGCATGCAGTGGTTCCGGGAGTGGGAGGCCTTTGTCAAGGGCAAGGATAACGGTAAGGATCAGACACTGGGGGTCTGTCACTGGGGAGAGGGGGAATGGAAATGAGTCCATGTGCTGGGTCCTGGCTGAGCACTGCCCCTGGCTGGGGTGACAGGGCTGGGCAGGGTTCAGCCACTGGGGCTGCCTGCAGGTCCCCATGGCAGGACAGAAATGACAAAGAGAAGTTAGGAAAGCATCTGAATCTGGAGGCAGCAAGGAAATCAGGTGGGTTTTGATATGTTTGTTCTCCTACAGAGCCCCCTGGACCAATTGACAACACCAAGATTGCCCTCACAAAACCAGGTGGCCACGTGCAAGTCAAGCAGGGTAAGGCTGGTGCTTGCTGCCTGTGATGTTCCTAAAAGGTAAAGGAGACTGTTCCACTGGATCTGGCTGTCCATAATGAAGTCACAGAGCAAGGTGGTATTGCAAAGGATGACAGTTCTCTACCCAGCCCCTGCACTGAGCCAGTTCTCCAATGGCAGCTCCTGCATGGCCAGTTTGCTACTGTGACTGGTTCTTGCAGACCCCCAGCTCCTGCCTTGCTGCTCCCCAGGCCCCTTCCACCATTCCCCTTTGTGCTGGAGCTTTGATCTCGTGTTGCTTTTGATGTGGTCTTCACTCAGCATCTGTTGTGGTCTAGCTTCTGAAGTTAAAACAGCCTCATGTTGTGCCTGGCAAGGTTTAGGTTGGATATTAGGAAAAATTTTTGTATGGAAAGGGCTGTCAGGGTTTGAAACAGGCTTCCCAGGGCAGGAGGGATTTAAAATAGGTGTAGATGTGGTGCTTGTGGACACGGATTAGTGGAGAACACACTGGTGCTTCCAGCAGGAGGTGGCACTGCAGGGGCTTTGTGGGGGGACCACCGGTGTCTCCTCCTCCTGGATGGGGCTGTGAGGGGAGGTGTTTGGAGAGGAAATCCTGGCCTTGCAGTGCCCTGACCTTTCCCTGCTGGTGCATCCGGTTACTGATGTTGTCCCTTGCAGGTGCTGACTACGGGCAGATCTCCGAGGAGACGTGGGTTTATTTAAGCACCCTGTACGGAGGGGGCCCCGAGATTGCCATCAGACAGAACGTGGCCCAGGTTCAGGAACTGGAAAACCTCCACGGGGAGCAGAAGATTGAAGCAGAGACGCGTGCAGTGTGATCTGTGCGGATGGGGCAGGGCAGGGATGGCACAGGTACCTCTCTGGGGGATGGGAGGCTGGGAATCCTGAGGGATCAAACATCCTCCGTTGTCTGGGACTCAAGGTGTGCGCAGCTCCCCCACCACTCCCGGGGCAGGCAGGCAGGCTTCCTCCTCCTCCTTTCATGTGGCTCTGAGCACGGGGTGCTGCTGGGAGAGACTGGGACAAAGCTCTGCACCTCACCTCTGGCTGAAGCCGTGGTCCGAGGCTGCAGCCACGGTCACAGGATTGTCCTGACCTGAGCTCTCTCCCTTTCCTTTGCTTACACCAAACCAGCACTCCCAGCTTGTCCCCAGTGCACTGAGCTCTGCTCCTTTGCAAGTTTTGCTTTTGGCACTTTTCCTTTTACATTCAAACGTGTAAAGATAATAAGACATTATTTATGTGTCCAGCGGGCAGTGTTGCAACAAGAGAAACCTGTTTTTGAGTCTGAGTAAAGCCATGCGGTCTCCCTGTGGCTTTGTGCTGGTGGTGCACAACTGTCACAACTTCCTAGTTTTGCTCTTTATCAAATTCTTGCAAATTCAGTTGCAATTAACTAAGAAATTTGAAAAGAAGCTATTCCCCTCTCCTCCCACTCCCAAACCCACACCTTCATGGTCCTGCAGAATTTTATTTTCTCTTTTTGTCTGATCTATGTTCAGCACGTTTTTGGCCAGCAAAGCTGGAAGGTGAGTCCTCCTTCCCAAAGCCTTCCTCAGACTGACCCTGCCAGGAGCCTGTGTCTGTCTCCCCTCAGCTGGTGAGAAGCTGAGGGGGTGAAGCTGAGGAGGGGCCCCTTTGTTCACACACAGCCCCTTCAGAGGGGTCCCCCAGCACTGGGAAGGGGCCCTGGCTGAGCAGGGCCCAGGCTGGTGAAGCAGCTTTTTAGGAACGAGCTGTTTCTGCAAACAAGCCCCCACCTGTGTGCTGAGGTCATTCCAGATGTCTTTTGTGTGTACAGTGGCTCATTTACTGAATTTGCTCCCCAATCTACTGCCACCAGTGCAGCCAAGAAGCAGCTGATGGAGGCAGCAGAGCCAGGAATGTGGGCAAAAAGGGCCAAACTCCAGTTATCTCAGCAGGGCTATTCTTAAAATGTTTTTTGTTCATCTTGCAACAAGGCAAAAGTTTAATCTTTGCAGGCCTTTGAGAGCAGTTCAATGGAGGCAGAGAAGGCAGTGCTGGTTCCCAGGGCCTGAGGAGCCAAACTCTGTGTTCATGGTGTGGTTGATGCCACAGCTCCAAGCCTGGCCTTAGTGGTGCCAGACAGGAGCTGGGACCTCCTGAGCTCCTCACAAAAAATGGGAAGAAGGGGGAGGGAGGGAAAAGCTGCTCCTTGACTTAGAGATAGAAGGGGGTAGGACAGGAGAATTTGAGAAGAAAAACGTGGCCTTCATGTTATTTTTTCTTTTCTTTTTCTTTTTTTTAGATGAAGTGTTTGTTGCAAAAAGCAACTTCTTTAAAAATTGTCTATAATTGATTCAGCATGTTAATTTTACAATCCTGTTCATGGGATGCTTGTTTAGACCTAGCCAGGCCCTAGGGGAGGTCAGAGAATGAGCCACTGTTGGTATTCTCATTGTTCCAAGCTGTCTTTATTCCCCACTGCAGCTGCAGGGCTGCATGTCGGTATTGTCTGTGTTCCAGAGGGTGCTGTACAGACTGTAATGACACTCCTGTGCTTCAGTGTTAGACCTTGTGCTGAAAGTGGTACAATAAATACATGTGCTTTCAACGAGGCATGTCTTGCCTGGTGAGAGGGGATGACAGCTCCAGGGAGCAGGGTGGTGAAGGAAGAAAAATTAAAAGAAAAAAAAAATCCAAACTTCCTGCTGACCAGAGGCTGTGTGGGGACAGATCCTTCTGGGCAGCAGCAAGAGGAGCCTGAGGCCACTAAGCCATCCTGTGCCCATTCAGAGGGCACCTGCCCCTTCAGTCTCTGCTCACAGACCTCCTTTCACCTCTCATTAATCCCATTTCACCTGAGTGTGCCTCAGAAAGGCTGGGGGGGTCTGGATGTGCTACTCATTGACCATATTATTATCCTGGAAGTAACTTGCAAGGGAAGGAGTTGAAGTTTCGTTGAGCTGTTCCAGGATTCTCCAGGAATTTCCTGTCACTGTTGCGTGGCCAAATATCCCTGCTGGTCCATTCTCCTCCCTTGGTGACACAGGTTAGCAGCCAGTTCCCCAGGGAACACCAACCAGGCTCTGGGCATTAAAGTTCCTAAAGCAGCCTGGGAGGCTGGAGCAGGAATTCCCTGCCCAAGTGAGTGATGCAGCCTCAGCTGGAGCCTGAAATATCTGAAGAAGCAGATCTGGAGCTGGGTAATAAGAACAAGCAGTTTGTTCTTGAGCAGCTTGGAGTCAACTGTCCAAACTTGGATCTTACAGACGAATCTCTCACCTGAGCAACTGAACAGCTCCAAACCTTCCCAGAGACACCAAGAACTGCCCTCCCCAGGGAGGGGCTGCTCAGGGTCCAGACAAACAGCTCCAGGCCTGCTTTGGCAAAGCCCTGACTCTGCTCTGGGTTCTCTGCCTGTTCAAGCACTCAAGGGTTAGTTCTGCATCCTGATTTCATCGGAGATCTGACTGCAGCCTCGCCTTCCTCCAGCTCCACTGGAAGCAGCCATGGCATTTCTGAGCACACCTCAGACACAGCTCTGGGAGCCACTGCCAATGCTGAACTCTTTATCAGTTCTTTCCAAATAATTTTCCTCTTTTTTTATCAGGTCCCTTTGACAATTGCAAAATGGGGAGCTGAAAGAACTGTTCATGCATTGGGGACTGATGGAGCAAACCTCAGTATTAGATCACCTGCTCCCTCCCCTCAGTCCACCAGGAGCTCAGTTCCTGTGTGCTGCTCCTGTTCCTGGGAGCAGAGCCATTGCTCTTTTGTAACTGTGATACAAACACCCCATACAAAAACCTTATTTCATTTTCTTCTCCCTTTTTGCTCAGCTCTCCGCCCCCAGCTCTCCCTCACCCCCTTCGGTTGTGCTGTTTCTATTTAAAGTCAGCAGTGCTGATTCTGTAAAAGATAAATCCAAGTCAGAGCCAGAGGGCCACCCCCTCCTATTCATTATTGCCCAAAACCAAAAACCAGCCCTCATCTGTCCTAAACTGACAAGGATGTTAATTAGTGCTGGCAAAGAACAACTGAAATCCTCTTGAAGAAATGTAGCAGCTTGACTATATTAAAAATAATCTCTAGATTATTTCTCCATGAAAGGACCACCAGGTGTCACCTACTGAGCAGGAAAATGGCAAATCTTCTTGGCTCTTGGATGGGGTCTTTGCAGTGACCTGGACCAAGGGGTGATGGAGAAGCTGGCCAAGAGCTGGGGGCTTTTCTCTCAGCTGGAGGCACACACACATTATTCACAACCCTGCACACCAGAATAGAATCGTACATCTCAGCCAGAGGCACAGAAATCTGCCTGGTTTTTGATTATTTGGTGAAGGGAGGTATTGCTGTGTTGGACACACCTGCATATCCACACATCCCTGCCCAAACCCATTCCTTACCAGGCTTGCAACAGCCTGAGTTTTAATATAAACCCAATCAGTGTCAAAAACATCTGCCAAGACTTCCCACTAAACCAGAGCATTCACCACAGGCATCCCATGGTACAATTCTCTCTCTAGATGAAATCTTTTCCCTAAGTTGCCAGTTCTCATAGGCTCCTACTGAAAAAGCACAAAGCACCTGCCCTTCCCAACACCAACTCCAGCCACAACAGCCCATTTTTCTTTCTCCTCACATGACCAAATTAAAAAAACCAAAACCAAAAAAACCCAAAAAACCAACCCAACCACTTCACTCTCTCTTCAGCACCAGATGGAAAGGTCAGTTTGATAAAATCAAGTCTCAGTGACCTGATGGGACCCAGCTCTGTGGGACAGTCAGAGGTACAGACAGAGCCAAATTATTACTCTTGAAAATTCCAGTAGGACATAATATAAAATAAAAACCAAAGCAAATAGGTACCACAAGTGAAAATGTGTCACTTATCTGAAAAGAGAACTAGGAACAGCACCACACTGGAATGCGCTGATCCACGCGTTCCATGTAAATTTTATAGCTGGAAGCAAAACCCAAACCCACCCCATAGTCAGGAAGAATAATGAGGAGTAAGAGAGCAGCTTTGGGGAGTTTTAGTCTGAATTTCTCTGTGGCTGAAGCAGCAGTCACAGCCAAATTCAAATTCCCACTCTCCACTGGACACATCTGTGGGAAGCAGCAGCTCCTGGAGAGTGATGGCTGCACCTCAACAGCTCCAAGAGCTCCAGCAAAGAGGCACCAACCTTTCTGTTGGGGGAAAAAAAAGGCAATGAATCAATTTTTCTTCTTGTCTGGCTGATCAAAAGGGTCCAGTGAAACTGTATTTCTGGAATTAAATGTTTATTTAAATATGCAGATGACTTTTTTTTTTCATTGCTACAAGGTCAATATTCGCTTTCAAATGGAAGCACTTTATTTGGTTGAATTCTGTCTCCAGAAATGAATGGGCAACACCAGAACCTTTTACATTGGCAATGAAATCACAACACTGAGATGCCACCGAGATCTCGAGATCAGTGCTCAAACACACATACATACACATACACAAATAAAAAAGTGCTCGACATCATCATGTTAAAATAGAATTTGGCTTCTTTTAGGTCTTCTGACATTTCAGGCAGGAAAACAAAAAACCAAAGAACAATATGCATCAAACTAAATGAACTTCTGAAAAATACTCAGCATTAAACACAACTTTGAATATCAGTAAATATGTTTCTTCTCTATTTACAGGTGTTAAGAAAGGGCATTAGAGACTTTTGCTGGGGATCATGAAATTTCATAGGATGTACAGTCCACGCTGCTGGCAAGATTAGTAAATCCAAGCAGAGTTTTTATAAACCAGTCACATATTTAGTTCTTCAGCATTTGCCAAAGGTAAATTCTACAAAAATTATTCATTACCCTGAATAACAGCAGAGGAATAAATGTGTGCAGACTATGAGATATGACTGTCACTATTTCTTAAATAAGTTTTAAGATCCAGACTTTTGGGAACTACTTGCCAAGTTTATAAAAACTCCATACATGGTCTTATAATAAAACTTCAGGAATCAGTCAGCTAAAGCTAATGCTCCTTCTACAGCACAATTTAGCAACACAGATATTGCAATTGTTCCAATGTTCCACAGAGGCTGACAATAATATACTGTCCACCCAGATTAAATATAGAAAAGCAAACTTTGATCTGATTTTTACATAGATGGCACAACAATAGGTGAAAATGAATTCTTAGCTGCTGATTCAACAGTGCATTGGACACGAGAATAAAAATACTGCAGCTAAAAATATTTTAAGGATATTTTTGCACACCTGTTAATTATTCAACCCTTTAGATCCCCTGGCAGGTGGAGGCCACAAAGCCTTTGCAGCAATCCTGCCACAAAGCCACAGGTGCCACCTGTGGGGATCCCATTCTGCTCTGGATCTGAACAGCTCAGTGACCACAGCAGCAGCAGTGGTAAGGCAGTGATTTAATGGATTCTGACCCTCAAGTGCTGCAGCAGAACAGCCCCAGCATTGGTGCTGCCTGTGCTCAGCACATTTGAGTTGGGTTTAAATCACAAACCTTCTGCTGGTTGATGCTGGCAACTCTTAAGCACCATCACACAACAGCTACAGGATGAACTGTAGCACCAAGGAACTTTGTAAAAATAAAAGTTGGCATCTTGAATGGAGAGAAAGGGACAGAATTATGAACACGACACATAACCCAGCTCAAAAATCACTTCATCCCCTGTGGGGATGACCCAGGCCATCCTCAACACAGAGAGTCTGAGATTCTAGAATGTTTTGATGTGCTGACCCTGCAGGACAGCCCAGCAGGCAGCAAAACAACACTCACCTGCCTGCAAACAAACCCTGAGAGGTTTCATTTTGGGGTCACTGCCCATAGTGGCTTCCATGTAAAATTTCTCAACTTGTGGGGATTGTACAGAATTTGCTGGAGTTGGAGTCAAGCCAGTAGATTCCCCCGAACGAGGTGTGGATCCATGAATAAATTTGGCCCTCAGGAGCTATTTAGTGGCAACTGACTCTTGCAGGGCTCAAACATGTCCATGACTCTAAAACCCAAGCAATGGTAACAATTCAGGGGAAACCAAGTTAGAATATAGAAGTTTGTAGAAGCTTAGAGAGGAAATTGACCCTTTGTTAGGCAGTTGAGGTCCAGATCATGTGATATTGGAGAAACTGTAGCTCTTTCACCACTGTACGACATGATAAAGTGCAGAATCACATATCCTGCCTCAAACCAAACCATGTGAGAACAGGGTGGTCAGAATTCCTGGCTGCTGGGTCCAGGTCCAGTCCATGACAAGATGGGAGAAGGAAACAGTGCGGCTTCTTTTTTTATTTTTTTTCCTTTCCTCTTTTATTTATCTAAAAAACCTCTGTTATTCCAATACGAACGGATGAGAACGCACAGGAGGTCATGCAAAAAGAGAAGGCAGGTCTGAAGTGCTGAAAAACAAACCAACCAAAAGAAAACTGCAAAGAGATTAAACCACAAGCCACAAAATAACGTGACCCTGAGGAAGGTGGGTGCAGGCAAGGCAACAGGGCGAGCATGCAGGCTGAAACGAGAGCCAAACGGGGCCTGTGAGCTGCCAACCAAAATGCCACTGTCTGTGTCTGTCTGTGTCTGTCTGTGTGTGAGGAGCAGCAGGGACACAGCAGGGGGCACAGAGAACAAGCAGGAAAACGAGTACATACGTGAGCTTGAAGGGTTTCAGGAAACGGCAGGGTCAGAGGGATTTAATACTTGGAATGAGCATCAGCCTGGATTTGAAAAAAGAGAAATAAAGGCTGACAAGTATTAGTGACCTTTTGGGGAAGGCAGAATGTTGAATAATGCATGTGGATCAGATTTAATATTGACAAATGGAGAGCCCAGTCCAGCTGCTGTAACACTGTTCCCAGGGAGGTTTTTCACCTCCTTTCCACACTCTCTGGTGAGAGGACCTGCGGGTTTAGCACTAAAGGCACCGTGTGAAATGCTGATGGACCAGCGTGCACATTCAGATGGACTGAGGGACAAGGGGACAGAAGACAGACCAGCACATGCTTGGGACTCTCTGGCTACCCCCTGCATCCAAGGGCAACCAGCAGTTCTCTTACAGAAGTTGGGAGGGATTGGGTTGGGAGAAGTGTGTGTTATGTCTGACACAGGGGCTGTGCCAGGCTGGCAGAAGAGTGGGAGAGGCTGACAAGGAAATCTGAGCCACAAGTAGCATGCCATGGAAAAGAGCAAGCACCTGAATGGTACTGGGATGGAATTTAGCTCTGAATTTTTCAAGTGGGAACTCCAGACAAGACTGGGAGTCTGGCTTTCCATGGGTGTGTTTTAACTGCCTGCAGGGTAAACAGACCATTTTGTTTCTCCTTCTGTGACAAGCTCGCCCCGAGGTTCTTGCACCAGCACAAACACCTTTAGGAATCTAAAACATAAGAAAGACAAAAAGAAAGAGACTGGATTAGAAAGAGGCTGGGGAAAATTGGGTCCCTTAAAAGCAGCTCTGCCTGGAGGAGGTTAAAGGAAACAAAGCAATGAAGCATCTACTGGGTTACAGGGCTTGAGGAAGGCTCCTGACTCAGACAGCAACCCTTCACCCTCAGCCCTTCCCTCCAGCCTGGGGTGAGCATCACTGGGGTTCTGCTCTGCTCTGGGAATAAAGCACAGGAGCAGGACCCTGCCAGCACCAGCTTTGTGCCACTGAGAAAACAAACAGCTTTTTCATTTTCTGTCTGCAAAGCAGCACTGCATCTGTTCAAGTGACAGCTCCAGAGACCATCGATGACAGTGAACAACAACAGGAAATTAAATCAAAGAATTTGCAGAGGAGTCCAGAGCTTTCCTTTCTACTACAGGCTGCAGAGGCCTTTCCTTCTCAAGGGAAGCCAGGAATATGCAGGTCAGTGAACCAGCCTAAGCCTCCAAGTCCCTCCTCTGTCCATCCCTGTTCCCACAGACTGGTGGCTGAGGACAAGTTTTTTTCTTTGGCCAAGTGAAGCTGCAGTCCAGGAGCGTGATTTGGCCCAAACTGCTGTATCCAAGGGAATACAGGATGAGTCCAAACTTCCCTTGCATTTGAGAGACATGGGGAACCTTCTCACCTCCTCTGAACCCACTTCCATCAAATCCTTCCAACTGATAGCACAAAGAAGTTTTCAAAGAGCCACAATAAAATATTTTTCCTGAGAAGAATTGCATTTGTGCTTAGTGTGGGAAGCAGCTCTGGGCCATTTGCTGTCCCTTAGAAGTTGAACACCACTGTTTTTTGCCACCTAGTAGTAACTGCCATTAAAAAACTCAAAACCCAAAACCTCACAGGAATGAGAAAATATAATGTTTATTAGAAGAAGACACCATGGTACATCAAACTATAAAGAGATTCCTGACAGATGATGATTCTTCAAAAAATAAGAATAGAAACAAGACAACCACACTGGCCAGACTGAACAAACCTTAACACACAACAGCAGTTCCTATGCAAGTCCAGGTGCAGGCAGCTGAGTAGCCAAAAACACTTATCAACATCAGAGGGACTGAGTAGTTACCAAAACAGCTGGGTTAAGCAGAAGAACAGCCTATAAAACCATTTATATTTATACACATATAAAAGGATAAAAACAATTCAAATTCAAGTAACTTTAGTCTTTAAGTTATGTTATATACAATTTTTTTTGTACTGGGAGAACTAAGGGCACGTATTTAACAAAAGGATTTTTTAAAAGCCACAGTCCAGTTTATAATTACCAATTCCTAAATAATTTGGCAAGCATTAAATAATCAGACATATCCTAAATAAAAAGTGCATCAGCATGGTTAACTTTTGCCTATTTATTTATATAAATCAAAGCTCTGCATGATGGTTACAGCAAATAGCAGAGCTGCAGCACTGGGAATGCCAGAGCTGGCCATTTACTGATATCATCAGAGGTGAAGTGAGGGGTAACAGACCCACAGCGGCAAAGGAGCCAAAATGCTCATCAGCCCGTGGCTCCAAAACAGTTTTTATCAAGAACTTTAACTTCCCAAACCAGCCTCTGCTCCTGCATGTCACCCAAACAAACCTCCAGGCTTTCTGCTGGAAGGGAACGTGGCATTTCTGTTGGGTGCAATGCAGGGTTTATACAGAGCTGGTTACCCCATGCAGGTTTTTTTTTGTGTCACACGATTTCACAACATCCCTCAGTGAAAGACAGTTTTGTTCCCAAGCAGATGAGGTACCACAGTCAGTAACACAGGGTGGTCAGTCTTGAGCTGAAAGGCCCAACTAGTTCCTGTGTTTGGGAGTTCTCAGCACCAGATACCAGGTAGGTACAGAAAAGCTCTGCAAGATGCTACACCCTGGTGTGCACAGAACAGCTTCCTGCACGAATCCCAGTGGGAGCAGAGCCTGCAGCTCTCATTTCTATGCAGAAGGACAACAGTGCTGTTTGCACTAAATGGACACAGTCAGGGCAGCACCTTCCTCGGCAGTGAAATTTCAGAGCTGACCTGGTACCTAACAAAGTCTTTCAGTGATGGAGATATGACATGTGCATTCATCTCTTCTAAAGAAAACCTTCTCAAATAGAGCTCTTAAAACAACCGTAGCAGCAAACCAGGAGAATAAAGGGTGGACAGGCCTATGCAAACCTACTCAGAGATTTTCTGAAGTGGTTTGTGCATATCTGGAAAAAAAAAAAAAAGGCAAAACAAGATAGGTATTACTGTTCTTTTTGTGACAGGGTTTGCCAACACCCTCTGACCAGCGGCACCCTTGTAAATGTCACCAGGAGCCCTCACCCAGGGACTGGCAGGGCACAGACCCAGCTTGGCCCCTCTAAGACTACGATCAGGAGGGCACCTGCAGCACGTGACTTACCTGTCCCGCTCAGCTCAGCTCTGCAGCAGAGCCCTGAGAGCACAGGCCCCAGCTGAGTGAAAAAGCAGCTTTTCACAGAGCACTGAGCAGTGGCTCTGAGCTGCCCCTGGCTCATGGCACAGACACAGCCTGGCTGGGCAGGTGAGGCCAAGCCAGGACTGGCTCTGCTGGCTGGGACAGTCACAGGGGCTGCTGTGAGCTCCCACCCTTCTGCCAGCAGCCTTTCGTGGTGCCAGCTGATCAACCTTCTTTCCAAAAAGAGGAAAGCATTACTAAAGTTTGCAAATGCTTCAGTATTTACAGTGTTATCTTCACTTCTACCAATATGTTAAAAATCAATTTGCAGCTTGCAACAAAGTCCACCTTTTAAACACAGTAGCATTTCCTCCAAATCTTTATGCTGCATTCTATGAAAAGGTCTCTTCTAGCTTTTCTTTTAAACCAGAGGCTTGAGAAATAAAGGTAAACATTATAGTTCCTATACATTAGATATTCACAGATACATTTGATTTTGTTCCTGGAATCCAACAAAATTAATGGAAAAACTTTAAATGATCTGAAAAACCTCCATTGTGGCTACAGAAATGGCTGCAGCTGTATCAGTCTTCACCCCAAGCACAGTTTGCATCTTTATTCTGATGGAAGATGTCCCTGCCCATGCAGAAGGTTGGAATGAGAGGGTCCCTTCCAACCCAAACCAGTCTGTGATTCCATGATTTCCAATCCTTCAGCCTTGTCCTGGATATAAAGGAGAACGGGTGATCCATATTCCTATTTCAAAGGTTAATAAAAACCAATAGAGGGGGCTGAACTTTTTGCACTCTTCTGCATCTCACCTGACCATGTATTTGCCAACAGGAACATAAAACTACTGTATTATGGCAAAATTAAACAAGGCCCAGATTTTCACCTGCAGCAGACAAGGCACTGCGCTGATTAACACCCAATCCAACACTGAACTGCTCAAGTTTCAGTGCTGGTTTATGAACACAGTCCTACTCCTCTCTTCCTGCTGCCCATAAACCCCAAAGAAAACGGTTCAGTTTGCTTTTGACTTGCATGAGGCTACTTGTTTCACACCAAGAACTCTCAGGTCTAGGAAACACAACAATAATCTGAAGAATTAAGTGACTGAATAAACACAAATTATTTAACAGTGGAGTTCTAACATGTCCTGATTTGAAACAGGGCTAAAATATTTTGATTTCTCAGTGTGTCCCATTATCAGGTGTTCAGAACTGGCATTTATTCCAGTCAGGTCTGCCCTGCAGCACTGCTTCCTTACACAAAACATTTGGGAGGAATTAAAAGCAACAAACAGCAGCTTACAGAGTCCAAACTCTGAATGTCTCCATTGATCTCATGTGAGCAAAAGATTAAACCATTAGTTCTGGTCATCTGAAACAGCAAATACATCTGAAATGTAGCAAGGTGGGAAAGAACAGAGGAGCTTTCTTAATGTTTGACTCATTCAGCAAGGACCATACAGTGCTGTGTAGAGGGGTTTTGCTAAGATCTCTCCTTCCCCTTCCACACACACTAAACTAAACTACCACCAGTTTTCAATCTAAAAGGTCCGCAGAAGACAACAGGCTCTGAAAAGCTCCCACACAGACACAAACCAGCAGCCTAAATATTCCCTCTATAAAGTTCCACCACGTGACTTTGGGACAAACAGCTGACTTGTGGATGTGTCTGAGATGCCACCTGGGTATCTGAGGAGAGCTGTTTGATCCCAAAGGGCTTTGTGCTTCCTCCACTAAGCTGGGTGTGCAATGGCAATGACAGTTGAGTAAACACTGCCAGGAAAGGCTGCATTTCCCCTCTGCTTTCACGGTCCCCCACACTACCCTTCTCTGAGCAAGAAAAGCACATTTTGCAGTACAACAAGCCATAATTAGCCCACGTACGGAATAATGCACTTGGTGGCATTGTACAGACTCTTAAAAGGCTCTATCTGCAACACAGAGCAGCTTCAGGGTTGGATTATCTCTGTGAAAGTAAATAAAACAATAAAAATAGCATTAAATATAGGTCATAGCACCTTTGGCATTTTTGTCCAAATAGACTTCAACATAGGACGTGGGGACATAGCCCTCCTCATCTTCATTCCTTCGGATTCGCGTCCACCCGTCACCTTTGTCTTCTTCTATTACATAGAGCATCTCTCCTTCTGCTACAGAGATTGTTCCTTCATTCTGGCCTGAAACACACAGCAACAGGGACTTTAGGCTGTGCTGCACAGCAGGAACCACAGATACGGTGCAGGGAGCTCAGGGCACACTCAGACCATGCGTGGACACAGCTTTTGGTGCATCACTGGCAGCAAGAACAGGAGCTCGTGATTCTGGAGTCAGCAGTGAGTACATAAAGACCAGACAAATGTGACCTGACAGCAAAGTTTTGGTTCTTTCTCTTGCGGAGTTCCAGTACAACAGGAGACAAATCCCTGTCTTGGTGCCTTTCTACAGATCACACCAGAGGCTCACTTGCCCTTTGGCTATTTAAGGTTAAATGAAGGTTTCCCACTTGCCCTTGGCACGTGAACGTAAAAAAACCCCAGTCAGTGAAATGAGGGTAGAGTCTGAGTGATACCTTCAAATGTATAGAGCGCTTTACACGTTCCTATGGTGGGTAGTGGTTCTTCATCATCAAACTCATCATCAAAGTCTGTTGCAGGTACTTTCATCTCAGTCTCCTGGCTTTGCTCTTCTGTGTAACTGCCATCGGGGCTGCTCAAGAAAGGAAAAACACAGCAACTATAGCAACCAACCTCAGCAGGCTTGGGGCAAGGGGAGCAACTCCAAGTGGAGCAGCTCAGTAATTCCAGAGCTTGCTTGGAACTGGCTATGACTACAGATGGGTGAGAACCCTCATTTTTACCATTAAAAGCTGTAAAAATGCACTGGCTTGCTGGTCTTCACAGCAGTGAGTGAGGGGGCTGTCACACAGCTCATCAGTCAGAAATGCAGCTCTTGGAGCTGGGATAAGGCAAGGCCAGGCTGCAGAGCCTGGTGTGTGCCTGCAGTGGCTCTGGCGGCAGCCCCACCCCATACAGATACTGTACCTCTCACGGTCCTGGGCACAGCTGTTCACTCCTGATGGGTTCTGGGCCTCGTAGATCCCGCTCTGGCGCCGGGGCTGCTCGGTCCGTGCTGGCAGCCGCCCCTCCACCTCTGCCAGCCAGCCCTGCCAGACAGACAGACAGACAGAGTTCACCCTGCTGGCACACTCCTGACACCCAGGCTACAGAACAGACTGGTTTGTAAACATGTTCACATTTTCCTTTGAGTGGCAGTGGTCAGTTGTTCAAATTCTGGACTGTCTTGCTGAAAAGAACACTGAAAATGTAACTGTTTTTTGGCAGTGGGTGCTGAAAACACCCTGACAGAGAAGCAGTTAACAGCTAGCAGGAGATGATGCTGCTCTAGTCACAATCAAGTAAAAAGATGTGTGGCAGCTTAGAGTAGTCTCAGTAACACCAGAAACTCAGCAACTGCTGAATGCACAAGAAAAAAAAGCTGGGGAGAACGAAGGAGCCTGATTTCAAATAGGTAGGAAAGCAATGGATAGTAAAACCACATCAGAAATTAATGGGCTGTATCTGTTTCTGTTCAAAGCATAATGTAGAAAGTGAAGACTTTTCTCAGCTGTCTAATCCTTCTCATGTAATTATAATGAGTTTCATACATTCCAAACACTCCCCTTCTGTTCTGGAGGTTTTATATCACTAAGCAGCTTCCTGTTCATGGCAGACTATTCCTTAAAACATATTTCATCTGATGGCTTCTGTCTTGCTGTTAGTCTCTGAATGGTGCTTTGCATTTATATAATTCTGATTTTTCACAGACATCTGTAACGTGATGCTTCAATTAAATTAATTAATTAAATAAGCATCTGAAGCCCTTGGGGCAGTCCAGAGAGCACTACATTTTCTCTTCACCTCCACTTAGCACAATTTGTTTTCTGTGGCAAATGGAACTGTGGGCTGACAGCCATAGGAGATGGTGCATGTTTATGTTACACAAATCAGCTCCAAGACCCCAATGAATGCAAGTGCTCATGGAGCCCTTACCCTCACACACCAAAGTGCATCAATACATCTGGAAAAGCCTGGAAGGCCCTGCTCAGACCTGAGCTTTTGCTGAGCTGCTTTTTACTGAAATGTCTCTTCTCATACCTCGAATTTCTGAACTTCTAATCGCAGCTTTTCAATGTTCTGCCCCAGCTCTGCCAATCTGTGGTCCACGCTTGCTGCATCTCCCATCTGGGGGTTCTTGATGTACACATCTTTCATCTTTGTTAAGGCATCTCTGAGGGGCAAAACAAAAGTAGAACACGTTTACTGCAGCTGGGGGTAAATGCCTTCAATAAATTGTCTCTTCTCCACTTTGAGGTTCAACCTAAGCTGTTACAAAAGGAACTGAGAACACCCAGATGGGGCTTTTGCCCTGTATAGAACCAGCCATTAAAAAAGAACAGTAAAATTATTTGCCAGAAGAGAATTTACGCTGTCAAAGATGAAAAACAGTGAGTTACCTACAATGTGAGAAGATATTTCATATTGATTTTTAGCCTGACATGGTTTTTTATGTAGTATAACAGTATCTACTTGCTGCCCTGGGGAAAATAATAATAATAAATCTCACAACCATTGCAATCTATGACAGCTCCAACTTTCTAGACTAATATCTTCCCAGTTTTTAGGAGACAGACAAACAGTTGAATCATTATTGTCCATCATGAGCTGACCTCCACTTGAGAAACAGAGACAAAGATGTATCAATAACAGAAATGAAGTGCAAACCAGAAATTCTCCCCCTGCCTGTTGCAGCTTGTCTTTAGCAACCCAAATAATCTGAAAGATATTTATTTGTTTCACACTGCTTTAAAGGAAGCTGGCTCCAGATGGTTTGTGTTTGTCACAGCACGGGGACAGACGGACTCGATGCTACAAAACGTGACCCCGTGTCCGGCCGAGTGCCAGGGCAGCTTCACTCGGCTGCTGATGGACATTTCAGAGCTGAAAATGGAATTATGGGCTGCTTTTAGGCACAACTATTCGGATTTTCTCTAGGCATTAGCTGGTGGGAGAGAGGTTAATGAGAGTCCCACGACTCAAGTTAAGACTCTTTATACTTTAGAGTTTCCCACCAAACTCTTGACAATTGCAATCCTGTGCCTTTGCCTTGTGTGTATGGAAACTGGGAAAAAGTGTGGGTGGCAAGGAAGTGGGACTGCTCTGTGCTTGAAGCCTTAAGGGACAATGTTGCAAACGTATGAGTCACAATTATTACTGTTTGTTTAACTCTTCTTTAACTGCTGGTGTTATTTTCTCCATCATAAACTGTCTTCATTTAAACTTCACTGTGCTGTGATTCCATATCTGATTTTAACTTTGGGTTACCTCAGTATTAATACACAACAAAAAGAAAAACCTGCCCAGAGGCAAACCTAAGTTACCACAGAGGGAAAAAAACAAAGCAATGAGAAATCATATAATCACGTGCCATTTTCCTTTCTTATCCACGATATAAAATATAAAGGAGAAGTTCTGGGTTAGTAGGCAAAATAAACAGGTTCTTGAAAGCAAGCTGACACAAAATGTAGGCACATGTGTACAAATGCAAAGCATTATTCAGGGATAGACCAGTCTTGAAATCCTTCAGGGAAGAGAAGTTCTGTGTCTCACAAACAAAACATGCTGAATCTTTAATGCAACTGCAGAATGTGAACAAACACAAAGCACAAATACAGGCTGCCAGAATCAATTAAATGTGTGTAGCTAAAATAGCCTTATTCTCAACCAGAATGATAAATGCAGCCTTGTAGAAAAAGCATTCACAGAAGCACTGGAGACATTATCTTCCTGCTTCCAGGAAATCTAAGCTACAGATCAGAGAGACTTTGGATGATGCCATCATCTCGTAACAGCCTCTCCTGTTGGGATCTACCCACATCCATCACACACAGGGGCTCCGCTCAGTGCAATTTCACTTCTCATTGGAGAGGTCTGACTCACCTTTGATCCATCTCTTTCTGAATGTCCCTGTTTAGTTCATCAACCTTTTGCTGAAGCTTCTTTCTTCTTTGCTCAGGTGGGAGATTGCTGAAGTCTTCTGGGCCTGCTCCCTGCACAGAGTGAAATGGAGGGTGGGGGGGATAAGGAAAAAAATTAATACTCAGAGTCTGAAAGAATCCTTTGGGATTGTATTTTGAAAACAGCTCACAAAAACCTGTGCAAAATCACAGTGGTCTGAAGCATTGTTATCAGTCCCTGAATGGTGAGGAATCTGCATGCCCTCAAAACGATCCCAGGACCACATCCTGCTTTCCTAACAGTGGCTAATGGAAGATCAACTGGAGAATTCCAAAATACAACAGCAAAGCTGAGAAATTGTTTTTATCTACAGTTTTATCACCAGATTTTATTTAAGAGTTCCCTTCTCATGGAAAGCTGGTCCTTCCTGCCTTCTTTCAGTCTGCTACAAATAGCATCCCCATAAAAGCAGTTCTTGGCTTTTACTCCTGTATCACAGTTGCACTTCTCCCTGTGCACAGCTGACTGAGTGCTGGTCCAACACAGTTAACTTATGTCAGGGCTCTCCTGAACACACCAAGCTAGCAGAAGCATTCCCCACTGGATTCTGCAACTTGAAAAACATGCTGCTTACTTTCCAGGGTCCACATTCCACGCCAAAGTCTCTCAGTTTTTCCTCTCACTTGTACTCACATAAAAACCAGAAGTTACATCAAAGCCATGGAATCAGTCGGTTTGAAATCATAACCAAAGGGGAAAAAAAAAGTGAAGACCACAGTGGTTACCTTTGTGTGATTCTGCTTGAAAACCCCTTTTCTGCCTTCTGCTATGTCTCCTCTTGATTGCCTCAATTTCATATAGCAGATAAATGACACATAAATTACATCCACACTCTTTTCTTCACAGTAACACCTATTTTTGTCTTGCCAGAAGGCAATGGGGGCAGATTGGGTGGGATATACTGAGCACACGTCAATACTGATTAGTTGTGCCATAAGGGAGTGAGGTTCTTCTGCATAAGCTTAAATTTGGGCAGGTTTTGCTTGTTTTGGTTTCTGTTCATTCGCTGTCCCATTTCCAAGGGTGAATATGGGAGAAATAAGGGCAAAAGCACAAAGCTGAGTAACCAAATTCAGTGGTCCATCAGCTTAGTGGGAGCTTGTGAGCAGGGCTGGGCCATCAGTCTTGCTAAAACACCGAATTTCTCTCTGAGGAGAGTGATTTAGAGGAGACACTGCTACAAAAGCTACTTGTTAGACCCTTGGCTCTGCACTGAATGTGCTAGGACACTGTGACTGTCTCCTGCAGCTGCAGAACAAGCTGTTCAAAACCAAACTGTGGGGGTGTCACAGGGCTGGAGGACAACCACACACAGGTCACCTTCTCCTCCGGACTGGCCATTCCAAAGTCACAGAGCAGGCCTGAGGAAACTGCTGCTGTATTGACTGTCAGTCAAAGATGGCATGTGCTTCTAGTGAAGCCTTGATCAATCTGTGCAATAATACACTTAAAATTCAATTCATGAAACAATGAGAAAGCAAATTTAAGACCAATGACAAAGTTATGTTGATTTTGAAACTTTACCCACACAGAGTCCTACCAGTGCTTACATTACTTGATGTGCCTGGTAGAGGAGAGATCTATTTTCATTTATTCTTTAATGTTTAGATTTTGCTTGACAGCAACTCCCACATCACAGCAGACATGAGAGTGATTCAATCTATTTTATGGATATTCTACACTAAAGCCACACACATCTTTTTAAGGCAAAGCATCTGGAGGCAGCTTTGTAAACAAACACACACTTACAGGAAACTCTAGATAACATATTCTGACATATCCTCCTCACTTCTATGCAGAAGAGACAGGCTTGAAAATATCCCCAGCTGTACATTAGTAGAATGCAACAGATAGAGTGAAATTTGGAAAAGCATCTTTTTGCCATCTTATTTTTGATTCTTCAACTTCATTCAAGAGTTCTAAGCTGGACTAAATCCAGCAGCTTTGCTCACAATGCTTCAGACCAAAGCAGGAGTGTTGCAGAGAGCTGCACACCCAAGGCTGGGAGGTGATCTCACTCTGACTTTAGTCTGTGCTCAGGAATTTCCTATCAGAAGCTGAAGCTCCTGCTCCAAAAAGGAGAGTCAAGGACCAGTTTTTGCACATGCTGGGTACATTTCATGCTCTCAAGCACAAACACACCTGGGCTACCTCTCAAGTTGTGGACACTGCCTATGTTTTTAGAAATGCTGCAGCAGTGAGGTGGAGGGGAAAGCTGTGCTATTTCTGATGTGCTGCTCACAAGGAACCACTGCAGAAAGATATTGAGATTTAGGATTCAAATTGTCCCAAGATGAAGGACTGTGAAAACAGAGGCTGTGTTAGGACCAGTTTCTGGGCTGAAGCTACATGTGAGGAGCGCATGAACTTTTTCAGCCCCAGTTTTGGCTCTTGCATAGTGAGGATCTCAGAGGAGATTACAAAAAGCTGCTGTTCTCCATCTGAGGTGCAAATGGGTCTCAGCCCTCCGTGCACATCCTTCCAATTTCTGCAGTTCCAGGGGAAAGGCCAGGTCAGCCATTTTGGGAGGATTTATTCCTACATACAAACGCTTAACTGAGCTACACAGTACAGTAGCACTGTAATCAAGAAAATGAGTGGAAATCCACTATAAAATGCATTGGACTCCCAGGACAGCGGCTTGGCAACAGCCAAAAGAAGGTTTGCAAGTATTCCAGGCACTCCCATCATTGCTCAGACCTACCACAGCTCTTCAGTGACCTTGCTAAAGGAGCCCAAGAAAGTCACTGTGCTGCCAGAGCAGCAGCAGGACCCAAAACTGCCAGAGCTACTCCAGGCCCACCTGTTTCTCTGGATGAGCTGCCATGAGCAGGAGAGGCCCACAATGATGTGTCCAAGCACAAGATACATGTAGAATCACAGAATGGTTTGTCTTGGAAGGAATCTTAAAACTCATCTTGTTCCAATCCCGTGCCATGGGGCAGGGACACCTTCCACTGTCCCAGGGTGCTCCAAGCCCTGTCCAGCCTGGCCTTGGACACTTCCAGGGATCCAGGGGCAGCCACAGCTTCTCTGGGCACCCTGTGCCAGGGCCTCACCCCCTTACAGGGAAGGGAAAGAACACCCAAAGGCACAAACTGGTGAGGAATAAGAGAACTTGGAAGCTAACATGGTTTAGGTGCCCCTGTGGACCCTTTGAGGTCCCCAAAATGCCATCACTGGCTGTGGCTCTCACGTGTTTGCATAAGGTGGGGCAGCAAACCAGGCACATTCTCCTGCTGAGGGGCTCTCCAGGGCCAGAGGAATGTGGACAAGCTGTCAGAGACATAGCAAGGTGTGGAGTGTCTCATGCAAATCAGTACCTTGTGCACAGAGTTCAGCACGTAATTTGCTTTCCCAGGTCTGTTCACCCCTTCCCTCTCCAGCTCAGTAACATCTTTGTCTTACCATAATTCAAGTAACCTTCCCAGCTGCATCCAAGATGGAATTTAGGATTCACATTTGTGCATATCTCTCTATTTTCAAATTCAAATCAGATTGAGTTAACCTTGTTGGTTAAGGTTTACAGAACTTTAATTAATGTCACTATTGGTTATTCTGAAGGACTACATAGGGCTGTAAAATGTAGGTGATAATGATGCAGATTTCCAGTAACGCTGGACATGGAAAGCAAACTTCGCAGGTAATTTACACAAAGATGTGCATGGCTCTCTGGAAAAAGTCCAGCAAGCACAGAGACCTTCATTTTAATTTTCCCCCCCTTCTTTTAATGTTTTAATGTATGCTTATACAGTAGCAGAATTACTCAATACTGTTTTTCTACATTTTCATAGCCCTAGATTATAAAAGTGAAAACTAAACTATGTATTAGAGTTAATATTTTAGCAGCTTATTAGAAGACTGAATTCTGATCACCTCTATTAGACTCCAGACCTGTGTATTCAGATTTATCTGATAAATGTCAAAAAAAGCAAACACAAAGAAGAAACAAATTTAACAGTTAATTTCAGTGTCATGTCACATGTGGCACAGTGCACATTAAAACACACACAGGAAATTGTGATTAAAACACAGGACAGGCATGCTGTAAATGTGCTTACCAGCTTGAGAGAAAGCTTCATGTAAAATTGGAGAGATACAGGGTGGGGGGAGAGAGAGAAAAAACAACAGTGCATCAGTAGAAGAGGAACTTTTTCAGGCTGATGTTATAATAAAATGACACAATCCCCTTGCTGTTGGAAGGCAAAATGGGTCACAGTAACAGATCTGTGCAAAAGTTCACAAGATGAGCTTGGGCAGCTGCCGTGACCTGGGCACAGGAGAAATCAGGTCTGGACTGACTGACAGCGGCTACAGCAACAACAGTGGGAGTTCTCATCACAGCAATAGCACTGAGGTGGGAAAAACTCACAGTTTGCAAATGTATGGGCATCACTTTAGATCAAAAATGTGCTGAAATGCATCAGCCAGTTCATGGAAGGGCTTTGTGGGGGTAAGCCCTGAGCCAAACCTTGGTGGAGAGGTGAGGAACGGCTCCAGCAGCACCCAGCATCTCCAGGGAATGCCTGGTTCTCTGGCTACAGCCGAAGGATAACACCCCTGGACTGTCCCTGTGTACTGCAGATTGCTGCCCAGGCAGGCACAGAAAGCCATTTCACATTCTTGAACAATTCAGAAACAAATACTCAGACTCAAACGTACTTTGGCCATGGTCAGACAAGGTCAGGCCCAAGGAACAGGAAAAAAATATCTATTCTCCTGACACCAAATTGGTTCTATGACAGCATGGTAAGACATTATTCAACCTCCTTAAATGATATACATGATCTAATTCTTCAGAAGTTACCACATTTCCTGGGACAGAGCCCAAACATTAACTTTTAGTTCCTCTGGGAAAGCAAGACTGAAAGCAGCGTGTTCCTATGGAGCATCTCTGCCCTGCCTCACCTGCACACACAGCTCTGGGCAAGTGCCCCAGAAACCCCCAGGTGAACAACTGTGCCTGGGCACTCAACAACCAAAATTCGCAAAGCCTCTTCCAGCATTGCAAAATGACAGAACAGCTGCAGTTCAGAAGGATTTCCAAGAGATAGGGGAACTAATAGTGCTCAGTTCTGGGCCAAGCACAAGTGCGTTGCTGCTCAAGATCTAAAGTCAGATAGCAAGGGAGAAGTCAAACTCCACCCAGCCTCCTCCTCATCCTCCAGCAATGGGCACTGAGCTGCCCTGACAGCTCTCAGGGACAGTTGTGAAATGCTCAAACTACCCAACAAACTTGAGGTGCAGGAAAGCACACGCTCCATGTTAACAACAGCTGAAAGGTAAAAGCTGGAAAATGCCTCTCTCCAGGCAAGGATTTGTGCTGCCAGACTTGGGAACCTCTTTCCATCCAAGTTCTCTGTCACTACCAACAGCTCCTGGGAATGGTGTTCTCAAACAGATGCTCCATTTTTAGCAAGAACACAGTTCATTAGGACTGGATTTAAAATAAAGGCTCCACACCTCTTGTGGGCAGCTGATTTAAGAAACACACCTTTTTTTCCCCCGAAATAACAATTCCCATTAATTACCAGGATTTGTACAGCAACATATGCCAGCCATTCAAGGAAAATAAATGGCCTTGAAATAATAGTGAAATGCTGAATGTGAACTGATCATTCAGTGACAAGGCAGCAGTGACACTTCCCTCTGCAGTCCAGTCCAGTAAGGAACAAACACATGATAATAATCACAGTGCCAAGAAGAAATTCACCCTCTGACCTAAGGAGGTCACTAAAAAAATAAGGCAAACAAAACCAATCCATTGGAGAGAATAATCATAGAAGAAGAAAGAATGGTCTGAAGAAATTCAGTGTAGGCAGCTTGTGTTCGCATCATTGCTTTAGCACTCCTGTGAACTTTAGCATAGACATGATCAGCACAAATTGAGATTCTTGTACATAGATACAGACAAGACTCATGGTGCAGAATAAATATTTACCTATGAAGCACTCTAAAAATGCACAAATGTATGCTACATGCGCTAGTGGCTAAACACTACTCACTCTAAAGGCACTAAATACTGCAGGGAATCATCTGCATCAAGGCTATTCTTTTGCTGCAAATTCAGCAAAATTGAAAGGGATTACAGACACTGTATGCCCAATTCTTATGCTGTTAAGTATGACAAAAATAGAGATCTTATTAATGGCATTTCCAAATAGTACATCAGGGATTGTTATAACCAGTATAAATAAAGCAGTTCATAGGCTGGAAACAATGAAATGCTGAAATAAGTCATATTCACAGTTTTCCATTTCTGAAATTTATTGGTAATTTTATGTGACAGTGATTCAGTTTCTATAAACAAATATAAGCAGATTAAAAATAAATCTGTATTAAACACTACATAACTACTTTTGCCCATTCTGTTGGGTTTTCACAGCTAGAAACTTGCTCACAGCTCCTGGGAGAATAAAGGCATTTTCTCCCCAAATGATCAAGTAAGTTACATTTCCTTAAAATGAGCAAAGTGTTTCAAGCTGTCAATTTAAACCAAGCCTAGCTTAGTCTTGCAGGGAAAAAATGAAGAGTCTAAGAGCCACAAGCTTCAATAACACATGAGAGAGCACGAAAGCCAGCAGGTCCATGTGTTATTGGACAGTCACGGCCACTAACCTCACTTACAGAAAACAGGGTTGAAATAAATCACTGGACTTCCATACAACCAAGAGGCAATTTTCTTTTTTTTTCTTTTTTAGTGGCCCTGTAACAATCTCCCCATACTCTGCTTTATCCAAATACCGGATTTAGAGATCACATATCTTGATTCCATGAACTATCATCATTACAGACAGTCCAGAGAAGATTCCAAAGGCTCTAGGGAATGCTCCACAGAATTCCCATCCATCAGGGCTCGTGATGCTCAAGACTGCATTCATTAAATAATTTAGAATAAATATGCAGAACCTGTTTGCGACACTTTCAATTTCACAGGTCCAGCTACTTTAGTTGTGCCAATTTCAGCATTTCCAGGACTAGCAGACATTATCTTTCCTGCACATCACACTGTAAGCTGCCACTTGCCTCCCACCAAATTTTCCTTGGCTCTTTGACAAAGCACATTCCCACAGCACACTCGGGCCGGCGTTGTAAGTGGGGTTAGCGACTGTGTAGCAACAGTATGGGCTGATCACACCATACTCAGACTTACAACATATTCCCTAGCCTCAATGGCACACGTGGGTGTCCCTAAAGTCCTCTTCATGAGTTCTTTGTGAATATACAAAGACTGTGTCTGCTGGTGAGTCAGCAAGAGAAAACACACATTGGTTACACCGGGGACGAGCGCGGCACCTCTGCATTCACTGCTTCTACAGCGAAAGACAGCTTGGTGTTTAACTACCCTCAAAGTGCACAGTGGGAGCCTCCTGAGAACCAGGTGAATATTAAGAGTTCAGCATGCTCAGAGAGATCAGAAAATATGGTATTTTAAATGCTTGTTTAAATACCAAGGTCAGAAAACATCTCAGTGCTAGAAGAAACCATGGCTTTAATGACCCCACCCACCAAAAAGTCCCGGTCGTGGCACAGAGAGAGACACTTACATTGGAACAACAAATATTCCCAGGGCAGGGAACAGAGCAGGTTGGAGAGGGGTTGGTTTGCTTGCTGTCTCTGCATGCTCACAGAACAACAAAGCACTGATCAGTGGGGCAGACTCAGAGCTCAGTGTCAAGGGACAGGAGTGTCAGAGGAGATGGGCAGGGAGGGACAACAGCAACGGGTGCAACGGAAATAAAATCACATTGTAATGAAGTCAACAACTTCCACTAAAAAGGAAACCACAAAATTTCCTCCGTATGCTTTATGGAGCTTGGATAATGGCAGTAATGTCTGCCCCAGCCCCCAGAGCATCCTCCCTGCTCAGTCACTGCCTGGCCTCCAGGGCAAGGGGGAAAACCAAGTTCACACAGCACACATGGAGTCGTTCAAAGGTGTAAGTTCTACCCCTGGATATTGTTAGTTTGGAGGACTGCTCTTTAAAAAAAGGTGCTGATGTTACTGCCACTGCAGCAATAAAACAAAAGAACACAAAATTAGTATCAACCAGCAGAATACTGAGTTTCCTTTGTTCTCAAAATGGAATTAGAAAAAGCAGAGCAAGCATAAATGAAATTATAAGTTATGTAACTGGTTCCTCATTCTTTGTGCTCTTCTGGCTTTAACTTCCCTAAAGAGATGTAGTTGATTTAAAGTGTTACACCAATTTTATAGTGTCTTTTAAAGTAGCTATTAGAAAAAACACTCACAAAAAATGGATGAGAGTTTTTTCCCCTTCTAGTTCTGATCCATAATAAGTGTTTTAACAGTTTTATGGTATTCTCTATAATGGACATTTCTGCTGCTGGGGTTAGAAGAAAAAAGCTTTGAGGAAAATACAAAAATGTGATTAGAAAACCATAGACACTGACAAGAGTCAGCACCTAAATATTTAATTTTTTCTTTTTTAACAGACTAGGATTTCATATTGGCAGTGACCACTGATACTGGTAATGGTGCCTCCACATTAACTTTGCATCTGTTGTGAATTGTTCAGGCATCTGTTTCCTTCCATGAAATCAAGATTCACTGGATTTTTGGTTTGGAAGCAAAATTAAAACCAGACTGGGCACAGGACATATCATAGCTAATTATATAATTTGTATTAACGGTCACCAGTGATTTTGCCAAATGCAGCATAAGATGCTAAACCAAAATTTTAAAAGGAAATTGCTAAAACACACTGCCTCTCCAGACACATTCTGATCTCACAGATTTCATGGAGGAGTTGTACGGGAATCCATTCACGTGTTATGTTTCAGGGATCAGTTTCAACGTGCAATTCCTGCTGCTGGAATTTATCCTGCTACGGTCTCAGGACTTGTTCGTGTCAAATAGTTACTTATCTTTTCCTTATTCCTTAAGACAGTGCAAAAAAGGAGTGTGAACCCAATTTTTCTGAAGTAAACTTTTTTCCCCTGGCTTTGTAGAATTTGAGAGCTCAGGTTATCAAGAAATCCAGGAAGCATCTGCTTGGCAATTTGGCTGAATACCCTAAAATAAGACTTAAAGAGCCTTGTGGGCACCTTCACTGAAGGTGTCTGGAGTGGAATTCTGCCAAGGAACAAACCCAGCAGTGCAGAGACAATTCAGAGCAAATTAAATGATCCAAACTCCTCTTACACTGTGCTGCCCCTGCTGGTCCCTGCAAGACCTTCCAAAAAAGTTGCTTCCCTGATGTACAGATCAAATGTTCTTCTGTGCAGAGGACAGTTCCACCCTACATCCTCCTCACTCCTCTGGGTACATCACAATCCAGTATTCCTGACATTAATACTCATGCTCCTGAGCAAAAACTAAGATATTTTTGGATTTGGCAGGGGAATGGAAAAGAATTGAATAAAGGAAATCTTACTAAACTTAGTAACGTCAAAGCAGAATTAATTGTATTGTCTAGCTGTACTTAATATAATAGGGGTCATATCAACTGAAACAAATACCAACCACTCATTTTTCACCTGATAAAATAAAAGGATTGGGGATGGTTCTTGATTTCCTTTTTGCCTGGTTAGAATGACTTTATTTTTGAAGGTCATATGGCACTTTGATGATCTCTTAGTCTGACCATTTGTAAAACAAAAATCACCAAGGACCTATAAAATGTGAATTTGACAAGTCTTCCAATGAGATAGAGCAAGCTGCCAGAGGTTTGCAGCCTCTCCTCCTCCATATCTCTGGATGATCCAAGGGGCCTGAGTTCATCCCTCTGGGATTAGAGATGATGATCTGAACACTGGACTCCAAATCCTCAGGATGAGTCACGCAGGAAAAGTATTTACATACAAACATCCTGGTAGCTGACAGGGGAAGGAGATGAAATAGCAAAAGAACACAGTGAAAGGTTTAAATGAAGATTTAGCAATAGCCCCTCCTTGCACATTTTCAATGAATGTGTCAGCAGAAATTTGAGGGATTCCAGAGAAGATTATAAGACATTGTTCTCATTACTTTGCCTTTCATACAAAGCACTTAAAACAATATGGCATGCAGAATTCTTAAGGTGTGTTTGGATTTTTTAGATAGTTAATACATAGAATAATGGCCTTCCTTCAGGAAATACTAAAAGCAATTAGTTATAATTGCTTCTATGGCCAAGCAATCAGTCAATAGGGATTTGTTCATTTGAAATACAAAGTGGTAAAGTGCCCATGGAACTAAAAACCAGTATTTTTAAGTCAAGTAGGAAATATTCAGCACTATTTTCAACATCCCGTTCTCTGAGTGCACTATGGAGCATTAGATTGCAACACTCCCCCTGCCCTCCAGCAGTGCCTTCACCCCAGCACTGCCCAGGACAAGAAGGACTCCAGGTGCCACCACCCAGCACATCCTCAGCTCTGCTGCTGCACAAGCAGAACTGAAAGTCTGTCTCCACCTGGAAAAACCACTGAGAAAAAATGCTCTGAGCCAAACTGCAACTGAGGGAAGGAGGGATACGTACAGAACCTGCCTTTGGACAGCTTAGAAACTTCCCACTTCCCCAGTGAAACAGGGATGGTAAGAAATGGGATTTTTTTGTGTTCTGAGTGTCCCATTAAATGGCAATTTCCTAGCAAAGAACTGAAACTGTTTAAAATATCTTTATTTTTAACTGCTCTGTCTGTAACCAGATGAGACAGTGCATTGTTTACAGCACTGTTCTCAGTTCTTTGTAACCAGCCACTGAAGTTCCCCATGGAAATCATCTCTGCTTTTATACAGCTCCAGTCCTCAGTCCTAAATGAGTGCCTGGGGCAGAATCCAGGCTTTTTAAAGTAGTCACTTCCTCACTGTTACTGTCTGCTCTAAAAACCATTTAAAATACTGAATACTTTTTGTCTCCTTCCTGTAATTTTTACAGGACAAAATAATTCTAAGGACTTTCACCTAGGAGGCAAAATCATGCTGTGACAAATTTTCAGTACAACCATGCCATGTGTGAGTTTCTGGGAAGATAAAGTCTTATTTTTGTTTGAAAAATTGGGAAATTTTATCTCAGGGACCTGACATTTTATTTACTGCTTACGAAGACCACCAATGAGAGCATTTAATTCCACACAGAGACCTCAACGTTGGTTTATGAATACAACCACGCTGCTCTCAGGCACAGGAACAGCAGCTGACCTGGAAAACCTCAGGCCATATTTCCTTCTTTATCAGCAGCAAAGGAGACAGGGACATTGAGCTTGGAACAGTGTGGATGTGTCACAAAGTGTTGGTCCAGTGTGACTAAACCCAGAGAAACCCCAAATCAGCTATGGAGGCTTTCAGCATCTTTCCACCATACAATGCTTAAACCAGCATGAACACACTGCACTGCAGCTGCTGGCAGGGGAATCCCAAATCCCGCTCCCTCAGAACCTCTCCTCTGTCATTTGGAGCTTGCATACAGCACTGATAAAGCTTTTGCACACAGAATATAATTTTAAGCTGTGCATGGTGGCACTGGGAATTGTGTCCCAGTCTCCCCTGACCTGGCAGCCCTGGTTTAAAGCACACATGGACCACAGAAAGACTGTTACCACCCAGAATCTGTTCACCTTCCTCATCTCACCAGTTTTTTATCTCAAGACTCAGTTTCTACACAAACTAACACTGCAGCACCTGAACCACAAGCTGAGCCCGAGTGACTGGAACAGAAGTTCCCACTGTCACATCATTCCCAACTGAACTTTTACCAACTGAAATCACAAATTATCTTCTAGAATTCCTCCTAATTTACTCTTTTCCTTCTGACACAGTGAGCTGAACCCACCCTGCAGAGAGAAAAACTAATGACTTTGACTTCTTACATGAGTGTTACTCAATGATCAGCTCCTCCTTCCATCCTTTGTCCAATCCCTCCTCCCCCAAGACACCCAGATGGGTAATTTCCATCAGCAACTGTACTTTTTGTGGTTTCGTTGTGGGGGTTTTGACTACAAATGGCTTTATAGGCTGGGAACCCTTGGACTTGTCTGCATGTTATGATAAAACACAATGGAACCGTTCACAAAACAAAAGTTTTTACGTAACAGAACGTGCAATAAAAGCGCAAGAAAGAAAAGAAAGAGAGAGAGAGAGAGAGAGGTATCCAGAGGAGAACTTACCCCGCGCTTTAGGCTCCTGAAGCAGTGGATTTTGGGTTTGGAGGTCATGAACTCGTTGAAGCGATGGGAGAGGGGTTCCTTTTGCTGCTTGGGAGACTGGGGGCCGTTGGGAACAGCAGAGGGTGAGGCAGAGGCAGGGGGAGGAGGAGGGGGCTGATGGGGGGATGTTAAAAGGGACATAAGCTACGTATAAGAGATGGAGAAGTGACAGAATAAAAACCAAAATAAAAAGATAAAACACAAAACGAAAATAAGCATCAAAACCAATATTTGAAATCCAGAGAAAAAAAACCAATTAAATAATTAAATATTAAAGGCCATGGTTCAAAAGAGGGGAGAAAGCAGTAGTTAAGAGTCATGTTAAATGAAGTGTAGTGATAAATGAAAGTTGTAGTAAGTGATGCAACAGAAGAGTAACACAAAAGTATTTTGAAGGAAGCTCATGCAGACTCTTCCATGCAGCACTATCCCCACAAATTGACCTGTTCTGCTCTGTGGACAGCTCGGAATAATGCATATGGATAGAGCTTTCAAATACCTGAATTTAAATGGATCAGATAAGGAAGGTACCTTAGTGCCCAGTAGCGTTTCTATTATCTGGAAAACAACAAACCACATTCCTTCCTGCTTCCAAATCATACCTCAGCAACGTGCATCACACTTCACTTGTACAAATTATTCTCTGAATTTGCTCAGGAGTTAGTCCTGGTTGTATTTTTATTCTGGCTCCACTGATGTAAGCACCAGACAGCGAATCCTCTCTCACACCAGCACTACAGGAATGACCCCTTGTGAACAGGGAGATTTTTAGAACTCAAATTTGAGTGGTTTGATAAAGGGTCAGGGCAAGAGTGAGGTCAAAATAAAGCAGCTATTCTGGGCTTCCATCAGTGTTACTGAAAGCTGATTGAGTCCAGTCCCCCTGACACGTCCTGGTAACCCCAGATAAACGCTGCCATGCATTATGGTGTAAAGTATGACAGTGGAATGAAAAAAGTTTAATGGATACATAAGTTAATATGGTCTTTTAAAAAGTCAACTGCTCAGTTAGTTATGCTCCATTAGTTGTGCTTCAGAGTGAACCCCAGCAATTGCCTGTTCCCAGCCACCCACCTGCTGACCCCAGTGCACAGACTGGAAAGACAACGCAAATGGAAAGCCAAGGAGAGTTTGAGGAGTGTCAAAACAGTAACGCCACATTGAAGCTTCCCAAAGGTAACAATGTTAGTTGGCACACATGGCACTAGGTAAGTGGTTTACAAATCTTTCTCTGAGTTAGGAACAGAAATGGACCATGGCAGAGACGTGACAAATTAATTTAGAAACTGCAACATAATTAATGAAATTATACAAGAAAAAAAATTAAAGATATAAAGAAACTTAAGTAACCAAAGACTACAACAAAACACCATATTAAGACATCAGTTATTAAATTCTAAATCTAACATTCTCTTTAAAGAAACTAAACTTGCCAAGATTACTAGACAAGACACAGGTTATTGACAAAACATACTAGCCCCAAGATCAAGTTTGCAAATCAGTACCTTATTTTTCTTGATGAATGGCCATAACTTGCCCTTGGATTTGCTACCAAACTTGGGCTCTGACTTCCCATCGCCTCTGGAGTTGGAAAGACTGGATTCGGATACTGTCCTCTTCATGGGCTGTGTGAAATCCTCAAAGTCGATGTCTCCTGGAGGCTCGAACCCTGATTTAAAGGCTTCTATTACCATCTGGGAATCCTGGAATGGGACAGATCCAACACAAGTGTAAACATCTCAGGTTGTCATCAAATTGGTGGCACATTAAGGCAGAACAAGAAAGTTTGTCTATGTGGGACCAGCCCTGAGAGTGACCAGGCTCACTCCTGGGAATGAACATCCTTCCAGAGCCCAGGATCAATACAAGTCTCTCCACCTTCTGCTGAAAAGAACTAAGAGCTTATTAACTTTACTGACTAGAAAAACAAATCACACTTCAGTAAGTGACTCATAACAAAGATTTAAGGTACAGATTTGCTGGGACACAGCTGTTAGCAAATCAGACAAAAATCCCAATAAATACTCCTATCAAACAGAGCTCTTGTGTGATCACTCTGCCACAAGTTGATTGGTAAACTGGTTGTGAATTTAGTGACAGTAAATGGCTGTAAATGTTTCATGAGCTTTACCCAACATCTGAGCAGTCCAAGGTCACACCAGCAGCCTGGCGCCCTGGTGTGGGAGCCACTGAAGCCAAATTCCCTTTTGGCACTGCTAGGAGGGATCTAAGTCAGCCACAAACTGGCTGTAGACTGTGTACAATGGCTTTGCTCTTTTGTTTTGGACAGAGGGAAAAGGAAAAAAAAAAAAAACAAATCAAAGCCAAACCAATCCATAGCAATTTTCCTACTCAAGTCTACAAACAAAATTAATTATACATAAGATCAAATTCAGATCTCAGCTTGCCAAATGCATTTAAACTTCATGGACTCAGGAAAAAAAATATCCTGATACACTTCTTATCTACTTGTTTTCTTGGGAAGAGAGTATGTTATACTCCAACAGCTTTATTCCAAGATCACTGGAGAAACTGTGCCTTGGCACACAAATACCTTCTTATTCTCTAGAGCAGAGCATCACTGCCCTGTCATGTAAAAAGAACTTGTTGCTTTGAAGGCATTTCGCAGGTTCTGTGAATGGCTGTAGGTAAAATGCTGTTGAGGAGAAATCCAGTGGGATATAAACATATCCAGAGGCCAGGCTCAATCAATTGAGCAAAACACAGATACAGAAAAAGCTTTGCCAAAGTCTTCATGGGATTGTGAAGATCCCCATGGATTTAAGATCCTCAGTCTATCAGGTGGCACCATGAAATTCCTACATGAGTTTTAGGGAGGCAGAACAACAACTTTCCATTATCCTATCCTTGTTTGGCATTAAAACTTCCTGAGATCTAAACTTGGAGATCTTTTTATTGACAGACATGAAAGCAAGATGAAGAAGGATTAGAGAAGAGGGGAAAAGAGTGGGAAAGGCTGAGAGAATGGGGATTGTTCAGCCTGGAAAAGAGAAGGCTTTGGGGTGACTCAGCTGCTGCTGTCCAGTACCTAAAGGAAAGATGGAGAGAGACTATTTACAAGAGCCTGGAGTCTGTGGCTGCCCCATCCCTGGAAGTGTTCAAGCCAGGTTGGATGGGGCTTGGAGCAACCTGAGATAGTGGAAGGTGTCCCTGCCCATGGCAGGGGGTGGAAGTGGATGAGCTTTAAGGTCCCTTCCAACCCAAACCATTCCCTAAGAGATTACACCACATTATATTAAATACGCCACTGGTATTTTATGCTAGGCATGAAGCTTTTCACTTTTTCCCCTCTGAATTTTACAGTGTTCCTTCCATTTATTCAAAACATCATTCCACTACAATGGAGCTAAAAATAACCAGCATGCTCCATATATCACAGAGATAATGCCATAACAGGAACTCTAAGCCCATAACAAATTCATTTTATCTGCTGCTAGAGCCCTCTGAATCAGGTTCTGCACAGGTTCACCTGGCAATCACCACAGCTCACACTTGCCACACGACCTTTGTGTTGTTCAAGTGGCTAGAAAGGGGAAGTGGAAAAAAGCCATATTTAAAACTGCCTTAGAAACCACAGTAACAGCAAACCAGTATTCCCTGCTAAATACAGGCAGTTTCTATCAGTATTAACAGGAATTCTATGCAGTGCAGTGAGGGTATAAAGCAATCCTATTTACACAGTTGCATGTTTAGTAACTAATCCAGCACTTTCATAAGAATCAATAAAGTTTAGAAATTTCTGCTTCAGAGACTAAAAAAATCCTTTCTGATATTTAAGGAAAAAGAACTCTTTATGAACATAACTGTTTCCAGACAGAACACACTAAACCCTTTGTAGCTGCTCAGATATAATTATTTTGGTTACATACATTTTTGTCAGTACAGTGTTTACAGGAGATTGTAGTAAATTCAATTATCAACACTCAAAGTCATCCTTTTCCAATGTCACACTTGTGTATGAGCCATCAAGTTGACTTATTTGTATGCAAGAGAATATAAAATTCACCCTGATTCAAACACCCAGCTTAAGTTTCGTGTGTGTACTTGGGCAGAGTGTAGGCTGAAAAATGAATCTCCCCAGCATGATTTCCCCATGCAGCACTAAAAGCTGGACCTCAAGCAGGGTATGTTGTTCTGACATGGGAATTGGTGTCTCAGTTCCCCCTTTTCCCACTCAGAGAGCGACTTTCAGATTGCTGAGCTTCCTATGCTGCTCTCTGTGAGAGCAATTGCTGAATAGAGAGTAGGGGATTAATTTCAAAACTTCAGCCTCGGGCTTATGCTGCCAGTTCATGGCTCCGGGCACTGAACAGCTCAGAATTTATTCCAGTGAAAAACATGTATGGGAAATTCAAGCAGGCAGCAAGACACGCTTTCTGGGTTTGAAGCACTAATGTGATCCATGGGAAAGGCTGGAAGAACAGAGGCTTCATGTAGGAAGGGAGCAGATTATTCTGCAAACAAAACAGAAAACACATTGGCCCGTGTGGTCACTGTGTATCAGGAAGCTCAACCAAAATCTTTATCAGCCTTTTTATCAGAGAGGTTACTTTGCATCCTGTGAAGGAAAATGATGTTCAGAAGTCAAGGTTTGCTCATTTACAGACTGCCAACAAACCTCAAACCTGCAAAGAAATATTTTACAGAAAGATTTTGTGATAGTTCATGTAGCCAATACTTTAAACATTTTCATTATTATAAAGCTAACCAGAATTGAGACATTTCTGAAACATTCAGTTTTCTGACTATGAGACATAGAAACCACCTTTAAAAGAACTGGTGATTAAGTATCTGGAATCATGTCCAACATCACCTTACTCTATGCAGATGCTTACTTTTAAAGTGCAATATTTCAGAAAGAACTATCCTAATAAAATGAGAGAATATTCCTTAACCCCCCACCCCAAAATTAAAAAGTATCACAGGAAAGGCATTTCTGGGTGTTAAGTAGATTTGGGAAATAATCTGAGCACATCCTGCCTCAGACAAAGCAGCTTGGGACAAGAAGCTGTTCTTTGGTTTAGTTCCATGACTGCAAAGCTCTTGTGTGCTGAGCCTGGACCCAGGATTTAAGTCTCCATAAATTTGAGACCAATACTAAATATGACAACCAACAGTGCAACACTTACATTCTTGTGATCCACCAATTCTGCAGCCTTTGTTATCTCATCCAGACACTTCCCAATGATAGGGATCACTTGGCGGTCGACTTCTGCAAAGGTTTTCATGGATTCACCTATCCTCATAATTCTTCTCTCCTCCATCTCTTGTATTTTCTAAAATATTACATTTCATTCAGGTCAAACATCAAGATTAACTTAGCAGTTTCACCCAATTTTCCTCTCCAGCTTACACCAACTACTTTAAAACTTAGGGATTAAATATATTTTTAAGAACAAACTAGGACAGCTGTTCTCAGGAAGGCACAAAGTGATACTGTTCCCTCAAACATCAAAATGTCATTCTGAAAGTAATCTCTTACTATTACTGGAAATTTTTCAATTAACTTTTTATGTTAAAAAATGCTGATTTGCCAAACCCTAGCTTTAGACTTTTGTAAAGATGGTTCCTAAGGCTTTTAAAAGAATTTCTGCAACAAATTCTTTCATTTTCTGTGCATGTCCGGAACAATCTTATTCTCATTCCACTGTACAATCCAAGGAAGCAAAGATCTTGATGTCACCCATTCTTTTCCCTAGAAGGTAATTTTTGGGTTTTAGAGAGTCCTGGACATCGTGTTTTGTTCACAATACATAATTTAGTGATGTATTCATGTACAATAAAAACATCACATTTTGTTCACACCACAGCTTCCCAACACATGCTCCTCATTGCTCAGTGGATTCAGTTCCAGGATCTCCAGCATCCCTTCCAGGTGCCTCTCCTTTACCACGAAGGGAAACTGAAAGTGGCATAATTCTATTATGACAAATTATAGCACGATACAGAAGGGCAGGACCAGGAGCAGCCTGTGTCACGCTGGGCTGCAGGAGCAGTCAGCTTAAAAATCCCCTTTGCCTTGACTGATCCACAAGCAACATCAATTCTTTACAAAACAACTTATTTATTAAAAAAAGCCCTGGAGCTCACTGGTGCACTGATAGGGAAAAGGGCACATCTGCAGGACTTCAACGTGCTCACTTACAGATCAGAGTGCTCATCAGCTCCAGTATTTACTTCATTCCAGGAAGTTTATCTCAAGGCATTGGTTTGAAATACCATGAGGCAAAAAAGGAGGTGTCCATTTAGCTCACAAGTTTCAGCAGTGGGTAAGAAAGTGCATGTTTGCCACGCAAATATCAGTTACTTCTCATCTGATGACAAGCATGTGACATTTCCTCCCTTGTAAAGGTTGTATTTTCCACTTCTGACGCTTATGACCCATTACAATGGAACAGTCATTTAGAAGTTCTGTTCTACTACATTACCCTCAATTCATTCAGTCAAGCACAGACTCAGACCCTCACTCAGAATGAGTCTGATGGCTTTTTAATTCTTCCTCTGCAGTCTGTCCTTAGGCACCCTAAGACACAATCAGTAGCTTGCTTAAACCCCTTTTGATTCACTGCTGCAGAACGATTGTGGTTCACACTGACACATCTGTGCAGCCTGACTTGAACACAGGTTATAAAGGGCTGTGGGACTCTGCAGATGCAACAATGCCCAGCTGCCTCCTGCCCCAACAATGCCAGTGATGCTCTCCCTCATCACCAGCTGCACAGACACAGGAGATGAACAGAGAAAGATTGTGAGGATTCCAAAGGCTGTCCTCATCTGTCATGACAGTTCAACGTCACCTTCCTTGTGTATTACTGATCCCTTTATATCTAATTTAAGAAAAAGGGATCATTTATCCTACCATCTCTCAGGGTGGCAGATTGAATGTAAAATTTGCTAAGAATGACCAAAAAAAATCACCAAATTTAAAAGTCAGGGTTATAGAATTGAGGTGATGTGCAATATGTTCTTGTCACAGGATTATGGGCTGCACTAGAGCCCTGCCAGTGACCCTTACCTGGAAGATGTTTGGTATGTGTGTGAAGTAATGCTCATGTTGCTCACTGTTGAACTTCTGTAAGGTGGAAGAATATTCAGCTTTGCTGTCTTCTGCCATCTGATGTCTCAGCTGGGCTTGCTGTCTTGCCTGAGGAAATACCAAAAGAAATTTATAATTTATAAATATATAAGCAATTGCATTGTGGTACCCCATATCTTACTATCCAGGAACATTATGAGACTCTGAACACCAGCTTTTGGTTTACTCCTCTTTTGTGATACATTAGAGCTGCAGTGTGGATAGTGCTGCTATTCCTTTCTGGGATTCCAATGTGCTACTTCCATGAACAATTTTGCATTCCACGAACAACCTCTGTTTGAACTGCATGTCAAACATCAAAACAAGTTTGCCCCTCCACCTGCCCACTGGACAGGCACCTTCCCAGTACACATGGACACACTTCTTGCTCCCCCTATGCCCTGGTGGATGTCACCTGCTTTCCTCTAATGAGCTGCTTCCCTGTTGGCAAGCAGTGTTTTCTGGGGAAAGGGAAATGAGAAAAATTCCAACAGTTTTGTCTCATTTTAGCCAACCTAATAATGACAAAAGCTCTTAACTCTGTGTGCTCTGCAGAGCCCTTTCTCCACACTCCTCACACAGCCCTGGCATGCAACACACAAGGAAAGGGGAGCCTGAGCAGCAGCTGAGATGCCTCCCTGCCTATTTTTACCCACACAGATGATTTGCTTTTCTACCCAACACAGCAGAGCACTGGGCAATTAATCTCACTTCTTTCCCTAGAATAATCTGTCCCCAAGTGACCCTTTCATGTTTTCAGATTCCTCCCCTTACAGTTCTGTTCCCAAGGCCTTCTGTTATCTGTTTCACTGCCCAATATTATTCCCTTACTGCCTCTCCCATCTGTTTGCTTTAGATGCCTTTTCCTTCCTTGCCGTTGGCCTTTGTGCAGCAGCTCGTCCTTCCCTTCCTACATTCCCTGTGCCTTCCCTCCCTGTCCTGCTCCCCTTATTGAAGCTCCCCCTCCCTGGCTGGAGCTCTGCTGCTGAATTTCTGAATAATTCCTTAAGACAAGACAGAGAAATGCTGCTTTAAAAACACTGTTTCAGGGAACACAACACAGCAAAGAATTTTATCATATTTTAAGTGGGCTCCCATTAAAACCAGAACAGGGTTATTCTTTGAACTGTTCCAAGTAGACAACAGTTTCCTGACAATAAAGCCATGGAATACCAAATCATGGAACGTTTTTGTAATCATAACTGGAAGGTAACAAATTCTGCCAGGAGGTTTCAAATCTCAATTTGTAAAGAAGCAGCCTTCCCCCACGTTCATCAAGTTTGCACATCTCACCTAATAATTTATTTCAGCTCAATTACTTCTGCAGTCGATTGTAGGAATTTCACAGATTCCCTTCACATTCTTTCTAGAGAAATAATTCAAGCAGATTGAGGAGATACTGGGCACTAAGTGCATCACAGGAGATGAAACAGTAGCATCAAATGGAGAAGAATGTGACTATAAGTTAATCCAAATAAGTTAATCCAATAAAAGATATGTTTTCAACTTTGCTTGTTCCCAGGAGGTTTAACTGTCCACTAACTCCTGCAAAGGATGAGTGCGTAATTCTAGAAAATTCACCTCCAGCAATCAAATTCCAAGGAGCCACATCGATCATTTCCCTGCCCAAGTGCTATAAAGTTTATTAAACTTTACCATCCACACACTCACAGCTACATTTAATATGAGTGGACAACAATATATCCTTGTGCCACAAATTTACCAGAAAAACAAAGTCAGCCATGGAAAGGCAGGCAGCTGTAAGAGAGGTTCACACTCGTTTCCCAACCCCTTCCTCATGTCCCAGCTGCTGCAGATCAATATCCATTTGTGAGGCTCATTCTCCTCATCTACCTAAGAGCAACCCATTGTCTAAGCTGACTTTATACCAGCCTCACTCCCACTCACAGAGCTGTCTCTTTCTTTTTTTAAAAATAATTTTAAATAATGCAGCTCAGGAATTTGTCCCTTGACTCTATTGTTGAAGCAGAAAAACAAGAAATCCATTATTACACATTTCCAGGCAGACCCAGCAAGCATTGAAGCCATCAGAATTCATTTTCATGAGCAAACTCATCGGCTGGATATGACAAAGTAATTCTGAGCTTAATGTATACAAGAGTAGACACTCAATTTCCAAAATTATCTTAACTGACCCCAAATAAGAGGGAGCAGCAGATGAGTAAATAAAATTGGGTGCATTCCAAAACCAGACATTTTTGTATGAGAGCCCTAGTGATGCTTTGTTTCTCTTGGCCATTTAATGCATTTGGCAAGCTTCAAACTGTTTAAATACCTTTCCAATGAGGTATTTGGATCTTAAAATAAAAATATGTTTTAAAATCTAGAATTTTTTTGTTACTTCATTTCAGTATGTCACTTCCTACAACATCATCACTTCTAGTATTAACAGAATTGTACTTTATAGTGAGACTCCTGCACTCTGTTGAAGCAAAGAATGACAAAAACAAGTCAATGATGTTAAGTTTCACATTCAGAGTAATGGATGCAGTAGCCCAGAGCTGCAGAGAGTCACAGAAGCTATTTCAGGAGTAATTTATAGCTGGGCTTTACAGAAAATATCGTTTTGCCTTCTTTACTACTCACTTGTGCAAACAGTTTCAGAGAAGGTTTTTTGGGGGCTTCTTAGAGTTAAAAGATTTGCTCTGAACAGTATTTCCAGGAGGAAAGGCTTTGGAATTATTTGGGTCTGGAAAACCAGACGATGACTTCAGATATAGGAGAACAATACTGGGACAGAGCTTTCAGTCAACACATTCTCTCCTTTAACTGGGCAGGGATGAGTGAGCAAGAGCTCAGTTTCCAGACCCATATGTGAAACACAATCCACCTCTACAGGCTGACAGATTGCTCAGTTGTAAGAGCTGTCAGGGCCAGAGACTCTGAATGCAGCAAAAACTCCCCTCTTCAAAGGAAGAAAGAATGAGGTCACCTTTCAGCACTGTAGAAAAGCAAAAAGGGTACGTACACCTGAGGGGTTTGTGGGGAGAACAGCAGCATTTTGCTTCCAAATGCCTGGCACTGCAAAATATACACGTATCTCCCACCCCAAACATACCTTTGTAACGGTTTTTTCCCCAAAATAAACGTGCACAGTGCATACAGGCATTGCTTCCTCCCCCCAAGTCTGGTTTTCTTAAGGCAGCTCTTGTCTGAACTCATGTGGCAGCACCAAAACCAAAAGGTCACACTTGCCAATGCTCATCTCATCCAGAAAAGTTCTCCCAAAAATGAATGCCAGGCCAGGACCTGCAGCACCTCCAGCCTTGCAGGGAGCAGACAGGTAAGCTTTGGGCTCCCACTGCCACTGCAATCAGATCTGGGCACAGCCACACCAGGGGAGTGTTTCTACAGCTCTGAGAGAATGCTCGAGGTAAAGGAGTGTAGCTCTGATAGGCTGAACCAGGTAACAGCTCACTAGCAACAGGTAAGGCTCATTATTTGTGACCTTGTCTCTCAGAATTTATGCAGAAGTGCCATTAAATAGAAGCAAAACCAACCTTTTTCCTTCCTATAGACAGCCTTGCTGGTTGATGGGCAAGAATGCAGGACAGCAGCTAACTGCAGAGTAATATTAACTTGCAAAGTGCTGATTTCTGTGGCTGTCTTCAGTATTTTAGAAACACCTTTTAAAAAATCAGGCCTCAGCAGCACACCCATCTTCGGTGAAAAAGAACACTAAATTCAATGGCCATATGAGCTGGCAACACACACTGTGGCATCTATCTCTTAAGGTAGCAGGAAGAACACAAACACTGTTCTCTCAAGATGATTTTAACTACATTTCCTGCAGATTTTCTTCTTAACAACTGAGTTGCAAAAACCAGACACTTGCATAACAACGAGTTAGTTCAGATAAATAACTCTACCAGGAGCTCGGAGATGCCAGAAAGGAGATACCAGGGTGGGACACTGAGGTACTAAAATCTGACTTGACTAAAAGATTTATGGGGGTATTTCTTTCTCCTTTAAAGTAAGAAATTAGAAGAAAGTTAACCTTGCAAACCTTTGAAATAACTTGTGTTAGAGAGGTATATTTAGTCTGAGCCTCCTTATTACCTGCTTGAAACTATCTGCAATTTACCAATATGATGTATGTCAGTGCAGAGCAGAATGACAGCAAAGAATTACAGACAAGGGAACTTATCCATAATCCTTGCAAACATGCAGCACTAGTAAAGCTTTATATATTGATCTGAATTAAACCAGTCCTAACGCTTTATGCCTTTGAATAGGAAAATTGAACAGAGAAAGGAAATATGGACATCTTTATGATGGGCACTGTCAATACTGAAAGTTTAAGAAAAGTTTTGCTAACTGGTACACTTTACATGAAGGCTCTTAGAGAACAAAATAAATTCATTTATACTGTTATATAAACCTTCTTCCTCAAGCCTCCTTTGATAGAAAATGCGACTTGTGATGAAGGGTAGGAGAAATTTTTAAAAACCAAGTAAGTTTTCTGCCATTTTCGTCTCTAATGCAGAAAAGAACGAGGATATTTTGCTGAGAACAATTTTCTGAGACACATTCCAGGAACAGCAAAAGGGTCAATAGACACACTGTCTTCTGGGTTTACACAGACAAAAAATGCAGCTCCTCAGGGCTGTTATGGTGGGAGTGATATGAATAACTGAAAAGGGCAGAAAAAAACTTTGGCTGTTATTCAGCTGGTCCACACTAAGTGGAACAGTTCAACTCCTCAGCAGTTGCTGTTGTCCAGCATGGCAGAGTTTCCAGTCAAAACTTTGGTGTCACTTTATTTCTTCTTTCTTTTCTCCTATTCTGCACCCCCTCTTTTCTTTCAAACTCAGACAGCATGTGAGATGCATCACTGCCAGGCCACTGCCTGCCAAAACAGATCTGTCTTTGGCAAATCCAAGATCAGACTAAAATGCAAACACAAAAAAAACCCACGCCTGCCCCCTCCCCTCAACTACCCAATCCCTTCAAAATAGCTTAATGATAAAGGCAGACTCAGAAACACTTCACCGATTTTAGGAATGCTTTCTATTGCTCACAGATTTTTCAGCTGCAGGCTCTGGCCCTCCCTCCACGGCCGCTCTGCGACCACCGGGAGCCTCCCGGGAGCAGCAGCACTGGCAGCGTGTGCAGGATCATTAATAACAGTGGGCATCCTGCCACACACTTCAAAACAGGGCCAGGGCTCCAGCCTTGGATTTACATAGCCTCCAAATCAAGCTCCACTGTTTACTATTTTACAATAACCAGTTGGGTTTCTCTGAACTGGCAAGCGGAGAAAGGATTTGAAATTTGCTTTCCCGAAAGCAAAAGAAAGGAAAGCAGAGTGGGGGTGCAAAATAGCAGCAGGGAAATAAACAAAATGAAAAATCCTTTCTTTTAGCCCTCGAAGTGGTAGAGGAAATATCTGAGACTCTGTGGGTCCCTGAAATCCTTTGGCTGAATATAATATACAAATGAGCAAACCACTGACAGAGGATGGAAAATCTTCCTCACCACATCTCAGGAATTGTTATCTAGTGCAGTCTCACTCCACAGAATTCTGCCAGAATTCAGAAACTCACACTAACAAAAGATATCCCCAAACAACACAGTCCTGCCGAAGCTCTAACAACAGAGATGGACTAATTTAATTAAGAAGAGCAGCACAGCAACACCCCTCAGCACACTCCTCCAAGGCCCTAGGGAACAACTGTGCCACAGATCCAAAAGTTTGTCTCCTTGCACTGCCATTCTCATGTCATGAATACTAAATAACCAAACTCTTTAGATGACTGAACTGTGAATCCCTGCAAACACCCAGGAGTTTTCCACACAGCTCGGAGAAATGCAGTTCCACAAGAATACCTGGCAAGTCCAATTAATTATAAAAGAAGGATAATCTCTGTGGATGGAAGGTTATGTGGATTTGATGGAAGAGGTAACGAGAAAAGATGTATTTGGAGCACTGGGCAACAATGTTTAAATGATTTCTGGAGGTCTGTTTAGTTGTACTACACAAGCAATTAAACTCTGCTATATAAAAATCTGGGTATTGAATATAAATAATGGAAATTATTTCTTGAATATAAATAATGGAAATTTCAGGACTGGGTCATAGATTGCTTAGCTCATACTTGGAATACTGGGCACAGTTCTAGTCCTCTCTCTCCAAGAAAGAATTTACAAACACAGCCAACGCAGAAGGGACAGTCAGGGTTGAAAAAATTACCAGTACGAATTTTGTAGCCTTGAAGACCAATTTTATGGGTAAAATACACAACTTAGTCTCTTGGAAAAGTGGATTAGTCTGAGTGACCAGGGTGATGTTGATGCTGAGCTGCAGCAACAAGGGCTTTCCCAGAAGAGACAAAGTCATTTTCCCGCTCTACTCAGCATTTGTCAGGCCACACCTGGAATACTGTGTTCAGTGGTGCCCACTATACAAAAAAAGAATACCTGGACATACTGGAGAAGGTCCAGAAAGGCCACAAAGATGATCCAACACAGGGAAGCTGTCATGTGAGGAAAGGCTGAGAGACCTGGGTTAGGTCAGCCTTGAGAGAAAAGAAGGCTTAGGGTACCTTGTCACCATGTCCCAGTGTTTGAAGGGTGACTACAGAGAAGATGGAGACTGTACAAGGAGTCACATGGAAAAGACAAGGGGTAATGGGGAGACCCCAACTGGACACCAGGGGACAATTTTTCACAGTGAGAACAATGAGCTGTTGGAATAATCTCCCCAGGGAAATGGTGGAACCCCCAACACCAGGCACAATTCAGCTGAAAAGGGTTCTGGGCCATCTTGTCTAGACTGTGCTTTTGCCAAGGAACACAGGGCCAGACAATCCTACAACTCCCTTCCAACCTGGTGTTCTATGATTCACCAAAACCGAACAGCTTACAGACTAAATTAGCTAAATTCTGAGGCCTTACTTCTCACACAGGTGAAAAGATTTGTTCCAATGTTTTGACAGAAAAGGAATGACTATAAAGAAGATTTACAGCTGGACAGCAGGAAATAATTGCTTTGCAATAGCTTAGAACACCAGTTCTATTGCACTGGTGATTCAGACTGCAGTTGATGCTTAATTCAGATGTTCTTAAGCCTCCCCTTCACACCCCTTTTCCCTCCCTTTAGCAATCACCTCCCAAAAGAGTTGTATTGTTACAAAACTCATTCAAATTGCTATGTAGAGTATTGCTGCAGAGGAGCACTGCTAAGAGGAAATTTAAGTTCAGTTGGATTTCCTTGCCTTACACTAAAACTGGCTCATGATCTGCTCTTTGATCTCTTATCACCAAGCACAGGGTATGTATAGGGTACATATGGAGATTTATTAAGTTACCCAGACACTCCTGCTGGAGTCATTAACTCTCTATTGAGTAGAAATCGACCCTCTTAAATTAGTCATGATTCCAAAAGGGAAACAGCTGCTCTGCACGGAACAGTCAGGGATGGTAGGTTGTAAACAAGGCTTACTCTTCCAGAAATGCAAATTGCTCTCCTGAGGGACTCCCTGTGTTCACACACTGCATCATCCTTTAGGAAGGAAGCAGTTCAGGAAGGAGACTGGGGTCTCGTAACCCAGAGAAATAACATTAAACCACATTACCCAGCATTTGAGTTGATGAGAAATCTGACATCACAAGCAAAGACACAGAAATGTAGCCAGTTCCATCTGTGGAGCAAAAGAGAAGCAGCTGCCTACCCAACATACAAAACACTCACTACCACACAGGGAAAATCTTCTGTGGTGTCAAACTCTCCAACAAGAAATCCACAGGCCAGGCCCTTCTGCACCAGGCTCAGGACTGGGCCTTGCACACCTCACCTGCATATTTCACCTTGATGCTGCTGCTGTATCTCTACAAATTCACAGCAAAGAATAGGAAAAGCAAAGCCTTTGGAACCACTCAGTGCGGTATTAATAACACTGTAAATCTTCTCCACCTTGCAGCACCACCTTTGCATGGCACTACATTTTCTGCAATGCTGGTACACTCACAGTGCCAGTGGGTGCCTTGAGGAGGACAGGAGAGCAAAGGGATACAAGTCCCACCATCACAGAGCAAATGACTTGGCATCTCCTGAAAAATCAGGCCTATTAAGTAGTTACAGTCTGCAGAAGGCAGATACCCACAACTTGGGGTTATGGTGAAGTTTACTGCTGACAGACTTTGCTGACTGAACCTCAGGCGGATGTGGCAACAGCAGAGCCCTGAGCTGGAGATGTTCCTCCACGTTAGTCTGGGGGGTGTCAGTGATTGCATCCAGCTCCGCTGTGACTCGGCTGCTGAAACACTCACCTGAGATGATTCCAGAGCCCAAAACAGCTTATTACACCCCTCATTGTAAGGATGTGTAAACTCCCAATGAAGGGATTTGTGTCCCACAGCACGGCAGCCCAGGGGCTGGAAAAGCAGTTACCACCTGACAGCATCGCTGGGCACACAGGAAGATCAGCTAATCCCAGCTTCCAATTCGCAGGATTTCTACACCTACTTTCTGTCAGACTTTGCCCATGATCCAGCTCATGGCTACCCCTAAGTGTGTCTCCTGTGGGTAAGGAGAGGGACAGACTGCAGAAATTCAGCACTCAGGTAATGTGGCACGAGAAAAGAGAAAATGAAACCTCAAACATGAAACCTCAGTATCTCTCCACAGTTATATTTACAGACTAGAAAGCTAATATCATGGTGATACTGTATTTTAAGGCTTTATGCAAATCTTAAGCTATTCTGGGTCTCCAAAACATCTCGGATATTGCAGACTGCAGAGTATAGGGGAAACTCCTAGAGAGTCCAGCAAACTTGAGATCACTCCCATTTCCCTCCCACTTCAAAACCAAAGGCAAATACATCTGAAGTTCTTAAGTATCTCAGATTATTGCCTAAGGTCAACATTTGACTGTGTTCCTCTTCAGCCAAGGGACAGATCCTGCCTGACACCAAATATTTCAAACCACTCTGCTCCCCACAACTGCTGAGCAAATCAAGAGGCAAACCCTTCCCATGGTTGGCCTCAGCCACTTCCTCTTTAAAATCAGATTCTGAAAAGTCTACCTTGAAAAGAAACCCTTAGAAAAGCCAGCTGATTTTTAATTTTTATTACAAGAAGTCTGCAAAGGCACCACTGGGTACCACATTATCCCATAAAGATGTCAGCTTCGTAGTGATTGCAGCTCTGAAGAGAAGGCAGAAACAATAGAGCTCTGCCTTATATGTACAGTGTCTCTGTGCTGGCGACAGAGCTCATTTCCCCAAATGGTCAAAAAATTGAAGCAGCTCCTCTGTGGTTTTTGAAAGAGAAGTGCTTTAAAGCACACAACCCACTGAGATCCAAATGAAATAAAGCTTTCAGTGATACCTACGAGGCTTCCTGGAAGCAGCATCAGCGTGTTGCAGCATTTATTTAGTTTATATGGATATTTTCATAGACAGGGAGCTTCCTGCCCTGACTTAGCTACATTGCATTTTGTGTTGACACAAACATCTCGGCAAGCTTTGGCTGCTGGTGGTTTGGAGGCTCAGTGCAAACAGGGAGAGTCAGCCCTGCTTGACTCTCCCTCTATTCCTGCATATTGTGATCATTGCAGAGACTGAACACAGCTTCTGCTTCATGTTCCTATTACCAAAAAAGGAGCTGCCAGGAAATGAAGCCAAACAATCCTCTCTCCAAGAACAGCTACCAGGCTGCTGGCTGGAAGGAGATGGAGCCCATCCTGGCCACAGAAGAGGCAGAGAAGGGACATGCCTTCCACATATCTGGTCCTACAGAAGCAATGTGGACCTCGGTACCTGATACCCAGACACCACATCCAGCCCTGCCTTTAAGCCTTTTGCCAAGCAGTCCTGGAGAAATAAGGAGGAAAGTGACTCTTATTCTGCTTCTCTGCCATTATTCTGGTTACTTAATGCTCCCAAATTGTAGTACCTTGGGTAAGGATAAGTGCTGGTAGGTGGTAGCTCTGGCACAGAATTTCCTGCTGCAGTTGTCAAAGGCTACAATGACGTGAAAGATGAAGAGATGTGAACATTTCAGAGCCTCACACAGCTTAGCATTAGGGAACTGCAGCTGTATTCTCTTCTGTGTGTGTCATTGTGATCACTGCAGAATTTTAATTCCATTAATGCCATCCACTCTATCATGTGTGATGCAAAAAATAGCTCCTGTGTCTGCTCATATTGGCAGGTACAAGCTGAAGCAGCCAAGGTGTCAATCTCAAGCCAAAGAAATGAGGGCACCCAGCCCCACTGCTTGAGGAGCACCTTGTTCTGCCAAAGAGAAGAGCTCTGACACAGCCAAACTGCCCGTACTCCTGGCCAGGTGGATTTCTGGAAGCTTTTGGTAGCGGGAGTGCAGCAACCAAGCCAGGAGGGGCAAGAGAAATCAGAACTGCTGCAGTAGAAGGAGGAGGTTGAAGTCATCCTATTGCTTCATTTGGAGCTGAGCAGTTCCTGCATCCCCCTGGAGTGAGGCAGGGAGAGCAGCAGTGCTGCTGAAACAATATCCCATTCTGCCCTGGGAGTTATGCAAGAGCCTCCAGTCACACGGGCAGAGGGAAGCAAAGAAAGGGCATTATTCACAGCCTGACATGGACGAACCCAGTTTAACACATGCACTTGGAAAACACTGTTCTCTCTGTTCAGTAATATTATTTCACATTCCACTCATTTTGATAACCTTTTCCTTCTCCCATCTACTCTGTTGACTGCCTGGAAAGTGGAGTAATGCCTTCTCCTGAGAGCTGCCAACATGCATAACTAACAGATTTTTCTTTCAAGATACCACTCAGCCTCATTTTGCAATAAATAATTTACAAATTCATACAATAAAAAGCTAGAGGAATTTAAAAGGGAAGCCTTTCTGCTTCACTTGACAGGGAAAGAGCACCAGGGTAGGAAATTGCTTCCTAGAATTTACCTAACACTCTTAGACTGATATATCACCAATATGCCACCTTTTACTCTGACCAGAAAAGGCCAGCCTTAGAAAGGGATGTAGAAATAAGGACTTTTAGTCCCCTATTTCAAACAGTAAGCCATGCCTTTGTATCCCTTTGACATGACCTCAGCTTTGGGAAAAAATCTAGGGCAAGCCCTAATTTTATCTATGAAAGAAGTATTCTAAAATCACTTTATACAGATAAAGCAGAGATGATCCCTCTGTTAGAAAAACCCACATGTGGTGCTACATCTTTAACAATCTGTACATGCATTCATCTGTCAAGTGCCCTGGCAAATCCAGAAGGCAACAAAGGATCAAATTTACATGGTGAATTTGCAACTAAGAGCCAAGCAAATTACAAGACCACAGAGGTATTTTGTCCTTTGATATGCAATAGCACTTGGGGGAAATTTTCTGAGCTTGTTTATGATTTACTGTCCTCATTTCCAAGAGCATCCTTGATGCTGCCATGCAACATCCTGATGCTCAGCATACCAGAAACACAAGATCCCACAGATATAAAGGGGAATTTGTATTTCATATCTTCACAGGACTGAAGTAACTGAGAATAGAATCAAGCAGACCTCTTGAGAAGCAAAACCTACATTTTACATGGAGACCTCAGACTAGAAATATTTCTTACCTATAATTCATTTTCCTTTCCTGTCCCTACAACAAAGCATTGGGTATATTTTAAGCTTCAGCTTTGACTTTTTCCTTTCTCTTTTGGTTGCCTTTTTTTTTTTTTTTCTTCAAGAAATAAACATTTTCAAATTTTCTGGCTATTTTGTGCCTGTCTGACTCAAACTCAAGGAAGACAAAACTGTCCTTACACATTGTAATGTGGTGTTTCTGATCTACATTACTGTATCTTCTGAGCAAATGTGTAACTACAAAAACAGAAGCTATTTAAAACATTTTCTTCATCTTATTTTCTTCTTTAAGTTACAGGTACTGGACTTGGACCAGTAAAATTTAAAATTTAAGCATCTTTCCACACATCGAATTTTGAATTGAGAAAAATATTTCCAGACAGATGTGCTGAAACAGGACTGGATGTTTAAAATTAAGCATTTGTTCAAAAGCTTCAGTGAGTGGGGATCATTGTAAAAAAAGCCACAAATTACTCTGCAACCAGCCAGCAACTGAGAAATGAAAATAAAAGCCTTGTGCCATCTGTGACAAGCATGGATTCCAGGATTTTGTATCACAGGGAAAGCTGTCCTGCTCTAAACCTACAACTATGAAAAACAATTCTGGTAACACTTCACTGCATTCAGTGACATCAGGAAATCTTTGAAGTGCTGCTGGAAGGGCAGGAAGTTTGGTTCTACCTGGATCACAGAGGGAGCGAAAATGTGTGGAAACGCAAGCAGTCCTCAGGGAGCCCTCACAAGCCTGACTGTCACAGAACCTGGGGTGTTAGTCAAAATTGAGCTTGCATAGAGTCCTTTAGAGCCATATCAGCTCTGTTAAACTCAGATATCACCTACTAAAGAAAACTGACCGGATCTGTTTAGAGCTTTTATATAAATAAAGGTCTCTGCAGAGATCTCCCTGGTTTAAATTAACCTACAGACTGACTCAAGTAAGGCATTAAGCCTCAGAAGGTTTATCCTACCAGTAGGATTGAGGAAATAAACCTATCACATCCATGTTTCCAAACAGTCTCTCCAGCCTCCACCTCACCTTTTCAACATCTGCTTTTGTCACATTGATGTCAGCATCCATTTTCTCAAAATACTGCTGTGCTCGATCAGCTTCTTTGCAATCACGTTCAAACCGCCTTTTACTCTGAGAAGAAAAACCAGAAACCTTCATTATGGGAAGCAAAAGATACCAAAATCTACCTAAAATTCATGCCTGTAACTAAAACAATCTGTTGTAACAACTGAAGGATTATAGGGCTCTCTTGTTTACACTGGAATACATTTCCATATTAACTAACTTTAAAAAATGGAGTTACCAGAGGCACATTTTTTGTTCCATTATCCAGGCTGTTCATATGTCAGTATTTTTCCTTTTTAGCATCACTTCCACTCTTGAATACTCCTCTTCCAACACTTAACCCCTTCACTTTTGTAAATGAATGAGGGAGTTACCAAGATTAATAAATTTGCAAGCAGGACTTTTGATTATTGATAACTCCTTTCTATCCTCTCCTGTACTTACAGTCCACTTTTCATTCATCACATGAATGACAGTTCCAATGTATTTACCTTTGGGAAGCAGTACCTGACTCAAGAGATGTTTCTGTTCAATTTATTCACACATTATGAAGCTGTTCAACTTTCAGTGGAATATCTGAACAGGACCCTTAGGGACTCTGCAGTTTCAGCAATGCTTAGCACACTTTTCAAGTCATATCAAATGAAATGCTGCTCATGATAGACAAAGAACCCACAGAAGCCAAATGTTCTGTTAAAACAGACTTTTTCAGGACTACAAGTGTATTTCAGACAGCAGAGTTTTAAAAATCCCTTTTTAAAAAAACTAAAAAACTTTTATCCATATACCTTTCTTTTTCCAAATAAAACATTTGGAACCATCTCTTTGAAAACAATATATAAACGACTTAAATGCCTCATCTGAGGAATTTGCCACTTACTGCTTCAAGTTGTTTCCAGCAAGTTTCAATGTGCTGTTGTGCCTTTCTGCCATCATGGAAGTGCTGTTTAGAAAAAGAAAAGAGAAAGAAAACATTTTGAACAACAAAAGAACAAACAGTCAAGTATGCTCAAGAAAAAGCCCAACCAGAAATCATTCTGACAGCTGTGTTCTGCAAGGCTGGCGGATTGAGCAGGTGTGTGATGACTATCTAATGTCTCAGCAGGATGCAGATGGATATTTGCATCAATTATAGTGGTTAGTTCGAAAAAGGCTAATTAATCCCTTTAGCAATTCTACCTTGTATTGTTCACTGTATCTCATAATTATTGGTTTCCTGTATCATGAGATCTGAAGCATTTTTTTCTGACGAGTATTTCTTTGGTGACAGACTGAACACTAGCTCTAAATTAAAATTTCTCTCTACATGAATTTACCAAGATGCACTTGATTGGCACATTCTAACAACTGATGTTTGTCCTGATTTTCATTCAGACTCAACAAAAAAACCCTCTTCTTCCTAGTTACTGGCTGGGTGTGCAAGGCCAGCTGCTCCTTCCTCTCGAGAGGTTTTTGGTGCTGTGTGGCCCTCCAGAATCCCTCCTCTCCCACACACTGGGTGTGAGTGTGTGTTCACAGAGTGAGGTGCAAGCGAAATTTGAAATTGAGATGTCAGCTAAACAGCAAGGAACTCCTCTCCTGACGAGCTTTTTGGAACAAGACTCCTCACTGCAGTTGGTTTAAATAACAGTTCTTAACCCTTACACAATGCTCTTTATTAAAGAGCCTAAAATGTATTAGAGTTTATCCCTCTGTAGAATCACAGAATGGTGTGGGCGGGAAGGGACCTCAAAGGCCACCTTGTTCCAACCCCCTGCCATGGGCAGGGACACCTTCCACTACACCAGGTTGCTCCAAGCCCTGTCCAGCCTGGCTTGAACACTTCCAGGGATGGGGCAGCCACAGCTTCTCTGGACAAGCTGTTCTTCCATATGCCTGGCTCTCCCTCAGGATAAGCAATTCATTCCAGACCATTGTATAAGTCAATGACCCAGCTCTGGCCAGGAACGTGAATGCAGACCCAGCTGACTGCTACAAAAGGTTACTCCCCTCCACAAACCACCCTGCAAAATAAATAACAAAGCAAACAAACAGGGAGAGACCCTTTTGTATTATTTACTGGCAATTAGTTTTACTCAAATACAGGAATGGTGTCACATAGTAAACTTGAAAAATAAAGTCCAGATAACCCCACTAGAATTCACGTGCTCTCACGGTCAAGTGTACTCAGATTTTAGATAAATCTTAAGGAACGTGATACCTATGGTTTGTTGGATTAAAAAAAGCCCACACTCCAGATCATTAACCTGCTACAAAATGCCACAGTTAGAAAAATATGCCTGCAAGAACTTGACAATTGGCAGTTCCTTGACTTCCTGAATCTTCCACTACAGCAGCTGATGTTTTCCTGTGTCAGGGGAGTGAGGGACATTTCAGAACTGCCATTCTGCCTCCATCAAACATGACAGCAAAAAACCCCAAAACCGCAATTTTCTATCATGCCATGTGTAACAGGCTCATTTAGCCTTAAAAATCACAGTAATGTTCAACTTGTCTGCAAGAACAGAACAACACCAGGGCTATCCTGAGCATCCCTCCTTAGCAGAGTTTTGGGATTATAGCTAAGAGCTCTGGATGCTGCTACCTGTAGACCCAAACACTGTCTGCTGCAGAGGGATGCTCACCTAGAACTGAGCATGGGGACATTCCACAGCATCATGTGTCGGGATGGTGCTTACCTTCACATGAAAATTCTTAAAGCAGACAAGAGAGGCCCAGTATCAGAAATGCCTTCCATCCTGACATGTGCCATGCTCAGCTCTGGCTCTGCTCCCGCCCTCGGAGGAGGGAGCTCGTGTGGCCACTGGGCCACGGAAGGGGAAGCAGTGACAGCCTGGGGCTGCTGGGACAGGAGGGACCTTCTCCAAACACTGCCTCACCACACTGTGACATTAAAAAACCCCTGACATCACTGTAAAACTGATGGGTGGCAGGGAAAGGCTCCAAGTCGATTTCGGTTCCTTTTGTACATCCCCATGTCCTTTCAACTGCGTGTGACAGATGCTGCCTCTTCCCTGCCAGGGGCTCCTCCTTTTAGGCTTTTGTAATTAGAGTTTAGGAAAACAGTCCCAAAGAGCAACAAAAACAGTCCCAAGGAACAACTGTAATTTAACACTACATTTTTCAACATTTTGCTAATGAGCATGAAATTCATGGGAGTCTTAACAGTGAAGCTAGAAGTAAAATGACCCTGATGTCCCCATGTTGCCTTCCCTGCTTCCACCAGCCCCCATTTGTGTGCTCCCCACTTCACTGGCTCTGACTTGGCCGGGGTAGGAAGGGACTTGATTTGGGAGCAGCTGGCCTGTGTGAAACCCAATACTGTCAAAGACCCATAAACCTTAGGAAAACAACATGCCAGGTTCATTTAACAGAAGACAATTGGAGAGAGGAGCTGGAGGATGAACTTGGAAACAAAAGCCTATCAGATAACAGGACTGCCCTCAGTGTGTATTTTTAAATCTTCGTAGTTGAATAATGTAATTTTAACAAGCCATCCCTGTTATTTCCAAATTTACCTTCTCTGTAAAACAAACTGCACGAGCTTCTGGAAGTACATACGAGAAGCACTGAGCCTGAGCAGTGTGACCACATCTAGTTCAGATTTTGCTACATTTTGTTACCTTTTTTTTTTGTTTTTTAGAAACTCCTTTGCACAAATGGAACACTGAGATGTAAAATGAGCATTGCTGAAGATTATTAAATAGTGAAATACTAAATACTGATAAATATAGGTGCATCACATCTTGAAGAGTGCAGTGCAATACTGCCTTCTTTTAGTTCAACCATTTTCTAAATATAATCCTTAATTCTTGCTGTGTTGTCCCATATATATATATATCTTAGTTGTGAGAGCTAAGGCACTTCTGCTTTTGCAAATCTTTTGCCCTCAAATGGTAATTTCTGCCTTCCAAAAATTCATTTTTACATACAGCAACTAAGTGGGACCTTCCAACTATCTCTATTTCTTCACCCTATTTTATGGGTAAGAAAAATCAAGGCACTATGGTCAAGTGATCTGCCTAAAGTCATACAGGAAGCCTCCAGTTTCCTCAAACCATGCACTATCTTCAACTTCTGCAAACTCATTTCCTTTACAAGCCTCTTAATCAGCAGATGTCCTTTACCTTCACCTCCTCCCCCTCAAAAACCCCAGCAAAAATAACTCTAAGCTCAACTATTCCTTGATAAGGCTTCAAGATACAAATTCTAATTTAAATAAATTTCTTTGAATAAACTAAATAATTGGTTATTCTACACCAATTATTTTCCATTCAGCAGATGGAAACACGACAAACAATTTAGCAAATCCTGTGGAAAACTACCACTCGTAGTCATACACATTTCAACAGCACACAATGATGAATTTAGAGTAATTGATACAATATTGCTTTTTCTCCCCCCAAACTAATGCCCCCAATCAGGCTGTTTAAAAAATTCAGAATATGAGCAAGATACCCAATTAATAAATCACATTTCAAGTGTGCCAGTGAGACATTAGCAGCAGTGCTGGTGGCTCACATGCCATGATTTCCTTCAGACTTTTCACCCATAGCCACAGAGTTCTAAACGCACATTAGTAAAGTGAAAAGTTTGGGTTAATTAGTGTTCATTAAGTCAACCTCCCTAAATCACCTTGAAGTCTATACATGGCAGTCTTTGGCTGGCAAACACTGTGCCAACTTTAAGATTTCCCTGAACAACATTTTATTGAAATATTAAACCAACTAAATGGCTTAAAACACAGCAGTACTGCCCAAACTCCAACCATACATGATCACAACTGTCCTTTTTCCCCTGTGTTAAAGCCCAGTAGTCCCAGGGTGCTCTGAACAATCCACAATGGCCCTGTTTTGACTGGACAACTCCATCCATTCCAGCTGATAGGATAAACACAATAATGCAGGTTTTAGGTGATCTCACAAAAGTTCACGGAATCAGTTTGGAAAAGATCGAGGTTCAACCCGTGACCGACCACCACCACTTCAACCAGACCTGAGCGCCACGTGCAGTCTTTTCTTAAACATTTCCAGCGATGGTAACTCCATCACCACTCTGGGCAGCCCAATCCAACCCCTTTCCATGAAGAAATTTTTCCTGGAATTCTGAAACTCAGTTGTTAAGACTCGAGATACTTTTATCAGAGTATTAAGTCACTCATGTGAGGACTGTGGATTAACTCAACTTTATCAAAGCTTTTGTTACATTCAAAAAGCTCCCCAGCTCAAGGAACGAGCTTTTCCTTTTGCAAATGCAGCCATCAGGATCGGTGTACTCTCCTCATTAGGATGCTGCCTGTGTCTGGAACAGCTGGGGAGCAATCCTGGCTGCTGTGCAAAGACAAACCTCTCATTGACTTTTGTTGGGCTCAGATTTCACCCGTGTTGATCAAAACCCCGGGAGCAGCGAGCGAGGGACCCACAATGCAGAGCCTGTTCCTGCCAACACTGCCACAATTAGGAGCAGTGGGATATTTTTGTAAAACCTCCTTGGTATGCACGAGGGTTTACACAGCCCCAGAGCTCACCCAGCAGACAACAACAGCTTGTAAGAAGAAGCATCTTATCTTTTTTTTCCTGACCTTTTGAGAAGAGCAGGAGAAAAGATGTTGCTAAAAGCATCTAATGAAGGACAACACATTCCAATATTTTGCTGAGCAGCTCCTGGGAAGTTTCAAATGAAGGAATTGCCTGAAACATGTAGATTACCAGCATGACAACAGGGCTGCTTAGGCTCTGTCTAAACTGATAGTGTGAGATTTTTTTAAAAAAGGTTATAATAAAACAGCCTTGTTTTGTTAAAAAAACAGGAATTGATTACATGGTTAAACTTAAGACTTGTACATCTATAACATGTTTGTATTAGAAATAATCAGAAAAACAGTCTTAATTTATATGCACAGCATATGGTTCATTTGACAACATCCTTTTCAAGAATTTTCAAAAAATATATCTAAGGCAAGGGTGCTTCATTCTATTTTCTATTTACACATGTGATATGATGACAGACTGACAAACTAGTTACCTTTGGCTTCTGTAACAAGTACTCCCAGCTCACAATGATAATAAATATAAATACAGTACTTCATCCTCCAATTCAAACTCTTATCTCCATTTTTGTTACAAGCGATTTCTAAAATAATGGATAGTGATTAAAGCACACCAGAGACGGAAATAAGAGAACACTATTTTTTCCTCAATTTTCTCAGCAACATTTGCAAAAAGCCTTGTCAAATGTTTTTCTTTTCCTGGCTGCAAAAACAGGAGACAGTCTCCTCTGAAGAAATCTTTGTTTCCAAAAATAGCAACATATTCTTGAGGTCTTATCTCTCTGAGTTGTAGTAAGAGGAGCATAAGACAGTCCTGTGAATGTTGACATGAAATTCATGAAAATTTCAACGCATATTTATCAGCTACTTAATATTGTGGCATAACCCTGTTCTCCTTTGCAATATCCATAGGAACATCATTCTTAACATGTACTTATCAACTTGGTCAAGCCTGGAACAGGTTATACAAATGTCTGTTCAAGGTTGAACTTAATCTGATTGAAGTATCTGCTCCTGGAGTGGTGCATTCCAAAGAAATTCCATTTAATAAGCACTATGGCCAAAGCTTTCCAGGCTTCAAATTCCAGATCAGCTGCACATGACAACCTGAAGTAGCTGCCCCTGCTCTGGGCAGGGAGTTGGAACAAGATCATCTTTAAGGTCCCTTCCAAACCAAACCTTTCTGTGGCTCCCTGGTGATTGGCACAAACCTAAAAGACACTGTGGCAGAAATATTTACGGTTATCTGTCATATGTAGCATGAAAATGACAAGTTAAGTCCTTATATTCGGAACTGGAACTCAGAACTTCGTCTCAGGCACAAAGACAATCCTGCAGCTTCCAGCACAACTTGCTTAGAACAGCTAAGATGGATCCTCAGGAGCCCTCTGCTGCTCTGGCCAGCTCTTGGAGAGGTCCTGCTGAACCATCTGCCTGTGGAGCAGCAATGCCAGCAGGCCCTGGAATCACTGAGCACACAGGTGGGACAGGTTGTTTGGAGATCATATGCCCTCCTCCAACCCATCCCTAGGGACTAATCTTGTCCTTAAAAGCTCACCTGTGCCCAAGTGCTCCACAAAAGCACACCTACGGCTTTTCAAATGGACGTTCAACATTACTACTAAAAACTATGGTGTGGAAAGTTGTTTGTGCTTTTATAGGCTTCAATGAGACTAGAGGAACAGGCTGCTCTAGCTACCATCTCTTCTCATTCCCAGTCTTGTCACCAAGCTCCCCCTTCCACTGATCCACAGTTATGTCATTTCAAAGGGTCTGTGAAGGTGTACGAGTTAATGCCTCAAGAGGCAAGGAAATACTTTTAGCAGTTTCCATATACCCTTCATGCACACATTCACCTACGCAGGACCATCAAGACCTGCATCAAATATACAAAATACTAAATGTCAGCTAAAATGCCAGCTGAACATGCCCACATGTAGCACAGGCTTGGATGAACACCACATGCACTACTCATCTGGCTTTATTGTTGCTCTTTCATTTCAGGCCAATCTCGGTGGTGTACAGGCAGAACACAAAGGGAAAAATACATCCACGGCCAATGCTCAACCCCCCTCGCCCTCAGGCATCTCTCAGTCATGCACTGAGCAGCAAATGTTACTGTTCCTAGAAGGCTTCTCTCATCTCATCACTCTAAGAGGTTCTTGCTCTGCAGAGCAATATTCAGGCTAATTCACAGAAAATGGGACTGCATTTGTTAGTAAGCAGATTTTGTTTTCCCAACCCAAATCCTTCATGTGGCAAACAGAAGCCAATTTATTCATTTGGACTATCATTTCATAGTTCAATGTACCCATTCAAAACTGGGAAGAGCAGGATATTAAGTTCAGTGGTCTCAACTTTAACCCCGCTAAATCCAAAAGTCACATTATACCTTTCAGCTGGATGGGATATTAGTATTCGTTTCCTCCACAAAAATGCTTTGGAAACTTCCATAATAAGCAGTTCCTTTTTCCCCTTATGGAACAGCCCTTCACAGCATAATTACATGATAACAGACCAATATTTAACACAGTTTCATTGCATTTGTGATCCATAATTTGGTGAAAACCAACAAATACTCCATAAGAACACACACAATTTATCATGATCTTTCCTAAATAATTTTCTGCATTCTTAAATTTTTTTAATAATTACTACTTAACACTCTACTGGTACAATCTAACTTAGCAAAATACAGCTGAAATACCTTCCAAGAAAGAGGATGAATATTTAGAGTAGGTCTGTTGTGCAGTGTATTTAGAAAGCACAACATAATCTCCTGTAAATACCTTTATATTTAGATTAAAACTAAGACCTTCACTCCATTCATAGCGCAATGAGCTGAAAGTGGCTTAGTCCCAAAACAAGAGTTGGGGAGAGCTTGGTTTAAATTGCATCAACTTGAAGTTTAAAGTTTGGTGAATCACTTCCTTTCACTCTTTTCCTCTTCCCACCCCTTGCTTGGCCATTGGTTTGTCACTTCTGGAAGGCAGAAATGTCTCCTGCATCCCTGCAGCACAAAGCACAGCTGTGTTCCAAACACATACAGACCCTGAGGCACATCCAAAATGCAACATGGAAAAATCCATTGTGCTCCTGATAGGGCCGTGTGCTACCATCCTGCCTCACACCTGCTCCACACTGGGAGAAATCCTCTGGAAAACCACAGGACACTGTGGTTTTTTTGCAGAACAGGGCACTATTCAGAATGAGTGAACGTGACAGAATTTCTCCAATTATTTACTTTTCATCAACACCTGAGAGCCTACAAGAAACAGAAATTCCTCTGACAGGCACACAGGGAAGGTGCACATGCTCCACCATCAAGAACCAGATCCATTTTGCCCCCATGGTAGCCATAAGGATTCATTCATTCCCTGCTCCCCTTCTATCCCTGTGCAAAATTGAATGTATTGACACATCAGGTAAATTCTCTTCCAACCACAGAATCTCAGTGCTGCACCAGTTCAGTCTGCAGCAAAGCTCTTGGCTTCTACTTGACTTTCATGCTTGATTGTATGGAGCCAGTCCAGCCCCAAGGGGAGGAGGAGGAAGAGGTCAGAGTAGCAGCAGGAGTAAGAGGGACAGTTCATGGCTCCCAAATACATTTTTAGCAAAGCTGCCATGAGCAATGGCTACACAGAGCAGCTGCTGCCAGAGGAGACCATGAGTCAGACCTGGTTTGTGACCACAGATCTAAATCAGAATAGCCCCAGGAAATAATTCTTGAATTTCTATTCAAATTACAGAACTGAAGGGTTTCCTCAGCCATAGTTGGATCTATAAATCAACACTGTGAAGTGTTAAGGGAAAAAAAAAAAGCCAACAAACAAAAATTCTCAATGGTTGGCTCAGTACATTTCCAACCTAGAAGCGTATTACATGTCAGTGCTCATGAAGTAAAATCCAAACACTCCTCTTGACATGACAGGATCACCACCTCTTCTTTTGTCACAGATGAACAAGATTAAGACCCAATTTTGTAACGCTGCAGGGCATCCAGCTCAAACCTGGCACCTTTGAGAGCTACCCCAAAGTAAGGCTTTGGAGACATTGGGGTGACATGAAGCACGACTGCAGAAGCAAGTTCTTTCCCTGAACCACTCAGAGGTAATTCCCACCTCATTTGTGTGACTTTGTGACATCTTCCAAAAGCAATGGGGAATTCATTCACAGGCATCTAACCTCAATAACCTCAAGGGGAAGATGGCCTTCACACAACACAGAACTGAAATTGGAGCTTTTAAGCAGCTAACAAGGACCCTGAGAGACTTTCTCCTGGGAGAGCATGGACACAGTAAGATCAAGAGAATACAAGAAGAAGTTCAAGTGAGGAACTGCACTATAAAGAGTTTCACTTCACTGGGTAGCTGGGAAGAACTGAAACAACACAAGGAGTTCTCCCTCTCACTGTGTGAAAAGCAGGCAGGGTGTGTACCTGACTTCAGTGACAGTGAGGGCAAAACAACTCATTTGGTACAGTAATAACGTTGAGAGCAATCCTATGGAAGAGGAACATGTAATATGATAAAGTCATTGATTCACCTTTGTTGCTAAAGATATTCAAGTTTCACACAAAGAGTCTTCATCTGATTTTTTGTAACCACTTTCTGATGGTCAAAAGCCATCAGGCAACAAAGCACATAATCTGAAAAAATGTAGAGGTAACTCCGAACACTCCCAAGCTCTGAATCATATCCGAGGAAAAAGGAGGTATCTGCCTTTAGAACAACAACACCAAACCACTGCCCTTGCACATCACCCCACTTGTCCAACCTGCACTCTTGTCCTGCCTGGTTTTGATTAGTTGTTTCTTTCCTTATTTTCACGACCAGCAACTGTCTTGTAAAGAGAAAACATGACATAGGCATCCATCAAGTACACCTTTCAGAGGGCCAAACAAACCCAACATATGTACAAGTTGTATGCCAAATGAATTTTATCCAGCATAAAACCAGTGTAAGGCATGATACAGTATCAGTTCTGCACCCCTTACAGGCCAGGGGTTTGTACTTCTCAAGGAAAACTTAGGAAGTGATTTATGACTGTGTGACCCTGATCATCTGCTGGTGTAATTCCACTTGAATCAATAGAGCTAAATGAGCATGAAAACAGAGCAGAGCAGGCAGGCACCAGCCCCCACGAGTTTAAAGATGACCAGCCACACTCATCGCCCGTGACTCCAGCAAACACTCTTGTACATCAAAGGGGTTTCCTTTGGAAACAGAAGCTGTAAATTCAGCTCGATTTGGAGATCTTAGAAAAAAATGCTTCCCTGTGAAGGTGCTGAGGCCCCAGCACAGGCTGCCCAGAGAAACTGTGGCTGCGCCATCCCTGCAAGTTTTCAAGGCCAGGTCGGCCAGGGCCTGGTGCAGTGTGGTCAAGTTGTCCCTGCCCATGGCAGGGGGAGAATGGGATGAGTTCTAAGGTCCCTTCCAACCCCATTCTGATTTGCCTGACCACTTTCTGCTGAACTTCAGTTCAGCTTTCACACATTTATAGTTATGGCACTTCTGTGTATAATTTCCATCTTCCAGGTGGGAAAGTACAACCAAAAGAGCAAGGGTGCTTATATTCCGCAGCCACGCTGAAATCACTGGAAATTTGTAACATTTTCCAGGTATTTGGACACCTGAATGACTTAATTCAAGACTCAGTGGACAAGGATGTGGGTCTCCCAACTCATACATATGGCCCCAGCTCCAGGAATGGCTCATCCAAATGATTCTTTGGACCTGGAGCACAGCAACTGATGGCAGAACAAGCAGTGAGCACGAGAACTCTGCCAGCAAAATTTCTGGAAATACCAAGTCATTAATTGATATCATAAAAGGTTTTGGCAAAACTGCAGCCCTCTGTGATATTTACACAACAACCAACTTCCCCTCCTGCAGATCTCAGCAGGATCGATGCTTTTACAGGATGAAGTGAGAGGCTCTGTATGAAAAATGCCTGAGGGCGGGAACAGTTTCCTTTTCAACACCATTTTCTCACAAATGAGAAATCTACAGGAACCAGACAAGGACTCCTAATTCATATAAGCTTCTATTTATGTTGCAAGAACAAAACAACCATGACTGACAACTGTTTTCTGTTAAAGGCCAGTAATTATCAGCAACAGCAGGTAAATACAGTCAGTTGCTTTTTGCAGTTCCCGTGTTCTTATCACTAGGCCAATATTAAACTAATTTTCCTGTCATTCACCCATTACTTATGAGCCATACTTACTAGAAAAGTTTACAAACAGAACAAAAAACCAATAGTTACTGCTCAAATTCTTTACAAGTAATACTGCAAGCCCTCTTCCATCATACTTTAAATGTCAGATAGATACTCCCATCACCTTATATGCCCACATAATTGAAAAAATATGCAAAAACCATTAGAGCTGATAGAAAAATGCCACACTAGAGTGCTGCAGGATTTTTTTTCTCCTTTTTGCTTATTGTACAGATCCATGCTGAATAAAAGGTCACAGAGGGGCTGAGAAAACATGCTCATCACATCTATATGTAAAACATCCTTCCATGCTGTCCCTGAAAGATTACACACCATTCTGCACATCAGAGGTATGTCTATATATTCTTTTCCTCTGTTGACAGAATTATCATTCTAATGCTATACTTAGGAAAAGGTGGTGATTTCCAGGGCTCTGGTCCCACACAGCACCTCAACACATGCTTAGTGTTTAGTGGGACTATTAATAAATGTGTAAGTTTTGCAAGAGTATTTTTGCACTTTCCAAAATAGACCAGCAGTTTGGAAATGAAATATAATGCCCTGATGCTCCCTTTGCACTTTGCTTAGTCATTTCATATCTGTTCTGTGAGTATTTGTAGTGCTTAGAATCCTTCTTTTATGCTCACACATCCAGGAGATAAAAGGGTTCAAGGCAAGGAAGGAAATCACATCTCAACTATCCATTTTTCAGAGTTGGTGATGTGCACATTAATCAGCTTTGAACATTCACTGTAGTAGGCACATAGGTCCCTAAAGTACCAGCTGAAATAGAGCACTAACATAAAGCTATTAATTCTACCAGTCTTGAAGGACAACAGGTTGAAAACCACATTCTGCACCATCACCAAACATGACAAACCCCCTATTCCTTACTAGAATAACTTTTTAACTGAGTCCTGTTGACCAGCTCTGGCTGAGAAGCACAAAAATGTGAACCAAAATCCAAATAATTCTCTCAATCAGCCTCAGCGCTGCAGTTCTTCTGTTTATTTCAGGCTTTACACAGTGCTGCTGGACTCTTCTCTAAGCAAGATTTTGGCTAACAGAGCCCTAAGCACAGATGGGTCTCTGACCTTATTTAACAGGGATTCTCCTGCAGCCACTGCTGTCTGATTTTATAACATTTGATTCAAACGGTTCAGCGACTTGGCCAGGGCACACAACCCACTTCTTTAATGCCTGGTTCATTAGCACAGCTCATGTTTATTAACTACAAATAAATCTCATTTAACATTGAACTGCACTACCACTAATTAGCTGTCTTAAATAGCAATTCATTGTGAATAGTAAATAAAAAAGGATCAATTACCGATTTCCTCTCCTGTTTCAGCTCCTGCACGTAGCGTGTTAACTCTCCAGTGATCAGAGAAGTCATGTTCTCTGAAATGACCTCGTGCTGTCCAGCATAGTCATTCATTTCATTTAAAGTGGCTAGGAAGGCTCTAGTTGATGTGTACCTGCAAAGGACAGAAATGCATTTTGCTTTTAGTCCCTTTCTTTTCAGACAGACACACTGCAAAGGGAGGTGGGATCCTCTTCAAGCACTTAGCATTGCCATGTGAGACTGGGTATGAATTAGCAGAGATTCACTGGAAGGAATTTCTCCTAAGGAAGCCTGTCCCACACACTGACAGTTGCCTGATAAATCTATCTCAATTTAGACAGTTTGACACTGGCTCTTAAGATATCAGTGCTTTAGAGTGCCAGGTTCTTTATCAGCACCGCTCTGGGGCTTCAGTTTTCTAATCTCTACTCACCAAACATTTTAGTTACACTCTTTCAAGTCCTACAATTCAGTGCACAGTCGTCAGTATGTCCTACCTGGCAAAATCCTGTCTAAGCAAGCAAAATTTTGGCCAGCATAGCCTAGAAAAGAAAGTTTTTCATATTGTAAATTTGATTTCAATCAGATATAGCTTATAAAGTTTTCAAATAAGTAGCGAGTTTACCAACCAGGTGTTCATTGTCAACCCATATTTTTTAGTACCTTCCATCATAAGGTTTATTTTTTCATATCAAATAATCTGCCATACAGCATTCCATGTATTATTGAAAGGAAGAAACAAACATCTGTGCACACAAATTTTGAAACAGCAGATTATGTCACTGGTATATTCAGCCCTGTGCCAAAAGAGCTGTATTTAAATACCCCAGCTGGCTGTGCTGGGCAGCTGGAAACCAGCAGCAAGACACTAGTACATACCTGAAAAACTATTATTAGTAGTAGTATTATTATTAAATAGTGGCCTGCACTGACAACATCACCGAAAGGTGAACTATCAAAGCAAAGATGGAGATATTTAGAGGAAATAGAAGAGAGTGGTACAAGTAAGGATGAAAAACCTATCAGAAGAAAATAAAAACAGGAGAAACTAAAATAGGAGACTAAAAGGGACTATAAACATAATCCACTACAAGCAGGAACATCCACAGTCAAGATGTGAAATGAGAGGAATCCCAGTTTCAAAAAAATGCCAAGGTATAAAAAGCACAGAACTAGAGACTGACAACGAGCTGGAAAAGCTGATTTTTAGCCAGGCTGTCTCAAAGCAACATCTGAGGCACCCAAAGGTCACATGACAAATCCCCAGACATTGTTTTGAGACATGAAGTAACTACACTGAGGTGAACACTGTATTTATAAAGGGCAAAGGACACACAGGATCTTCTGTGCCACATCACATAGAATCATTTAATTCCAATATCCTTTTTCAGCAATGAAGGATGTGTCAAAACCCATTGTAGTAAACTCAAAATACCCATTTATGGTAGAGCTATCCAAAGGCAGATTTATTCCTAATTCTGTGTACAGACCAAAACAGCCGCTGTGCTGGTAACATAATCTTCCTTGTGTAAATACCAATATCTCAGGAAACAATGGCATAAATAACTGATTCCCAAACAATGTTACTAAAAATAAATTAAAAAGCAAGCAAAAAGGCTGTTATCTCTCTTGTACAAGCCACTGGAGTAGCTGTATAGAGCAGCTTGGGGGGCTGACCCAAAAATCTGTATTAATATAATCATCCAGTTGGACCCATATTCAAACTCTTTCGAAACATGACAAATTTCAAGGTCAAGGGTTTGAGGCTGCTGCTGGGCTCTCCAGAGGCAGAGCAGCCTCCTGAACAGCAGGCTGAGGGTCAGCCCCTGCCATGCCTTCGTTCAGAGATGCATTACAAAACACCGACATTGAGAAACTCCAGGGTCACCATGCTCTAAGGGGAGAGGTTCTCGCTCTAGTTTAGAGTCTGTTGGGAAGTTCATCTTCGAGAAAGTTCTCCCTAAAGAATATCTTTATTCTCCCCAAGGGCAGGAGTGTTCTTAATGACCTGTGGTGTCTCATCACCTGGACCATGTTGTTCAGAGAAGGAGCTGAGCTCTCTTTTGCTGCATGCAAGCACAACATCAACCCCCTGCCATGGAGGCACAGGTCAGAGCAGGTGAATCAAAAGCACACAGGTGAGGCTGTGCCACATCCTTCAACAGCAGCAAGCCCCAGGATATTGGGAGTACAGTCCTCATCCTCCACCCTGCTCTGCAGGAGTCACTGTGCTATTAGAACATTACCCCTTTTGTAAGTTACTAATCGGTGTTGTCAGCCTGTTTGAGTAATTTAATACTTACACAGAGTGCTTGAGTTTCATGCTAAAATTAACAACTGTTTCTGCTCCTGCTGAAAGCAGATATGAATTCGGTCGTTCACTTCAAAGAGCCAGGCTCAGTCTGGCTTGAAGGTTTTAAGGCATATTAGAAAAAATGAAACAAAAACCTCAACCTAGGCAGCCAGAAACTGCAATATAAGGGAACTAAGCAGTTACAGGCCAAAGGTGATTACTCAAACTTTGCCATTCCTCCATCAATGTGTGCTAACCCAGCAGTGGATCACGAACATACCTGTATTCTTCCTCCTCTTTGGAGTTCTTCTTGGGTTGGTATTTCTTTGAAAGATTCCTAAAATTAAAAATACAGATATATAAAAGAAAATTTTAAAATATCCTTTGAAGCTTACTGATTATCTTTACATGCACACACATTCTGTGAGGCTGGAGTTTCTATCTGCAGTGAGCAGACACCTTTCCAGAACCACAACTGTAATCAGGCTTTGATTGTGTTGTAGTAACACTCAAAGAATGGGCTGCACAGTGCTCCAGTCTCTTAACTACAACAAAGTAGCAAATTCTGAACCCAAGAAGTTGCTAAATTAAGACCACGAAGTCAATACACCTGGGTTGTGGTTCTGCTGATGCACAGATTTCCTTCACCTGATCTAGAAGAGAGGTTCTTTTGGAGTACAAGTCACCCTAGGGAAGGGAGATCTGAAGCAGCAGATGACACTCTCGGCCAGGCAGGTTTGCCTGCCTTTAGCAGGATGATTAGAAGGCAAAAAAAACCTTCATAAAACTGTGGGAAGCTGCACTGCGATGGCAAAAGGGGGATAATTTAGTGATTATCAAGTAATGCTGGGGGAAGTGTGACATTTGATTATCCTAATTAGCACAGATGATTGCATCTCATTATCCCCCAGCCAACTACTGATTTAATTTTAAAACACCAATATGTTCTTGGAGTGATTGTATCTTAAATAAGAAACCTGAACCTTGCTCTGAGCACATCTGACAGTGACTGTATGGTGTTCATTGCCCTGCAAGCCCCTCATCAGCAGCAAATCCAGGGATTTGTGAAGGGCTGCTGCCCACCTGCCCCTCAGTGCTGGTATCAGCACCACCATGCACATTGCACTGCAGCACAACACACCCTTTAACCAGTGCAGACCACAGAGCTGACCAATCTCACCAAGCAATTTTAAGGCCTTTTCAGTGCTCCTCCATCCTAAACTGAGCCCTATTACTCTGTTCTCTCTGGCAGCCTCTCACCCTGTTGTGAAAGGGAAGCCATTTGGTTTAGTTTTACAAGGTTGTTTCAGCGATGAAGAACAGCACGCCAGGAGTATTGATGGAATCACTGCCCGAAGGAGGATTGAATTTTATCAACTTATTCAAGCCAAACTCTTTGGAGAAGTCCCAGAAAACATCAAGTTGTAAAGAAACTGCTTTTTTCAGAGGTGTAACCCATTCCCTGCTGATGCTTGTTTTACAGTCAGTTTGCTGACTTGGAGACAGCAGGGCATCTCATCTCACATTTCTTATTCCTTTTGTTCTCCTTGAGGAACTAAGGAGCATCTGCCCCAACAGAGGAGCGGCCAGAACACTGGCAGATCTGCACAGACAAACATGTGTTCCTCAAAATTTAAGTATCTCGAGTGGAAGGGATCCAAATGAGTATCTCCTCCTCAGTCTGTGCCTTCTCTCCAAGAGCATGCTCTGAAAAAATGAACTCCTCTAGTTCTGCAGCTTCCATCAAACACCAGCATGGGAAGGGTTCTGCAAACTGTTCTGCATGATGAAAATAAATCTTACAGCACCCTTAGTATGCCATGGGAATGCCTCCTTCCATGCACCTGCTTCAAGGGGAAAGGAAAAACCACAAGAAAACAAGTACAGAAGGCTACGGTAATAAGGCATTTTCACACAAGTCAAAACTCCATCTCCCTGCACTATCAAGCTGCCCAATTAATTCTGACACACAGTAACTGGCTTCCTGTGAATCTTTAAAGGTGCAGAAATGCTACAGAGCTGAGGCAAAAAAAAAAACAAACAAAAAAAACCCAAAACAAACCAAAAAAAACCAACCCACAATCTGCTTTCACAGACAAAAACCACTTACCAAGGATTAGCATCTGGGTTAAACACTTCATTATCTTCTATGTAATTTACACAACACACTAATTGAGTCTATACATTTACGTTCTGATTTTTTTTCCCCTTTTCCAAAATCAGATGCAGGGGTTTAACCAGTTACACACAAAAATCCCACGAGTGACAGTGAATCCAGAAGCATTGCTGGAGTTCAGCCTGTCCTGGTGCAGTGTCAGCACCAGCACAGCCCAGGTTCAAGCTCAGGAAGCAGCGACAGTGACCAGTGCTAACAGTGATTAGAGAGGGAACTAATACATAATAAAGACCAGCACTAAAATACCAGCTCTGGAAAGATTCTGTACTACTCTGAGCACCCATGTCCACGAGTGTTTCTTATTTGCCTTTCACTCTGCATCATTTTTTCTGCCTTTCCAGCTTGTTTCTCTGCTCCCTTATTTCAGCTTGGGTGACAAATGTGAGAGAAAGGCATGTCAGACATCAGGGGTTCTGATTTTCAGATTATCCTGACACCTGAAGCATTTTTTCCAACACATTTTCCTTGAGGCTATCTGTCCATCATCACATAAGGCAAGGGTTTTGACACCCTTTGTGATGCTCTGAGTGCATGTGCTGCAAGGGAAGTGACAAGGACACACCACCTCAGCACTGGGAGCACAGCATCCACCTCATCAGCATCCCATGGAAGCTAAAGTACTTAAAATAAGCATTCTGCCATAGTTTCTACATCCCTTCCCACCCAGTCTAGGTTAGTGATTCAATAAATATAATGCAAAACAGTTAAGAAAATAACCCTGTCAGATCTGAAGTGGGCTCTCAAAGCACTGGGCTAATTGTAAATGGTATGTAGGTCTAACCTAAAATATTAAATATACATTTGCAGAATTATAAAGAAGAAGAAAAGAAACATTTTTAAATAGAAGAAAATTGAACTTCAATACATGATCAGACTGAGATGTAGATAGGCAGAGAGGAGACATAGCTAGTTAGGGAACCCAGGGATGGAACAGAAAATACACATTTCACAGAAGGAAATAAATTTCAGCAGCTTTACTTACACTATAAACAAAATTGAGTTACATCCACAGGAGTATCTTGAGTTAACCTGTCCCTTTTTAATAGTATTTTCTGCATGTTATGACATGCAGTGATGTGATGCAGCCCTTTTACTCCAAATGGATGTGGTAAAAAAAAGGTTTGCACCAGGCTTAAGGACACTTATTAAATAAAAGCAGATGCATGATTTATTTTTCTCTTTTAATGTCCAGCACTGTTTTACCTCAACACTTGACAAGTCTACATTTTTGGTTTTTGCTTTTATACTTCTAACTTCCTAGATGCCTCCAAGCAGCCCTGTGTTTAAGAGCACCATGGGGACAGATGTATTTTTCCACAAACTATAAAAATACAGAGAGGCAAGAAATAAACTGACTACATTTTTTTGGGACGTCTAGGACAGAATAAGAAATAAAGCTCAGGAATTCATAGTTTCTGCATGGCCACAGGTAAAACCACCTTTCACTTTCATTTACCTTTTGTCTGTGTGTTTATTTTAATAATTAAGCTCTTTACACCTGGAATTTGTCATCCTGAATACTCCAGTGAGTCTAGTGCAGTTCTTAGTGTTCCTAAGAAAGGCCAGCTCACACAGATACTCTGCTGGGCTTTCCCAGTCCAGTCACACTCTCTTTGTTCCAGCTCATTTTGCCTCTGTAATTCAATCTCTGCTCCTCTCCATAGGATGTGAGCAATTTGTTCCTGCACGAGTCATTTTCTATTTCCTGCTTGTCTGTAGCAGAAACCCTGGGGAACTGTCCTGGCATTCCCCTGGGAGAGCACACAACCATCAAGGCAGGGATTTATCTACTACCAGGTCCTCATAAATCACAGGCCACTGTGCATCTCAAATCCATTCAAACACAAGCAAATTTTGGGTGATTTTTTTTTTTAATATTCACTGCGTTTTAGGTACACAGATCAACTAAAACATCAGATCCCATCTCTTTAAAACCCAAGAAGATGGCAAGAGTTCTCAGATTATCACCACGCAAATGAAAGGTGAGTTTACTGGAGGGGTTAGGAAGAATTATTCCTGCTCTCCCCTTCCCAGTTAACTCCAGCACTTCCAGTTTAGCACTGGTCACTGGTGGCTGCCAACAATGTCACCCCACAGGCAGCAACAGGACCTCCTGCGTTCTTTCCTCCCTTCTAACCCCTGATTACTTCTCAATTTTTTCTGCCTTACTGGGAAAAGCAAGGGGTTTTCCTGTGGGAAGGTTCTTAGCACCTCTTCCCCAGGATCCGACCTCAAGGAAGATCTTTTCTGTGTCTGGTTCACACCTACTCGTCTCTGCCTACAATCAAACCAGACATGGACATGTAGAAAATGCCCAGCAGGAATTATTTGAGATTAATTCACAAAGATCTCTGCTCTGATCGGGAGACACCTCAAAAGATAAGACTGTAATTCAGATCTCAGGCTGTAACCTTGTTAACCACATAGGAAAAATTACCAAGGGCTGGGGCTGACTTTCTGACCTGCAGCAACTCCCCATGCACGTTTAAACAGGGCCTGTCTTAGTAAAAGAAAACCTAAACTTCGCCTAACAAACGATCATTATTCTCTTGAATTCTTAAACCCTTCAGCTTTTGTCCACAGCAGCCCTAATTTCACGGAGAACATTACAGTGCTGTCCTCAAAGCCTGAGCCATTAATCATGCATAAACCATGAGTAAGCCCTAGTGTGCTGCTCAGTCACCTCAATAACCTCTTTTTGCAAAACATATGATTACTAACAGATAGAATACAACAGGATCTTAAATTAACTTTTACTTTCCAATCTCTAAATTAAAGCTATTTCCTAAAAGCCATTATTATAAACAAAATCACCACTGACACGGCAAACTTAAGAGTTGATTACAGGCTCTGAAGAGATGCAACTCACAGTCCAGAACTTTACATATCAACTTACCTAAGCTGCTTTGCATAGCTGAGTTCAATCTCTGTTCTTTCTTTTACAAACTTGATATACTTTTCCAGAACATCAATACCCCACTGCGTGTGTTTTTCTAAGTTGTCAAACTGGTCCTGCAATGAATCAAAAAAAAAAAAAAAAAGTTTAGTCTCATTGAGCACAGAGACAACTATAATTAATTTACAAAGGGAGTACTGCAATACAGAAAGTGTTGTTAATATTTTCCATTACCAGTTAGATACTTTTATAATGAGACAGGCTTTTAATCAACAGAAATCTGTATTTTAACAGGAGCCCAATTCAGTAAAATTCTTCATTACTCATTTCTGAATCAGTTTCATTCCAAAAATACTGGTAATTCTATTAAATACCATCTTCTAATATAAAAACATACTTAGATGTGGGATAAGTAATGGATACTCTTGACAGTATTTTGTTTTACTCTGAAGCATTAATAGAAGTTCCATACATTTGGGATCTACTCCCAATTAAGAATGCTGATTTTCATATTAAAATCATGGATTTAGACTCCAGCTTTGTCAGTGCTATGAATTTAAAATGTTATTCAGAATAGCCAATCTTTTTACAGAGCAGACTTCAATTCCTCTGTAGCCTGTTTTGTTTGAAAACAGACAATACGATGCCCCCAAAAACAACATGAACTATGTTTTCTGAAAGTTTTCTTGTCCATTTCCATACAGATACTACTTTGTTCTTCAAATATTGTTGCCCTCAAAAACAGTCACACATGTTTTCAATAAAATCCAGAACATTCCACGAGTCAGTTTGGGATTTGCAAATGCCAAGAGAAATTAAGCAACTCTAAATCCAAATTAATTATCCAAGCCAGTTTATTACTATCTGCAGATTTCAATTATAATCACCTTATTTTTCAAAATTTGGTTACTTCAACAGCACTCAAATTCCACAAACATTCAGTCCACACAGCTTTGCAGAAGTTACTGTTTCTACAATACTTGAAATATAATTTTTAAACTGTGATACATTGAATACTTATTCTGACAGAAATACAGTGTAAAATAAACAAGGGCTTTAATGTCAGCCTAACTTATTTGGCATCAGGTTCCATTATGGTTTACAAGGAAAATAGAGAGCAAGTTTGTACAATCCACAAATTAGATTTACCATGTTTTCCAAAAAACTACACACACTAGATTTGGGTCGGATGCTGAGCTGCCGCTACCAAAGATTCTGACATGAGTGATGCTTCTGTGCAACAGATTTGGCCCTGTGACTCAGTTTGCAGAGCTATCACTGAGTTACAAAAGCCAGACAAGCCCACTCCCTTTAGACACAAAGCAGAAAAATAACTGAAAGCTACAACAAAGCCTGGTTTGTGAATATGTTGCTTTTATCAAATACCACTTTCTGCTCTGTAGCACATCTGGCTGCAGCAGTGAGTTACACTGGTGGCAGGAGGAATTCTGCCAGCATTGAATACAGTCATGTACACAGGAACTAATAAAGAAAATAAGCCTGCTAAAAAATCCGCTTAACTGTAATATTAAGGGGAGAAATGGCAACCATGATAAGAAGACAAAATTTGCAAAACACCATCAAGAAGCAAGTTAAACCAGCAGGTCAGACACATGGAATAGGACACACAGAGTTTGTGCATTGTGTGTTTGCTCTGGTTTAGCATCAGATACTATTTCAAACGAAGTCAGCCAAACCAGACTAGGTTTCAATTTAAGTTATGTCTGGTTTAGTCAATTAAGAGGCACTAGGGGCAGACCAGCAAAAAGGTAATAGCATAAAGTTACAAAAATAGAAAAGAACTTCTAAGTCTTGTGCTCCAGGAACTATAAGAAAGCGGTTAAGGCCAAATGAAATAAAAAAAAAAAAATTAGAACTACACAGAATAAAAGCCTGACTTCCAGCAATATAAATCACCTTTGAACCAGTGTAGCATCAGTCACTCAGAGGCTATGTGTACTCTGCAGAAAAGGGAATATGCAGACTAAAAATGTACATGTTTGCATATATACAAATCTCAATTTCGGACAATTTCACAGCTGGGGAGAAGACAAAATCAAGGGTAACATAATGGTCCTCCTCCTGCCAGAGGGCTCAGCTCAGCCTGGAGTCTAATGCCAGCACAGAGAAGCACCTTCTGCTCTGCTTCAAATATAGAACCTCTCCATCTCTGGGATTATGCTGGAGTCAGGACAGGAGTGCAAATATGGCCTTTTTAAGGTTTCTGATAAAGAGGTCTTCTAGCTCTGCCACACCCTACTCTTCCACAATTTACATGATTTAACATAAACACATGCATATAAAATAAATACCCCACAGGGAAGTCCATTAGTCACAAGTTTACATGGATTCACACACTCCTGATTTAGACAAGGGAAATCTCAGGCAGGGAAAGTCACTCCTTAATCCCTGCAAGCAAATTTAACCACCTTTATCAGATAGAGCATATTTGTACCAAGAAACTAGATTATCCTATGGTGACCCCATGCAAAGAGGAAAGGTCAAGGTTTCCTAGAGGAAAGAACACCTTCCAAGGAGATCCTGCCCTTCAAAGTAATCTAGATTTCAAGATAGAGCAGGTTCACCCTGAAAAGGCAACCCTGGTGGTGGCTTGTCCAAACCTCCCACCATCATCCCACCCTGAATCAATTCTCAGAGCATCATTTGGATCAGAGTCTGAATGAAAATCCAGAAATGGCTCCAGGTAGCTGCCTCAGTGTGGCCTGGCATTCCACAGAGGGACCTGCTGGACTGTTTCTAAGGCCTCACTAGGCCAAGTTTGGTGAAATAAAACTCCCTGAGGAGCAGTGTAAGAGGAGCACACAGTGGTGCAGCTGTCAGACAGATCAACCAGGAGAAGATGCTGAATTTCTATTTATAAAGTGAGAGGAGACACTTGGTCCTTGCCAAGCTCTAGGCAGAACCACCTCAAAAGTATAAGCAGTGACCTCCACTATCGAGAAGAGAGGCAAGGGGAAGTCTAACTCTGCAGATTTTAACTCTGCAGATTTGCTAAAGAGAAGAGTTTCTGTTCTTTTCTGGGCATGGAGCAGTGTTGGCCCAAGTGCCATTTTGCTCAGCAGCCAACGCCCCACAGCAGTGTGTTACACTGGGGTCACGCATTCCATTGTCCCTTCCCTTTGCTGAGTGCCTTGAGGATGGAAAAAAGTCAGTAAAATTGGCAACACCATCACTGGCTGAGCATGAGATTCCAAAGGAGCATGACACAGATTGTCCTCCTTGTTCCATGGATCTGGAAGGACACTGAAGGTAGGCAAAGGCTCTGATTTAATGAATCATAGAGATGACAGAGGACACAAAATGTGTTGATGGTACAGCATACCCTTCAATTCATGGAATCCCAAAGTTCAGGAATACATGTAATCAATGCAAAATAGTACCTCTGAAAAAGAGATTTTTGAGAGCAGTTAACAACAATATCATGCCCCCAAATAATCAATATTTGAATACCAGTAATCACTTTTTAGAAATTGATTTACTTTTCTCAAAGTTCAGTACAAAAATGTATTATCAGATGGAATCTAAAGAGTTTTAAAAACCCCCTCAGTTATCCTGGAGTCTAATGAGAACAGCCCGTGTTTTCATCACGAAGTGCACCAGCCCTGGCAGTGATGGTTTAGCAGGTGAACTGTGCAGAACTTGCAGCTCTGCAGGTTCAGTCATCAGCTGCAAGAGGGCTCAGGTGCCCCATGAGCTGCTGTTTCAGCTTTCAGTTTCAATACACAGACTCTCCTCTGTTCATTTCTGCAGAATCCTCACCCTTCCAGCCAGGGAGAACATTAGGAAACAATAAACTCCACAGGGCTTTAGCGTTCGAGAAAACAAGGCAAGAAGTATGATGCAATGTTCAGTAAGAATGCTCCCACTTGACCACAGTGAGGGAGAAACAAAAGGTCACACCACACCTGTTTTCTCTGAAAAAGAAACACCAAAACATTTTCTAGAAGAATTCACTACTTTCCTCTGGCTCAGAGACTGGTTCACACCTAAGACAGTTCTTTGAGCAGAAATACTGCACTGGCAGTCAGTTGTCTATCACAGCAGGCTCCCACCACAGCCTTCATGCTACTATGTCCTTCCAACCTGCCAAATCTCATCTTCTCCCAGTTTCAAGTGCCTGTGTTTATTGTGATATCAACTTACTAAAAATAATAGACTTCTAATTGACCATCACAATGTGCATGTAATTAAACTACTTGTGTAACTGTAACTTACCCCCTTCATCAGATTCCACTACTTCCCAAAGCCAGCAACACGTGCCAGTATAAACACTTCCCCAGGTGATGGAAGAGCTGGAATACAGGAGCTGACCACCTGACTCACACTGGGAAAGCAGAGCCTCTGCTGCTTAAAACAAACTGTTCAGGGCTTAACATGTTCCTGAGCACGCACACAAAAATCGAAACTCAAAGGAGGGAAGTAGAACTTTAGTCATTAACTTGAACAGAAATTTCACATCCAAGTACCCAGAATGCTTTGAATACTTTAACCCTAAGGCAAAGTGTGTTTCTAAATTCATTTTCTAACTTCATTTCTGTTTCCATTAATTCTCTCCTGGTGCTTTTACCGCTGCCCAAATAAGCTCCCATCCATGAATTCTTTCTGAAATTTGGCTGCATGCTTGTTACCCTGACAGTGCTTAAAATGGAAATAGTGCTGCCCATTTGCTTCGCTTCATTTGAACGGTTACTTTAAGCTGTCAAATCCCCTTCACTTCTTAACTGCCCTCCTTAAGTCACATTCCCCAGCTATGCAAAGTGTTTTGGGAAGGGGACAGTTAGCCATTAAGGAAAAAACAAAAGAAAAGCCTTCTTCCCATTTCTCAGCCATATAACATGGAGTACAACCAATGATTGAGCAATAAAGTGTTATTCATGAGGTCTTTGAAGATGAGCTTGGTGAGATACTCCTTCCCCTTTCTAGAAGGTTTTCATCTATTGTGAAATAGTTCAACACATCTGAACAATAGTTCAGATCCAATGATGGACCTTCATTGGGTCCATAAAGCCACGAAGGGACTTCTTCAGCCTTCACAATGACTGAAATAAAGGGGATGTCCTCACTTTTCTCTTGAGCTGCAGCCTCGGTCTCTCTGCAGGCAGACAGACTCGCCCTGCCCAGCTCCACCACACAGCCAGGCCACAAGGACTGGGGTTTCTACTTCGTTTCAACTGTGAACGAAACATTAGATTCTAGGAGGATTTACCAAATAATTTTGCAATTTAAATCTTTCTGTCAAACCTGCCCAGAGCAGACTGAGCTGGCAGTGTTTACTGTGCCAGTATCCAGGATGAACTGTCACTGTCACCCTTTCTGCTGTTTTCACAGGTGACAGTGCAGAAGCATGAAATTAAGAATGGTAACACAGAGACAAGTAATAAAGAAAGATTATGCTGAAAATTCAGATGTTAATAGCAAATGAAAAGCCTTTATATTTAGCATGCTCCTTCTGTAATTCTAATACAGCAACACAATAAAAGACCCAGGATTCTTGAATGTTAAGAATATTTGAAGACTTTCTACTACCTCATTCCCCAGTGAGTTTTAATCTGTTTCCTCACAAAATTATTTGTTTACATACTGTCCTTAATAATAAAAATAGGAATAGGGGAATTAATAGCTCATCCTTACCTCTGGTCATACCTTCTGCTCCCACATCCCCCCCCTTTTTTTTTAAACACTTTCATTCACTTTCACAGGCAAAAAGGAATTAAAGCTAAGATCAAGAATAGATTACAGTGTTCAAATTCTAAATTACTTTTTTAGATTCCATGGTTTAACAACTTCAAATTATAAAAATAATTAACGAGATGATGAGCCCTTCACAGGCTCGGCTGAGTCCCATATGGCACTACAATGCTGGCAGAATACACGGGAATTCAGATCACAGATCCTCAGAGACCTACAATAAAGCTACATGCAAATGTTAACAGTCTCCAGGCAAATTAATAATGAAAGAAAATGCATAAAATACAGGCTACCACTGCAAGAGCTTTACAGAAAACAGAGATGAGTAGAAAAATACCAAAGCAATTCAGCATCTGTTGACTCAGCCACTACTGATGAGAATCGACTGCCCACAAAAAACTTGTCAGCAACAGTCAGTGAAACCTTCAGTTAATGACACTAAACAAACATCCCTGATTATATATGGAACACAGGACACCAACCTTTCCCTTCCTGCAGCAGAGACAAGGAGGACTCACAGCACCATGGAGCACACTTGGATGGGGCAGGGAGACCATCTCTGCCTGATTTACACTCAAATGATGCTGTGGTTTCACTGGCTGTTTTCTGAGCAAACCCTTCCATTCCCCCACACATCCGGTTCTTGTTAACACAGCTATTTATGATCACATGCATTTGTCATGCAGATCACCTCTTCAGCCACACATGCTTAATTTCATTCTACCATTCAAGTATTAAATAAATTTTTCCTGACCTTTCATCACCAGGATGCCTAAACAGGCATAATTTCTCCTTGAGCTGAACAATAAATAGCCCAGAGAAAAAAAGCCATCTTACTTGCCCATCTCCATCTTCCTTTCATTGCCTTCCCATAAACGCATCTTTCCATAAACCCTAAAGGTTAACTATTCTGTCTCTTCCTGGGAACTTGATCTAGTTATGAGAACACAGAAATAAACAAAATTCTTCGGTGCATGGTTAGGAAACTGAGTGTATTTCAAACCTGTGTGAAGGGGACTTGACAGAAAGCAAGAGTGGAAACAGACTATGCTTTAGGTTGAAATACCTTTAATGTTGCTAGATAAACTCACCTCTAATTCTGCCTATTTCAATAGATGCTATGAATAAAGCAGTTTCTTGGCCACATTTCATCCTTGAAATGCTTATCCACTCCAGCATTTTGCTGAAGCTGGAAAACAAAATAAGTTCTAATATTTATGCCAGTTTTAATTTGGATAGAAATAACATTGCCCCGGTATAATAGCAAGGCCCTTCGCACAGCCTTGTAATTGCTTCTGAGACCAACCATACATCTCCACCCCAAAAACCACCTTCCACAAACTCAAGAGTGACCCCTCCTGCTAATTAAGCCGAGGTGCTGTCCCACAGGCAGTTTTTGGCCATACCTTAACCATACCTGGATGAAAACCTGACTTAATTCAAACAAGAAGCACTTCTGAGAAAATCCATGAGCAGCTGGCACAAAGGCCAGCACCTGGAGAGCAACATGAATATTCCAGCTGCTCTGAGGCAAGGCCAGTCCTGGGAGTACAACCAGATCATCCAGGCTGACAGGGAACCAATTTGATTGCAACATCTCGGGAAAAGATCCACCTACAGCAGAGCTGCACAGGAACATCCCCCACTAATGAAAGGGGTGAGCTTTGCACTGGTGAAGATTAAACCCCCTTGTAGAGAAGGTGCCCAAGACCAGACTAAAACACAGCACTGGGTTACAAAGCCCACAGCAGCGAACAGCAGCAAAGCCAAGACCAAGCTCCCAAAGCAGGGCTGGGAGAGACAGCAGCTCCCTGAGCAGCAGCACAGAGCAAGAGGGCGGCAAGAGGACACCTCTGCCTGCTGGAGAGGTCACTGGGAGTACAGCCACACTCCTGCCGTGGTGACCCACTTTAACACCTATTATGGAAGCCTTGCAAAACCCAGCACGTGGTTCACAGGGAGAAGCTTCCCGGTGTGAGTACAACCGATGTCATCGACTGCCAAGGCACTCACACACACACACATGCTCTCAGTGTCTCATTCTCTCTGCTGACAGCTTAAACTGTGAAGTGAAACTGCTCCTTTTGCAGCAGCCAGAAGGCTCTGAGTCAGAGGCCACAGAAGCAGTAGAGCTCCAGGAGCAGGTGATCCTGCAAGAAACCTCCTGGTCTTGCTCCCAAGGGCTGCTCTTACCACTACAGCAAAGAGCCTACCTCACCAGAGCCCAAACCAACTGAAGCCCCAAACCCTCCACCTCTGCCATCCTGGTGTCAAACCAAGCCTCCTCCTCCCCCTACGCCTGTTGTATCCTGCAAAGGATGTGGTGAAGCAGAACTTGTAGACCCTCCATAGCAACAGGGCAAGTAACTGTGCTAACACAGGGGCCAGGAAGGAAGGTGAGAGAGGGGATGTTCCATCCGAGAGAGGATGTGGTTGGTACTGCAGCAGCTCAGAAAGATGCTGAAAGAGGTAAGATAACAGAGAGGAGTGATTAATTCTGAGGAGTGAGAAGGCAGGAGGATGTGATCAGCTCGACTGCAGCAGGACAGAACTGATGAGCAACAGGTGATTAAGAGAAACAGCAGCTGAGCCAAATACTGGATAGTGAGGGACAAAGAAGACTATCCTTTGTTTTCTTGGAACAAGGGAGTGTTTGATGTTAAATTATGCAGGCTACGTGACCTGGACAGCATGGACAGAAGTACATCCACCATGGAGAATTATCTAGGCGTTATTTTGGTTTTATTCCAATAGTTACCTGAAAAGGCCATACTGAGGCATCACCTGCTGTTATCAGTGGGAGATCCTTCTAAAGATAGTGTTGCATCTCTTGAAAGAGGAAATGTGCTTCTTAGAGGTGTCACAGTTCATGCTCTTGAAAAAGAATTTTATAGTTCTCTTTGGATAAGGAAAAGGCAAGGCTCAAAAAAAAAAAAAAAAAATCACCATTTGCAATGTCCAAGGACACTTTTCATAGATGGCCATGGTGCAGCAGCAATTCATTTCCTTCAAATAAATTTATACACTTTGAGGTTTGAGGCACTGCATGACTTTGCCACAATGAGAACCATCTGTCATGAGAAGCTCATTCAGAAAGGAACACTTCTTTTCAAACCTACAATTCTGCTTATAAAACACACTCAAGAAACCCCAGAACAAGACATAGTTCTGTGTCAAAATACATTATAATGTGCAAATTACAACCCAGGATGTAAGAAAGCTCTTAAAGAACAACATAATAAGAGAGAAAAACTTCAACTAATGCCAGATGTAAGGTCAGACTATTTTTATTGAAAGACGCAGTGCATTTCAACCTTTTTATGCACTTGTTCAGCTATTTGAAGACAAACATGAACATGCTGCTTCTTTGGGTGATTCTAGTGCAATTCAACTGAATTAAGTGAACTTATTTGTTCTACGTATGAGGATAAACAGCAGAATCTAGACTTTAAAATCCAGACTCATTAGCTAAGCAAAGGCTCATAACTACTAACATCTACTGGGGCCAGAAAGATGACGCATCTCTACCATTAGCATTAATAATATCCACTAAACTAATTAAAAAAAAAATAAGGAAACAAAAACCAAAGAAACAAAACAAAGCAATGGTAACCTCCTCCTTCTGCTCATCTGGGGGAAGGAATGGGATAAAGATTTGGTTTTTGCTGACAGTATCCAGAGCTGCAGCCTGAAAGCTGCAAGGACCCACAGGGATTCACTGTTCCGTGCATTATAAACAAGAGCTTTGAAAATGAGCAGATCCTCCTGGTTTGTGGGGCTCTGCTGTTGGGAGGGTATAAATCACGAGCTGAAGCAGAGCTCCAGATCAGAGCTGTCTCCCCCAGGAGTTACAGCATGGTAACAATGCTAAATATACGCTGCTGTTGTTCCAGGAAGGTTTTTCAGTTGACAAATGTTGCAACTTTTCACTGTTCCCCAGCACCATCCCACTTCCCCGATTTAATACACACTCCTTCATTTCTTCTGAAATTATTTGAACAAACGCAATTTTAAAACTAATTCCCAGTAAATCTTTTGCTGTCTGGCCACATCTTGGATTAACTGTTGACTGATTTTCATCTTCTTTTTTTTTTTTCCCAGTCTGCAAAGCTCTCTCTTAATAATACCAGCTGTTAAAACAAAGATCAACAAGAACTCTTGCCCACAGTTTCCCCTTTGGGCAGCTGTGTACTGATTATTAAAAATGAGCCATAGAGTGTTCCTGCTTATTGCATGGCATGGATAACTACAATAGAAAGCCAAACGAGCCTGCTGATCCATTTAAAAAAATACACACAAAAAAGGCAATTTTGCCCTCTTATCCAAAACCATCCTGAATCACAAAAGCAGAATATTACCCACAAGAACAATACTTCAAGCTGTAGCAGTCTGTGGGAATGCTTTTTGGGGAAATTAGATTTTTGCCCAACTTCATCGCAAACCAATGCCATACTGGCTGCATCGTGTAGAATACCCAAGTTGTTCCATGCATCCTCAGAGTCAAAATTTATTCATTAGTATCAAACCTTTTTGAATGTGATTCAGCTCTGAGCACACAGTTGGACTTTAGAAAAGGGTTTTGGGGGGATTAATTTGATTTTTTTTTTATATAACCACTTAAAAACAATCAGTGACATTGTTACACTTTGCAAATAAGAGTCTTTGGTCTCCCTCTGTCAAAATTAGCCCAAAAAGATAACAGTTAAAAAACCAGCAAAGGTCTCACCAGGTATGCCTGGCATTCTCAACGGCAAAACTTCTAATCTCCACTAAATAAATCCCCTGGTGGGTGTAGAACTGAGCACGTGTGCAAAGCTCTTTCCTACACACGTTAATGCAAAGATGTATTTATTCACTAAACACAACAGCCTTTACTCCTGATACTCCTTTTCACCTCCTTCCCCTGTGAAGTCAGAACTGACCAAATCCCAACGCAGGCACCATGTCCCCTTCCAGGATGTTTATGCCGACACTTGGAAAACAAAAATGTAAAAATCACTAATTCTGCTTAGCTCGAGGCTGCCTCCTGGAATCATTGGAGCAATGGTAATAACTAGGGTTAAAAAAATAAGCTCCCCCACTTCAGAGTGTTCCAAACCATTCCCTAAAGTTCAAAAGAGAAGTGAAGATCTGAACTGACTGTTCCCTCCTCTCATTTCCAAATTAAACAGAACTGCTAAAAAACTTCTTTGTAGATGGGGTTCAAAAAGCATTTAATACCTTAAATACCATGACATGACAAATACAATCCTAGATTTTTCAAGAGCCACTTTACACTCAAGACCAAATAAGATTATTGCTATGCCTGAAGTATTTCTATCTGCCATAGCATTCTACTTTTAACCCAGAAATTAGATTAGGTCCTTCCACTCTGATCCAAGAAACAGTGAAGTTTCCAGAACAGGAAGAATATCAGAGATATATGCAACTCAGAAATCTAATGAAATGGATCAAATGACAATGTCAGAGTGCATAACATTTAAAATGTCTGCAAACAACAAAGCTGGCCACTTCAAAATATGTTACCAAACCCTGTTCAAAGTGCATTTCATAATTCAGAATTATCTACTCATACACTCCACTCTGTGGAGTCAAGCTATATTGGCAAAAATGGATAAATTCTGGAACTAGGCCAGAAATATAACATAAGCAAAGATCCAAAAGAAAGCTGTAGTGACTCCATGCCTTAGATCTGTCTATTAAGGTTTCTCATGCAGTTTTTTTATTACAATAAGACCTGGCCCTTCCTATAGCTATAAAAATGGCACCCAAGTCAGTCCTCTAACATCCTGTCACATATTATCCTTTTACCCAATACCTTCCTCCTCTCAGTTTTTCACTGATAAACATTCAGGGAAGAGCTTAACCCCAGCTGCATCTGCACTCTGCAATGTCCTAGAGTTGAGCCATTTATCTCAATTTTGACAAAAGCATTGTTTCAGTCTGATCCCACTTGCATAAAATATTCAGACTTTAAGCTGATCCTTGCCATGCTTCTCTTCCTCTGCAAAAGACATCACCTGTACCCATAGAATTACCAAACTAAAATATGGTCAGACCAAAACTTAATGTGGCAACTCTACCACTGGCACATCTTGCTAAGGATCAGAAACATCCACCTGTGCATCAAAGCATGAATTGCTACTGATAATAATTCTCCAATTACTTCAGTCTCTTATCCTTTGCAGGAAGAGAGCATATCTTCCTATTCTCACATGCTCACTTCTAGGCCATTTCTATGAAGTTTATCCTCAGGTAACAACTCCAATTAATTATAGTGCGAACTTGTGTTACATCAAAGTTTAAATCTGAAGAAAAGTAATCGCATTTCCCTTAACCGAATAATCACTGTACAAAGCCTCTCAAACTCCACTGGGTCTCCCCCTTCTCCCAACAGAAGCCTCTCTCAGCTCTCAGTACTAAGACTGCAGCAAAACTAAATGAATGCAAAGTAGGTGGAATAAGAAAGGAGAAATATTGTGCGAAGTGCTGACCCAAAAGAAGCATACAAAGCATTTGTTCAGTGGTGACAATGAATAATTTAATCTGAGGCAAATTACCAAACAAACATCAATTAAATGACACGTTAGACTACAAGAGAAAGTTCTCCCACACACATTTCAGGTTTGCAGAGTCAATAGAGCAGCACAATGTGCCCAGGATTGTGATGGAGTCATCTGGGCTGCTCACTCAGGGATACTTGACATTCTCCACGGGACATATGATAATTGCAAGAGTCTAAAGAGAAAGAGGTAAATTTAACTCCATCACACTAAACAAACATTCACACACAAGAAGAATAAAGAGTGCACGTGTCACCCAGCCTTGTAAAATGAAAGAAATCAGAGTTCCCTACCCCATAAATGACATTCATGAAACGTGCAGAACTAGAGTTTATAGCACAATTTTCTCTACCATCCATCAATTTTAAGTGCCCAAGCACCTGATCAGAGAGCATTTAAAGCAAGTTGAGGCAGCAGCAAAGTCCCCAGGTCTAACAGCAGCCTCGTTGTGCTAAGAGCTGCCTTTACTTCAACAGATCCAGAACTGGGACCAGCTCACAGAAATCAGAGACTCGTGGAGAACCACAGCATGGCGAGCGAGGCTCGGTGGTTTGCTGGCTGTGCCACAAGGATGCTGCAGGACGGCCACTCTGAGCCCCAGCAGACAAAGCTCAAGTTCACTGTGCTGACCATACTGTGCCAGCCAAGACAACCTAAAATTACAGTTTCTAGAAAGTAGGGCAGCTACAGACTGTCCAAACCTTTTGGTCTGGCTCCCTACACAGCCTCCAGCTTCTCAAAGAAAAACAGTCAGAACATTTTATGGAAATAAATCAACAATTACAGTCTCTTTTGACCAATATGGCTTGGAAACTTAAGCATTAGGAATAAATGACATTTTGCCATCCTGAGCTAGAAGAGCAACATCCTTTGATCCTTTAAGTAACAACTACTTCCCTCAGCAAGGATATTCTGCTCCTAAGCTGGATAGGTGAGTCTAGCTGAGCAAAACGGGTAATCCAGTTTTCTTGTGACTACAATCTCATTTCCTTAGGTTTCAAAAACACATGTGAATTTTTTGTAACTCATGCTACAACAGTGATGATACCATGATATAGATTTCAAGCCTTCACTGCACTTGAAGAAATATCTTTACAATCCTAATGGGAATTACATCAGTAAACAGTCTCCTATTAATATAGTTTTCAGACACAGTTGTGAAGCAAATCACTACCCAATTTGACGTAGTGCTTACTGGAGCAAAGATTAAAAACCACACTTGGGTCACACCAGTCTGACCACTTGCCTCTGGTCATCCCATCTTCTAGAACTACATATTTGCCTAAATCCAGGAACAGTGAAACAAGTGACAGCATGGAACACTGGATTTTTTTAGCTTTCACTAAAATATTTAGGTTCATTCCCTAAATAAAATCATCTACTTCAAGACCATGAAAATTGACTTCTAAAGTTTTAAACTTTTTGTCGTTTTCGACAACAATTCATATCCCTCTCCAGCTGCCAGGCAGAATACTGGTTTTGAGGGAGGAGGGTGTTGGCTCACTAGACAAAGCCAAAAAAAAGAAAAATGGTTTAATGTCATATCAGTTCTACTCTGGCATTTAAATATTAACTTAAAATGAACCTGAAAATACACATAAAATCAAGTTGACTGCATTGAGGCTCATTAAAACCACATTGTGTTAGTTTACCTAACTGCAAAGGCAAATATTTTTTCAACATAAATCCTATGCATAAAACCATGCAATAAACATATCTATTGGTATCTAGATAAAGGCACTAATAGGAGTCTCATGCAGTCTGCCATACAGTAAAACCTAGATCACAATCAAGCTCCAAGACAATTAATACTACCAGGAAAACTTTCCTAAGCCCAGGACGCACAATCTTCCTGAAATACAGATCTCCAAATTCTTTATAAAGCTGGTAAGGATACGGCAAGCAGACAAGAATTTAAAACTCTCTTTTAAGGAGTTTAGAGCCAACAAAGCTCCTGGTATTTTAGTGCCATTGCAGGCTCTTGTAACACTGCAGGCATTTAGAAACACCAGCAAATTAATATGCTGCACCAACTCATTTGGTGAACAATCTCATTCAGATCTTAAGCTGCTTGTCCGGGGTTCTGAATGTGTGAGCAGGCTGAAAAAATCTGAGGCGCCGCAGATATTTCCTGAAAGGGTGCTACAGTTTTTCAAGTGTAAAGCTGCTTGCTGTACTTTGTACTGGTTACTGGGACACCAATAAAAAGCATTCTTGTGTCTTGAGGGCAAACAAAACCAAGACCACCACACCACATACATCATGATGTGCTTAGTCAAAGGACTAACACAAACCATGGTTAAATGTTATTAAAATCTTCACCATGGCGAGCTGCTGTTTAAGTCTGGGTCAGTGTGACAGCACAGTGTGTTTTACAGGAATATTTCTTAATTAATTGGTTTATTAGGACTCAGTAATAGCAAAGTGTGCTGCTCACAGAGCACATGGGGTGGAACTTTGTGACTAAAACTACAGATATGTCATCCTGATTTCCACTCTTCTCACGTTCCTGGGAGATCAAGTGGAAGGCTACCACAACACCACCAACAAATAAACACAGGGAATGCTTACATTACAACCTGCTCTTTGTGTTTTCCTATCACAGCAATAACAAACTATGAAGCAGCAAAAGAGGATGGCAAGCACAGCACTGCTCTTTTCCGTCACTGTTGTGGGAGGAAGTCTAACAAATTCTTGTCACTTCCAGAGAGTAATGGATTCTCCAACTCTGGTCTAAACAGTGCCCACAAATTGCACGCAAATCTGTCACAAATTCACTTCTTCATAAGAAGAATGCTTCTCCATTTAACATCAGCAGCTGATAACACAGCACTAACATCAAACACAGCCAGTTCACAGATGAAAGTACTGCAAACAGCTTAAGAGCAGACTGACATCCCGCAAGAGAACCATGAATTTAGGTCAGCTCATTGCTGTGCTGTTCAGAGGAACAGGAAACAATGTGATGTGCAGAGTAAGATGTTGGTCATTTGGGCTCACTGTTTCCTGCAGCAAGAGAGAAACTGCAGCCCACTTTCAGTGTAACTTCTGCAAACTTGCTGCAACTGGACAAGACTGCAAGGTGGAGACAAGGTCATTCCATTTGGGAAACAGAATCTCCCTTTCTGGTAGCATCCACAGGACTCACAGAGCAACAACCTCCAAAGAGAAATGAAGCTGTTCCATACATTATTTTTGCATAGGGCCACGTAGGGCATCTCACAGTCACATCTTTAAGGAGTAATTCATTCCTCAAGTGAGAAGAAAACACACATTCCATCCTCCCTTAATCAGGGATGTGTGAATATCACCCCCACACAATTTCAGAAGTCTAGATTGGGAGGGTTTTAAGCAGATGCCATTAAATATTGATGTTGTATTTCATTTCTTTGCATGACTATTTATTTGAAGAGAATTAATTAGTACACTGAAAAAGCAACTCTTTGAAATGTGGCTGTCAGACATATATAGTTTTTATAACATCCAGGGAACACCGCAATTCTAGATATCTAAAATAAATTGTACTATCAGCCTGCTATATAGATTTTCAATATCAGAAGATACAATAAAATAGATACCCTCTGTTTTACTTTCAGGTTTGTCCCAGACCACAGTAACTATTCTGTAGTTACAATTACACAACACAGCAGAACTTTCATAACAAACATGGGCACAAGAGAAATTGTGTTTTACCCCAGATCAGAAGAGTCATGCAATGGGAGAGGTTGAGGATTTCCACATCCTTGAGTGCCTTGTGCTCTCTCCTTCCAAACTTCCTTGTCTTTAATTCATGTCATATAATTTGCAAAACAGGGACCATCAGTGCCTGGATTGCACAGTGTTTATCCAGCTCAAGGGGGGCGGGATCTCCAACAAAAAATGCTGACAACAAACTCAAGTTCATGAAACAAATACTTAAATTTAAAAAAAACCAAGGGACTTCTGGAACAGTACAATATTTTAAGCACTGCACTTATTAAATAAAAGCAGAAACCCAAGCATTACAAGGATTGACATCCTAAAAATAATGCTGAAGCATTCCTCAAAAACCTTGCTAGATGGACTTCCAATTAATTTATTGCTCAAATGAGATGGTACTAGCCATTTACTCAAAAGTGGAAGATATTAAAGGGCAAGTTCTTTTTTTTTGTGGAAGAGATGCCTAGCTTTGAGTATTACAGTTCATCAGAGCAAATGAAAACTCATCACCACAAAACACTTATTAAATTTTTCAAATATCTTGCTGTTTTATTATGCTGCCAAGCCACTATCAGCAAGTCTCTCTCCAGTGCTCTGGGTCTCCTAGAATAAGTTATTTGCTGTTCCTGTGACTCTTGGTGCATTCAGCTGACCTACAGGACCCTTGCTAAATGTGACACTTCTAACACATCGCTCAAGTCTGTGAGAAGTTATCACACTGCACTTTAGAATTGGCAACATTTGTTTCCAAAGATCTTGCCTAAAGTACATGGTGATAAGATAAATCCTATGAGTAATGCAAGAAAGGCAAAACAAACTGGTTTTGAGAATAAATAATCTATTCCTGGGAAGGAAGCTGCATGGGGGGGAACATGGGAAAATAATGGGATATTTAAAAAAAAAGAACCTGCCCTGCTGCAGAACATTAGAAAAGTAAATTTTCTCTTTAGCAGAGGTCAAGGCTAAGGTGTAAGGCATCTGCACAACAACACGTCAGCCTCCTTCTCCTTCCCTCTTCCCTCTTCCTCATATCTATGCTTTGCTTATTTCAGCTTTCATCCATTATAAGGCTGCAGCTCTGCCTGTTGGATTAAAGAGCGCTCAAACACACAAGAAATGCTTCTGTTTGAAGAACAAACAGGAACCTCCTGTCCAACCTTTCACTTGAATGGGTCTGAGCTACTGATCTTCACACAGCAACTGGAGCTGCTGGGCTCAGTTCCCTGAACGTCCCATGACTCCCCAACTGTTTTATAACACAGCCATAGACCAGTTGCTTGATGAGCAGTTGAATCACCTAAAAAATATGAAAGAGGATATTGACTTGAATCTATGAGATGCTTTATCTGCCAAGCAGGGAAAGCAAGTTTGGCCTCTGAACCAGACTGATTCAGAGAGGAAGAGGAAAACAAATGTGTGTTTACCTACTTACACAGAGGGCAGGGAAAGAAAGAAATAATTTCTCACAAATTGACAAGAACATCCCCTCCCACAGTAAGGACAATGAGGTCACTCATTGCACTACAGTTGTTCCAATGACAATACCTTCCACTTAAAATAGTTTTTGGAAGCTATAACTCTGGTCCAAAGGTTGAGCCAAAATTGCTCCCAGTCAAGGAAGGGAAAATAAAGGGTTTGTTTTTCACAAAACCTGAAGTTCAAATCCAAATTTTTGGCTGCTAATTCATGGCCCAAACTGGTGGGCCTAGAACCAATAGGACCAGTGAAGTTTATGTTACGGGAGAAGACTTAGGCAGAGCATCTCTAAAGCCAGAGGCTCAAGAGCACAGCACCTGCCAGTTTCTGTCAGGGATATTCAGAATTCACAGACGTTAGTAACAAAGAGCCACCCTAAAACATCCCCGCTTTCATGAAGTCCTCAAGCTTTATGGATATACTTGTAAAGGATTCCATCATTCTGAAAAGAGAAAATTACTGCTAACCTGGCTTGGTCTGCAGAGTGAGATGGCCCAAGACAAAGTGACTGAGAACTAAGAGCAAGACTGAACAGCTGTCATGTGGGCTCACTCACATTTATTTTTTGAGTACTTTTGTACAAGAATAACGTCCCTAATGATCAGTAAGCACATCTACCGAGGCTACTGACACTTTATAGTTAGTTTTTGCTTATGAGCACTTCCTATACAGACTAAAGCTCAGTGATCATGTTTCATTCCTCCTCTAAGTTAAAGAAAAGTAGAATTCCAAATAAAGCTGAATGCAACCATAACATTTTTATCCTTACGAAGTTCATGCAGATTGTGGACTCTGCAAATGCACACAAGCAAACAGAAATCTTAAATTTTTTTAAAATAAAGACATAACACAATATGCACAAGATCCCACATTTCCTCAGTAGCAATTGTTGTTTAAAAAATGGTGTATTTCCTGGCTTTAAGATGCCTAATTCTACTAATTTGGTATTTGTGACCATATCTATTTTTGGAACAGCTATGGAACACAGACAAAGGAGAGAAAACAAGTTCTAAATGCGGTACCATGAATAGAGCTGTATAGTTCATGCATCTTTTCTTCCCTAAGAGAATCTGGGCATTAAGCACTGCACCACACAAAGAAAATGTATTATGGTCCCCCTTTTAAGGGTGATTTGTGCCTGTGGCTTTTTTCTGTTACTTTTGGGTTCATCTTCTGATTATTTTCAAAATTCTCCTATCCACAAAAGCCTCTTGAAGTGCATTAGGGCTTACACACTAGTCCCAGACTGTTTAATTTAGCTCTAATACCTTGAGGAAGCTTCAGGATGGATTGTTGCTGTTCTGATTAAGGAATCAATCCCACCCCCCGCCAGGAAGGCTGGATGGATGCCTTGCCCCCAGAGTGAAATCAGCACTGCTCCACTGACCAGCAACCATGTGTGTCGATATATCATGAGTAAAAACCCTAAATACTTCCCTCTTACATTCTAACTGTAAAAATGGGGTCTGAATTTCCGTTATTTTGATGGTTTTCACTTGTTCAACTCTCCCAGTGTGGATTCTGGCTTTTGGTTCCTCTGACACTATTCCATTTATTTTGGTTCCCAGAGATTAACCCATAAGCAAACCACAGAAGACTACACCAAGCCAACAGCAGATTCAAGTCAATACAAATGTCTATAATTGTGTGCATGAAACGCATAAATATCATGTAAAATGTCTTCTGACCTCTGTGTGACTGGAGCACACCATTCTGTCATGCTGTTCCCAACCATCGAGTACCTCAACTCAACTGCTAACAGCCAAGTGAAATATTTATATTTGTATTGTTTAGCTCAGCAAAGGTTTTTGTTAGTGGAACAATTCAACACATTCCCTCAACCATTAAACGTTGGCACTGTGATACCTTTCTGCTCAAGACTAAGTGTTTTCCAAGAGTGACAACTATGCAGGCACAGTCTCCAACAATGCCTAAATTAGGTGCATGTGTTTCCCAACAGCACATTTTCTCACAAAAATTGTTTTCCAACAATTACAGCTTCCCTGTTTCAAGATCATTTTGTGTCAATCATACTGAACCTCTGAAAAAGGAGCTTGCAGCAATTTTATACAGAATACAGGTATAAGGAAGATGCAGGCAAGAATCAGAATAGGAACCACAATGCAAAAATAAAACCGGCCCACAGTTATCCAGAGGAGGAGGTGGTGGGGAGATGCTCACACAACAGGAATGGATGCAAGCTGCTACTCCCTTCCAGGGTGGTCTCTTGGGCTACTCCAATGCATCTCACAAGGACACACGCAGCCACACAGCCAGAGACACTTGATTTTTATCTTTAAATAGAGCTGGAACCTAGCTAGCCCCCCCACTTCCAAAAATAAGGCTGTAAATCCCCAGGGCACTGATTTTAAATAGGCACCGAGTCACACACATCACGTGAGATGCATTCTCACTACCTAAATGGGTTGGCTGGTGCAATTTTGGGTTTCAGGTAAAGCATGCAACCATAATCTCTGAGCATTGGGTGCCTTGATCCTAGTGGTCAGGCTGGCAGTGCTTTGGGAGGATGGGACCTCTGCGATCAGCTGATGATGGTGTCCTTGAGCAAAGCAGCAAAGGAACCCCTAGCCAATATCTCCATCACTGAAACATTTGCTTAGCAGTTGTTTTGCACACCAAAAACTGAAGCAAAGCTGTGCAGTTTTTCGGCTTTTGCATGTTAAGTTACAAACTCATGCCAAAAGCATCCTGTGTGAAACCCAGATGTTTCACAGCTCCAAAGACTTGTAAGGAAATAAAGGCTCTTGACCAGCACATAGAACCTTTCCTCTCACCCTTTATTTTTAGGCTTTTCCAGTGACTACACATGAGAAGGATCTCAGACTGTTATACTTGGGAGAGAGAGCCAGGATGGGTGAAAAAGTATTTATGCAGTGCTCTATTGCAGCTCTCCCTGTTCCATACACTGCCAATTTTTCTTTTACTACAGCAAAACCTGAGTTACACACTCTTGATGAATGCCACTCCTGTAAGACCCACATTTGACCAATCAACAGCCCTCAAGAGGGCAAGAAATATTTCTCTTCCCCATTTAACTTTTGTTTGAGAAAACACACTTCCATTCACTCCTTGCTTCATGCCAATCATTTTTTTCTTTTTGTAAATACAAGACAGAAGTGTTAAAGCATTTCTGTCTGCCTAAGAGTGTATAATGCAAAGTGAAAAATATTATCTAAACACATTTTGAACTTACTTGCTAAAAAATTCCTTCAGGCTTTTTGCACAGATTGAGTGAATGAAAAACAGCAGTGCACACAATTCTGGATAAAGCTTTTATTTGGGGATGTTGTCAAATATTCTTCCACAGTGAGTAAAGATGCAAAGTGCAACCACAGAAATCAATGTATATACATTCTAACCAGTAAATCAACTCCACTTAAACATGACATGGAAAAAGCCACATAAAATAGCAATACTACAAAGCCAAAAGAAGACTGCTAGGTCTCTGCACTACTTTTCTGTTTTACTTATCTAATCTTCATCCTTTGGTCCATGCTTATTCCTTCCCCTTGTGCACCCACTATACTTTCTCCTGATCCCATCAAACTCTTGACTTGCCATTCCTAATGCACTAATCCCATTGCACATCCAGTCTGCCAAAGTCACAATCTCACCCCTCCTGCCCAGAGCCCAGCCCTGCTCTCTCTACTTGCTTTTATCCAAGCTGTTTCCTTGTTAGTGACTGGTTCCTTGTTTTCTTTGTTTAAATTAATTTTCTCCTCCTGAGCTCATTTCTGCTGTTTCCTTCGTCCTGCTAGTCCTGCTTCACTCACTGTCAGAACTGCCAGTTTGAATTATCTCACCTCAAATGACCCTCTCCATCATTCCTGGCACTTCCATCACAGGAGCAGTTCCTGGACAAGCAGCCCCAACTGTCTGTAAATAGATCCTGGTGTGATCTCTAGTCCTCCTCCTCCACATTCAGTCCCTTGAATCAGGTGGTTTCCTCTCTGACCACAGCACCTCACTCACCTCCAGCTGAGTGTAACAAGAACCAGTCCATGACAACAGAAGAACCGGTTTGCTGCCATTAACAAAGAATAGAAGTGCTCAGAGGGATCTTTACCTTGACTTGGTGCAGCTATGCTTTCCATCTCCCTCTGCCCCCCCTCACTGACCCCCACTACTCTCATAACAGCCCAGATCCCATCCATCCAGGACTGCCCTCCAGCCAGCTTCTCCCTCCGTGCCGCTGGGTGCCAACAAAGAGCCTGAGAGCAGAGAAGGCTGCCTAGATCCACCCTGGCCTTGCGCAGCTATGGCACGGAAGTCTGGCTGCTCTCCTGCAAGGACCAGACTGAGCCACCTTCAATTATTCTGTAGGTGACCTCATCTTGCCCCACAAAAATCCCTCCAAGGCCAAAAGGCAGCCAGCACCCAGGAATATTTGGTCAATGACATCTTCACTGAGTATAGGCAAAGTGGTATTTTTCCAAAGGCTTACAGGTTTACCTAATTGAGGAATATATTCTCAACAACGGCAGCAGGCATATCCCTGTTCAACAGCTTCTGTCTGCCAAATTTCAAATCCTTGCTCCAATGAATGCGAGTGCTACAGCTTTCCAAAGCCAAAGATGCATCGTGTTCAGCATGTGCAATACACAGGCCCTGGTAACAACTGAATGATCCTGACTGCTCTGCAACACAAAAAGCAAGAGGCAGGCACAGAAAGAAGAAAACTGCAGCCTGAGCACCCTAACAAGGAAAAAAATTTAAGCAGTAGAAAATAGATGATTTGAACAAAAAATGTTAAATACATTCTCAGTAAGAAGGGCTGCCAGCTCAGTCTAGAATAGAATCTGAGACAGAGAAAACCAAAGGCACCAAATAAGCAATTCTTGGTGTTAATTGGAGCAATATCTCCAGGAGTGCAGCTAGGAATAAGGAATATGCTCAGAATCCTTGCAAGATGATCCTTCCCCTGTCACATAGGTAGCACTCCTTTATCTGCACATCCACAGACTCACTGAATGAAATTAAATTTTTCAACTATAAAATGAATAATTTATGGGAGAAATTGTACCAGCTATTCCCAGAGGAGTAAACCTAAATACTACAAACTACCCTTCCCTTTTGGGGAATGAATGGTACAAGCAGCACTCACACCAGCCCCACTGCAAGGGCAGAACTGAAGGTTTTGCTTTATAAAAACACTTTAGGTACCAAATAGAAGCACTTGAAAAACACTGAACAAGAGATGGCCAAGTGACACATTTAATGGAAGAAATCTATATTATTTCAGCTACAACAAGAAGAATAATCCACTCTGCGTTTTCCTCAGGATTAAGGACTATCTGGGTGACTTGGTAGCTCACTGGGGGACCATCCTTCTAAACCAGACATTAATTCCCAGGTGACTCCTTTTCAAGTTTTATTGCTTTACAAGGTTTCTGAGGGTATCTGGGAAATTGCACTTGTTCTTTTGATTGTTTTGCCAATTAGATTGACTCTTCCTCAAATAAATTAAGGACAACATTGCAACAGAACTGCTTTTTTACATATTTTACAACATGATCTGCTTCAGTGATCAGCAATGAATACTAGGCAAACAATGTTTCATTCTTGCCCTTTACTTACAGAAGAGTTACTCTAGAAGCCCTTCTACAGTTTTTCCATTTTTAGAAGCAAAAAGAAACGTTTTCTTTAATTATGCCAACAAACCATACTTAATGAACTGAGCCAAAAGAAATTGACAGAGTTAATAAGGTTGTCTCCAGATAACATGGAAACAGAGTGATCATGTTAAATTCCAAAGGGATCCAAACCACCCTTACCACACCTGCTTGAGAAGAAAGACTAAAAGCACCATATCCTGTACATACATACAATGTATATATACTACTTTTCCACTGTTTCGTATTTTAGAGCCAAAGTCATTGATAGAAGAGAATGGCAAAGACTGCAACACTCCAAGAGAAAACAGTGTTTTACCAATTTAACCAGCTTATAGTTTCAAGAAAAAAAAAAAATAGAAAAGCAGAGTTTCTAGGGGTGAAAGGAAGAAGAGAAGTTTCATCTGAAGCATACAATTATACTGAAGGGGGAAGTTATTTTAAAATATTTACATGAACACTAAGGAAACTCAACAAAGCATAGGATTTTGACAGCTGGACTGGATTCAACGTGTAACCAATCTCAGTAGCAGTACTTCAAACAGGATGAAAGTGAATTTCCAAAAATTCATTAGCAGGTTACCTGTCCAGCAATCAAAGGCAATAATGTAAAGCAGGTTATTAAATTACAGTGCCACAGCGCAACAGTGGCTCCTACTCTTTATGTGGAACTCAGCTTTTGAAATTCTGCTGTAAAAGAATGTTTCACAACATGAGTAACGCTAATGAGCTGCAAAGAGTCCACAAAAACATCGGCTCGTGTTTGACTGCCTTCCCCATATGGTTCAAGGAAGCGGAGGATCTTGAGCAGCCACAATACGGCTGGAAGGGAAAACACTGTATTCGGCAAGTCTTGACTCACGCTGAAAGACCGTAAATCCCCCACTCTTTAATGAATAGGTAGGAAATACAAGAATAGGTCGTTTGCCGATATTGTAGAAATCCTCTTTCTTAAAGCAAATCATAACTGTAAACGAAATTACTCAGACATTCAAACTTTAAAGTCCCAGCAGCCCTTCAGGTACCAAAAGGGCATCTTGCACTTCTGGTGCCTGCAGGTACCAAGGGGTGTAGGCAGAGACTTCTCACATCACCCCATTCTCCTCCCAACCACGCCCTGAGAGCAACAGGGCAGCCCCCACACAACACATCAAACTAAAGTTGAAAAAATTTCTCTTTTTAAGCTCACGAAAAGAACTCTGATGGCACTAACTATACAATACACGTGCGCAGAGGCTGCAGCAACCCCGAATCCCAAGCGGAGCTGGACATGCACACAAAGGTGTGAGCTGCAGAATGCAGATACTCTGTAATGACTCAGCTTCTATTAACTATTTCTCACTCACTAATCTGCACATACAGGCTGACCACTTAAAACAGCGAGTGCGCCACTGTGAAATAAGGAGATATTAATGTCAGACAATTTTGCTACCTCAAAACTGTCCAAATAACTATGCAGAATACTAAACTAATACTACTTAACTAACAAAAAGTGGTTTGCTTTGAAGAGCCCATCTCCAGCACTCTGTGTACAACTTTTACTAAGAGCTTTAGAAGAACGAAGCAAAAATTACAAATACGATGCATTCATTACTGACCTCACCCTTTTCTCTTCAAGCATTTCACTGTATTTGCTCTTAGGGTTCTTTTATAGTATATTTTTGCGGGTTAAATTCCAGACGCTTTGAAATATACAGAAGTTTTAACATGTTACTAAACAGGAATCAAGTTTCTATGAAACAGACANAAATTTTTAAAAAAAAGACAAAAAAACCAACCCACAAAAAAAAAAAAAAAACCAAAAAAAAAAAAAAAAAACAAAAAAAAAAAACACCAAAAAAAAAAACTCCAAAAAAACCAGTCAGGGATACCCAGCTCTGCCTCTGGGAGTTGTCCGAAAGGTATCAAGTAAGTTTCACAGCAAATTTAGAATAAAATACACGTTTCAGAAGAGCACTTGCCATCACCACAGGAGAAGATTGTCTAAACTGCCAACAATTAATCCACCCACCTATGAAGGTTAGGCCCATAACGGAAACTCTCACCTCATCAGAGAAGACTAATTACCTGTATCCTTCTCCCATCAGAAACCAATCTCCTTTTCCTTTAAGTCTTGGAAAACAACAGTTAACACCCAAGCCGAAAGACCTTGGGGGGTGAGGGCTGTAGGAGGTGAGAATGGAATGGGTGGGATGACACAATTTCTATTGTCTGCAATCAACTACAGTGTTGCATATAATAAAACTGGATGTTGGCTCAAGGATCAATACATCAAACCTAAATCCAGCTCTGCAGATGCTCTTCCAAGCAGAGGAAAACAGGGTTTTCAATTGAGATCACGTTTGACTACTGTGCCCATTACGCACACTGTGTAATGCCACCAAGGTCAAAATCACTCGGGCACTCCAGATGGCTTCCAAATGTGAGTCACCACTACATGCAACACCCATACCTTGCAAATACATTCAAGCAAATTGCAGAAATGCAAGATTACGGCTGTTTAAACACAAATTCTGCTGATGAAATAGAGGCGCGAGTACTGAAAGAGGAAACGATTTAGCAGTTACAAATAGCAAGGAGGGGCCTTCGAGTTCTCCGAGTTGCACCTAGGCGGAATGAACTTTAAAAGGCAAAAATAACCATATCCACAAACCATGTGTTTTCATAGTAAAGTACACTGGAACACCCTGTAAACAAAAGGTGTGGTCCCCAAAGTATTGCTTCCGTCAGGAGTTAGCCAACAGAGCCCCTCGCATCTGGGCAGCAAATTAAGACCTGTGTAAATACTGAATATCCACCTTCTCACAGGCTGAAAGGGCAGTGACAGCTGTTAGTAGCCATCCAGCATTCACAAAAGTCAAATAAAAGCTTGATTAAATCACTTCCCTCTCCAGGCTTTTTAAAAAATTTTACACTAAACGTGGAAAAAAAACCCCGGCAGCAACAAACCCACGGTACCTGCACCTCTGAAACATTCATAACAAAAAGATAAAACTTTCCACATCCAATAACTTGGTCGCTTGCACCTGATGTGCTGTCACAGTGTTCTGAAAAGGCAGAATTTTTCCTGGACCACTTAACCACAAATTTACACATAACTCCCCCAAACTACATCCTGTACCAAATGTCATAATGAAGAAAGTTCATTCCATTCAATATACCAGCCATGCAGCCACAGCTTTTTCTACCCTGAAGACAAGCACCAAAGTGCCAAGGTTGGTTTCAGCTCAATGTAATCCCACTTGTTTCAAGGGCTTCATACCACACGAAAGGACACTGGTGGGAAGTGTGGCACTCACTTATGATTTTACCCACTAAAGTACCCTTCAGAAGAGCTGTGGGTGCCATGCTCCATGTTCTTTCCCATTAGCCAAGAGAGGAAAAAGATGGAGGAGATCCAAGAGTGCTTTTACAGCCCGTTGTTCCCAAAGCAGAATACTGAAGGTACAAACTGGGTCTGTGCATCCCTATATAACCTTTACTTATCACTTCCACTTGTTAAGTATTTAAAAAACACTGCCAGCTTCAAGAATCAGACGTGAATAAATATGTACTACACCCTCCTACCTGTCAGCCCTTAACGCACTCTTGAACCCAGGTGAAAAACAATATTTTGGTGCTATGCCTGCACTTTGTCCTTAACGCGCTGCTTCCTCCTCAGCTCCTGAATGTTTGGAATATAACAGGCAGAACGAATTCTGCAGGGTTTGGGTGGACAGAAACTGCTCGCAGGGTTACATGAGACCTCCAGGTTTTGTTCTGCAACACTGGATTGCTGGGAGGTCCCAGACCATCTCATTATCCCCAGCATTCCGCCTCATACAGGATATAAATGCTGCATTAGGACATCTAATAATTCTGGTTATGGGTCCATTTACACTCACAGGGACAATCTTGAGATGTTACTTAAAGTCCAGAATCAAGTGCATTATCAGTAGGAACTTCGCAATAGGATTTGCAACCCAGAGGCACAGGATACACTCACTCACATCACAGCACAAGGCTAAAAGCCTGGTTGGGGAATAACCCACACGTTGCCAAAGGGATTTTATTGCTTCTGAAGTATGATGCTTTCTGCAACCGGTTTTTTTCTCCCCCAAGGAATGAACAGAAATTCTACATAACTCCAAGTACATTAACATTCTATGAGCTCTAAAAAGCAAGCTCGATTTTACTCCTTTGCTATATTTAAAGGGGTGAATCATGAACACGCATCCAGCCTGGTAGATCAGAGATACAGGGTGCAAGTCAAGCTTGATCAAACATTGCTGATTTTTCTAGCAAATTTCTGAACTACAGTTAAAAACACTTGCTCTTGCCTCAACTTTCAGCTCTTCAAACCACGTATGAGTCACATGTAGAACAGGCATTTGCTGCTACCACACCTGCTCCTGAAAACCCATTAAAAAAAAAAAAAAAAAAGACAACTAAGTTCTAAGGTAAATAGAAATTTAATTTTGTTTAAAAAATAAATGCCATGATGAACAAAAGAAGGTGGCATATATTAAATACAGGTTGTTTGTGTGGTTTCCTTTCCAGTGAAAGGGAGAATACAGAGTGAGAAATCACTGTTTAGGCCTAAATACCCAGAGCACTGGAAACCAACATGTTTTCAGAGCTCTCCCCAAATTAAAATGAAACAACTCCTGCCAAATTTGTATGTAGAATCACTTATTCGCTTGATCCAACCTTTTTCCTCTGTAAACTGCTACATTTGTCAGAATGCTACATTGAGGACAAGAAAAAACCAGTACTTTGATGCTGCTGAAGACAATTTCAGAAACAAAATTTTCGGATAAAAAAACGCTACAAAAGCACTTTGTAACTGTTGCAGAAGACATATATGCCTGCACACACCGCTAGAAATACTACATGAAACAAGAACTATTTAAAGGCACTACTCTCTACTACCATTCTGGTTCAGAACACCTCAGTATTGCTTGTAGTTTTAAGAATTTTTAAAAAAGAGTCCCTTTTGAGAATTCAGAATTTATTTTTCAGTGTCAAAATTGCCAAATTATACTGCCTCTTACTTTAATTCCACTCAAACTATTCAATCTCCTCCCAAAGCATCCCAAGATGCAGAAAAAGGAGGCAACTGCAGGTCTTCCCAGAAACATTCCCATGCAACAGAGCTGTTTATATACTGATGAATCAATACAGCATCACTACATTATTTCACCAGCATTTATCACCTTTCTTTGTATGGCATGTAAAAACACACCAAAATAACCTCTCCCAGTCAGCAGTTGCTCCCTAATTTACTGCATAGTTCTAACGAGATCTGGCATGACTCCAATGTCACAGCAAAAGGAGATGCTGAACTGCCTGCCAGAGCGGGCTAGGAATGCACTCAGAAAGTACAGCAATTATCACATCTAAAATAACCATTTCTACAAGAGGCAACACAAAAGCTCAGATATATTTTCATCTCAACTCGCACCGGTTACCAGCCACACACACATGACCACAGGAGAGAATCCTGCAGTGCTTTACAGTCCAGATGACCCTCTGCCACTTATCCTTGACTTCTTCATTCAAAACACCGTTTGCCTTTCCCTCTTCCCCCTCCTCCCGAGCACAGATTTGTCCCAAGATGTTTCATGTCCCACTGCGCAGGGAACAGCCGCCCCACAGCCTCCTGTCCGCGGGTACCAGCCCTCCCAGACCCAGCAGGTTTGCTCCATGCTCCACCATCAAACATGGCTGCACCATGTCCTCTTTGTGATTGAATATGTGGAACAGCTCTTCTGCCTTCCCAGACTTCTTTTATCTCCCTTCCCTTATTTCTTCTCATTAGCAAGGGACCACTTCACATCGCTATTACCCACCTCTCATTCCTTTTAACAGTCCCATATTTTCCATTAACGTTCCACCGTAAACCAAATGCATTTACACTTTCCAGGTTCTCCTCAAAAGCATCAAGGAGCTTTATATATTGAAACCCTCTGCACCATTAAAACCTGCTTTATTTACACACAACAAACTCTTCTCGTAAAAATCTCCGTCTTTCAGATCCAGCGTGGAGAGAAGCCCCTTAACAGCAGCGACAGGAAATTTTATCATCTGGCTTTTCTCCCCTGCAGCTCCCTCTCCTGAAACCGGACCCCCTGTCCATAGATCCACCACGGAGCCTCCCGCAGCAGCCACACACAAAACCCACCCCAGGCTCCGCTGCGAGCCTCCCTCCGCTCCACAGCCGCCGCCGCTTTTTTTGTGCTATGGAGCTTTTTTTTTTAAATTTAATTCCTTCAGCAAAATCAAATCAAACTCCCGAACCTCCGCTGGGATTTCTCTGCAGAGGCTGCACATGAAACTTTCCGGAGCGGGGCGGACCCCCGGGCTGAACAGACCCGGCTCCCCGCAGCGGCCCCGGGCACGGACCGTTATGCCCCGGTGCGGCTCCGCAGCCGCGCTCCCCCCGCGCTCACACTCACCCACAGCTCCGTGCCCCAGCTCATGGCTCCGCCGGCGCTGAGGGGGCGGGCGGGGGGCGCTGGGGGTGTCGCTGTCCCCTGACTGTGTCTGCTCGCCCTCGGGAGGGCCGTGCTCGGCGGTGCGAACGGAGTGGGCAGGACGGGCGTTGCTCACCGCCGCTCCCGCCTCATCGCGCCGCAAAATGGCCCGGG
>WEKY01011540.1:686569-699444 GCA_013390045.1 Picathartes gymnocephalus | reverse complement strand
TTTTTTTTTTTTTTTTTCGTGCTTCCAGATATTTCCTGGTACCAGTCCAGGTTTCTCTGGCTGTTGTGAGATTTCTTTGTTTGTTTTTTTACCTAAGAATATAAAAGGGGAAAATAAAATTGTGAGAAAAAATGTACAGGAATGTCTGAATCAGCTCTCTAAATAAAGATGGGACATACTACATAATCTTGATAAAATAAAGGTCATGGCCATTGATATTTCTCTCCCTTTTCACCCTCGCTTGCCTAGTCCAGTCCAGTTGTTTATCTGTCTCTAGATAACAGAACTTGCACAGCTGTTACTACACACACTGAAGGGAAATTAAGAATGTCTGAGTTTTGGGAGCTGAAAGCACAGGGCTCCACACTGAAAAAAATAGATTTATAGACATTGATGACTTCCCATTGCATAGTCTTTCAATTTATTTTTTTAGCAATGTGTCAACCATTTTAATTGCCCCTATTCATGTTCACTTTGCTTCTTGTGTTACTCTCATTTTGAGCAACAAGTCATGGAAACCAGGCCCAATCTGCTTTTTGTTTTACTTGTAAATGTGACTACAACTACTAGTTTAAATAGGTGTAAAATAGTTTAAATAGATGCAAAACTAATCCTGTCAAGAAGCAGAAATCCCTTTGTTTGTTACATATTTTTCTGGCGATATTCAAAATCAATACTTTAACCCTGGCTTTAAATAGAAAAGCAATTTTCCTGTTGTTTGGACTACCTGATGTTCAGACGTCTGCTGTTGCCATAGCTCCCAGGAAGAAGCTGGAACTTGCTGGTAGATCCACGGCTGAGCTGGAAACAACCACTTCACCTCTCCCTGTAAACAACCATCCCACATCTCCCTGTGGACGATGCTGCAGGGCTGAGGTAGGAAGAGCTTCAGTTTTTTTCGGGTTTTTTTTTTTGTGTTACCCCACAGAGGCTGGTCTGGGGGAGGTTCAGGGGGTTCCTTTTGGCCAGTGTCCCCCTCGGAGCCCCGTGGCCATGGGGGGGGACCCACCACCCGTGGGGGACCCCACTGCCAAGGAGGTCTCAGGGCTGAGGAGAGACCCTCCAGAGGGCCTGGCTGCTGCCGTGGCCCTCAGTGAGGAGCCAGATCCAACCTGGAGGGAACCGTGGGGAGCAGCCTGCGGGCAGGGGCAGCCCAGCAGAGCCTCAGGGGGAGAGAAAAGAGCGGGAAGCACCTTCCCCATAGGGAAAGGCTGAGGGAGCTGGGGCCGTTCAGCCTGGAGAAGGCTGTATGGAGACCTCACCGCACCTTCCAGCATCTGAAGGGGCTACAGAAGCTGGAGAGTGACTCTTCGGCAGGAACTGCAGTGATAGGACAAGGGGGAGTGGGTTCAAATTGAAAAAGAGAATACTGGGAGGAAATTCTTCCCCGGGAGGGTGGTGAGACTCTGGCAGAGGTCACTTAGAGAAGGTGTGGCTGCTCCCCGGGAGTTGTTCACGGCCGGGTTGGATGGGTTTTGGAGCACCCTGGTACAGCGGGAGGTGTCCCTGCCCAGACCGGGGGTGGCACGGAAGGACCCCGGAGCTCCCCCCATCCCCAACCCCTCCATGACTCCCTGACAGGACCCGGCCCCGCCCATCGGGGTCACGTGATGCACCCCCGCCCAACACGTGACTCGCCTGACCCGGAAGTGGCGTGCGGGGAACGCTGACGCTGGAACAAAGATGGCGGCCCGCGGCGCTGGGGCCGTGCTGGGGCTGCTGCTGCTGCTGCTCCGCGCGGGCCCGGCCCACGCCCGCGTCCATCACCTCACCCTCAAAGTAAGGTCTGCGCCGCCCCTGGCCCCGCTGGCTCGGCCCCCGGGTGCCCTGAGGGGAGCGGTGAGGCCGGCCCGGCCCGGCCCTACCCTGCCCACCTCCCGCGGGCCGGGATTGGTCTCCCCATGTCTCTGTCTTCGTTCTGCTGCGTACCCCGACCCTTCTTTCTCTTCGCATCTCTCTGAGCTCTCCCCCTGCGCCTCAGCCCGTCCGGGCCCCGCCATATTCTGCCTTTGCCATTACCCTCCCACTCCCTCTGACCGCATCCCCATAGTCCCGTCTCACTTCTTCTGGCCGCCTGTTTCTTAGCCGCGGGTAATGAGCGAAGGGGCCTCAGAATTGCAGTACTTCGAAGGTGCAACTGCTTCACGTTCCGTTAAAAGCGATGTGATAAGAGAGGGCTGACCGTGAGCTGAGGGAGAGGTTTCTGAAAGGGGGTTTTGATTGAGTTTCCTTTTTTTAGCTGTGTTTTGCGGTGGCCTTCCCGTCCTAGTCACTCTGAAGGGTGTTTGGCTGCAGTAACTTTGCACTAACCAAGCGGCTAGCAGTGGCTGAGGAAACTGATGCTGATAGCTTCCTGTTTTGGTTCCGTAGACTGCTGGGTTTGCTTTGAAGGAGTGATGTGTCATCCCGTGACTATATTTGAGAAAAACTCGTTATTCAGGGTTGTTGGTGGGAAGTGCTGGAGGTCAGGGTGAAGATGTGCTGCTGCCTATTGTGCTCTGTGTGAGCAGCTGCACAGTTGTTGTGGGACAGAGGAACCTGCATTTGCAGGTGCTTTTTAACGGCTTCTGTGGAGCTCGTGGAAAGATCTGTAAGTCTTCAGAATTTCAGTTTTGGTTTGGTTGCCAACAACATGTAATATTCTGCCAGTAGAAACATTGGCAGAGATATAAAGTGTAAATGGCTAGGGCCTGCATTACTGTGCTGTTGTAGCAATTTAGGGAGAATCCAGGACTTTGCAGGAATTCCACCTCAGGCTTTGGGATACAATGACTGCTGGAGGTGTTCATATTTTACTTGCAGGAAATTCTCCAGACTATGTAGTTGTTTAAAATGCAACCACATGAATGTGGTTGTACCTCAGGAAAAGTAAACTTTTTCCCGAAGCAGTAAATTAAAAGGTGTGTGCTGGTTACACGATTGATTTGAGGAATTTGTGACAAACAGTTGAGAGCTGAAGGATTTCTCCTGGGGTCATTCTTTACCCTTATGTAGAAAATTTTCCAACTTGCCTCAAGCAAATGTTCTCAGCAGCAAACATCGTCACTTTTAGTCCCTGTTAGAGACTGCCTGGATCAATTATTAAATCGTGTTTGCTGTTTTTTCCTGTCAGGGTGGGGTATGGGTTTGGTTTTGCAGGTGTTTTGTGCGAGATGCAGCACTGGCCTACCAAGGGCTGTGAGAAGTGGCAGTGAGTTAATGCCTTTGCCCACCTGCTTTATAACCATGAGCTTTATTGTTAGAGCAGTCTCTCCCTTCCTCCTTCATCCCCTGCTTTACAGCCTTTATGTAAACATCAGGCTGCAACGACTGAGCTCTTTCACAATGAAATCTCCTTTCTGGTGTTCTTGCCAGTGGCTCCTGCTTTGCTTGCAAGTGTGCCTTGACACTGAGCCAAGCTAAAGGCCACAGTTTCGTGGGAGTGTTCGATATTAAATTTCCTCAAACAAGCTGTTATTGCTTAATTCAGAATAGCTTAATTCTTTTATCTTTGTAATTACTGTGCTAATGTGAAGCTTTGTTGTTGTCAGAAAAGCAAGCCACAATCTGAGCAGTTTCCTGTTCTAAAAATAATGTTTTATCTTTATAAAACTGTACAAAATAGTTTAATTTTTTGAGTTAGAGGAATGATTTGCTTGAATCTTGCTGTTAGATTGGCCTTGCTAGAGAAGTTCCTCCTTAGGAGCAATTGTTATCAGCTTCATTAGTTTAATGAGATATGTAAAAAAACCTCAACTAACAAAACCTACCCCCACAAAAAAAAAAAAAACCTACAAAAATTGGAAGTATAGAAGACTGACAGAAAGAATTTTCAGAGGATTCCAGAAGTAGCTGTAGTTGAAATGTTTCTCTTGACCAGAAATAAGGCCTTTGACAGACATGGAGTTGTAGAGAAGATACTGGTTTTCAATAGTTACTTGTAAATACCTCTGGCCTTTTAATGTTGATAGGTTTCAGACTTCAATAGCTCAGGCTGAAAATACCTTTCACAATAATTCACTTAGTCTTACACAAATTATAAGCCTTGCTATTAGTCTCACACAAATCATAAGGTTCTTTCCAGGTAAGGGTAAGGACTCTCTAGTGGAACTTCCACTGCACTGACAGTGTGATCTCAAATAGATTTAGGGTAAAATGGTACAGAATATTTTTCTGTCCATTCTGAGCTACAGGATCGTGGATTCTGCTTCCCTGTCATTCAAATATTGCAGGATCACTTTTTATCCTACAGGAGTGGAAGAACTGGGAAAGATTTTTATGGAAACCAGGTTGAGAACTTTGGGCATTGCTTTGACTGTAACCTGTTAGTGATGAGTCCCAGATCATCTCTTCTCAGCAGGGCAGGCTTAATTTTAATGCATCTCATGCAAATTAAATTAATGTGTGTATTAACAACTTGAATGCCGAAGTATTCACTGGTGTGGATTCACACCTTTGTTGTAAACTTAAATATTTCTGAAGTGAGTGATTATAAATAAAAGCCGGGTTCTTTCAACCCCATTAGTAAGCCAATGTCTTTAGGCTGTCAGTATGTGGAGCAATAGATGCTCTTGCTGTTGCTTGGTGGCAACTGGTGACAGTGTGTGTGTGTGTGGGATCATGTAAAGCTGAAGGATTTGTGAACTAAATCTGTAAACTCTAAGCACTCAAAGCTGAGATAAAACCAGGGAGGAAAGTGGTGTGTTGTATATTAATTATCTGCTGGTGGTGGGGAGCATATCAGTAAATTAGCAGAGTAAATCACTTAAATTGAACTCAAGAGCTCTTGCAAGTGCTCTGAATTGAGCAGCTGCCTCTGGTCACATTTGCAAGGTACAAAACCTTGTGGGTGGATGACACTGTGTCCCCCTCAGATTCACCCAAATTCTTCTCTGTCCAGATGGGGTAAAATACATCTGATGTGCCTTGTAAAGAGCCAGGATTAATTTTCTGTTCTGACTGCGAAATTACATGGAATGCAGTGTTAGAGGAACCAGATGGGCTCTTGTTTCAAGCACATTCCATGACCTAGAACCCAAAGACAGCAGAGCTGTAATAACTCTGTTGAACAAAGCATCTGCTGGAAGCCCTGTGTCACTTAAACTTTTTTTTCCTCTTCCAAGCATTAAGGGAACCATCTGGTTATTTGCCAGGTTAACTTGATTCTATTAGGGTGATCTTATTACAGTTGGATTACAGGTTAGCTGTGTCAGGTTTAGTGTCCTGCTATTGCAGTGAGTGATATTTATGAGTCGGGAATGTCTTGTGCAGAGGCGTCAAAATCAATACTGGGGTAGAGGGAGAGAAAGAACTTTTTGTACTTGTACAATTTGTAGCTCAGTCTTCCAGGACTGTCTCCAGAACAGTTTGCCTTTAGCAGCTGACTTCTCTTTTAAAAGTATTTTGCAATCTGATTATCTTTTCCGAGAAGAAGCAGGAGGAAGAAGCATATTTTTAATTAATTTTTTTTAGTCCCAACTTGTCAAATGTTTTTAATTTTATTTTAAATTTGCTTTTTGATTTCTGTTGCCTTGTTTCTGGTTTTTCTTCCAATTAATGACCCATTCGGTTTGAGGGACCAACTGCAGACATTGGATGTGACCTTTTGTCATCTGATGTGGCAGTTGTGCGTGACGTCACCTACTTTTCATGTGAGGTCCTTCATGGCCTCCTTATATAAAAAAAAAAAAATTAAAGCTCACTTTACTTGAATCTTTATCAGCTGAGCAGGGCATGAGAAGAGATCAATTGCTATGGTTTCCTTGCCAGACTGAGAAGAAGGAAATTATTATGCAGCTAAACTAGGAGTAGAGGAGGAAATTCAAATTTTCCTGCTAGAGAAACTAACCCAAGTAATTCTGTTTTCAGTATTTATTCTATTCTTATTTTTTTATTTTTTTAATGCCAAAAATCATATGGAGGTATGGGACTACGTACAAAACTTTATTTTCACACATAGTTTTCCAGTGTATTAATGTTTGCCTGTCCAAACGCTGACCCTGCCTAACACAGATGATCTGAGGGGATAACAATGCCTTTGCTAAACACTTGGCCAAACCCTGCTTCTCGGTTAGGTAAGATCCTCTTACCTCTTCAGTCTGTGGCAGTGACAATAGCCAGCATTCAAACAATAGCTGTCTTGATGTGTCTGCAGTCACTTTGGGGGATTTTGCTATATGCTGTTTAATCAGTGATGCCAGATGTTTAAATTCTTCCAGAATTTTGCTTGCATATTTCCCAGTAGCATACAGGCAGTTACCAGAGACGTGCCTCTTTAAAGTTCTTACTGTTCGGGTTATTCCATTGGAATAATTGGTTACATCTGAAGATATCCTAAAGAAATTTGCTGTTTGTGTAATTAGGTATTTTGCATGAATATTCAAGTGTCACTCACTCACCCTGCTTCCCTTTTGCTGCAGCAGATGACTCTGCATGTATTCGTAAACTTGCTTTCCTTTCTAACAGGATGATGTGAGGCAGAAAGTGCACCTGAATACCTTTGGCTTCTTCAAGGATGGTTTCATGAGAGTCCATGTCAGCAACCTCTCCCTGAAGCCAACAATGAGCTCTGATGACATGGACAGTTTATCAGTGAGTTCCTTCCTATGAAGCCTCCTGTGAAATTGCCCTTGCACTGGTGGCCTCCACTGGTCTGAGGTGTCAGATGCAAACTCGTGATGCTGTTGGCTTTGCTCCCTACCATGAGCCAATTATGAGGATATGTGTTTTGAGATTTATCCCAAGCACTCTCCATTCTGCTCTAAAGATGAACCTTTGACTTACTGGATCCTTTGCTGAACTCAATGTACACATGTATAACTTACACTGAACATCAATTTCCCAACAGTCCTCTGATGTGAGGTTTTTTCACACTTTTGCATTGCAATTCAGCTTATGATCATTGTGTCAGTAGGTTTCCAGAACAGTGACAGTCTTATTTTTAAGAGAACTCTAATATTACATGTTATATAGCACATTATATTAGGGGTTTTAATGGAGAAACTGAAGTTCTAGATGAGATAACAGATCTGAGTTCTTACTCTGCTGCAAAATTCCACCTCTTTATTGTTATAAAAGTACTAAATGTTTCTGTCAAGCAAAGACATCTGGAATAATACTGAAGTAAGTTGAAAGGTTCTGAGACAGAAGGTACTCCAGATTTAGTTGGGGTTTGAATCATGATGTTTTTTTCTTGGTGGATATAGATGAGGCAGCAAGTTTGTTATATTTGAATATATTTTTCTGTCTAATTAGATGATGAGAAAAGTACCTGAATTCTGCCTTAAATGTAGGTTAATTTATTTAGAATCTTTGACTCTTTCAGTGGTGGTTTGGCTTCAATTTGACAGATTCTTCTCAATTGTCTCATAGGTGGGATTCAGCTTGGATCGAACAAGGAATGATGGTTTCTCTACTTACCTGGTAAGAGTAAGAGAAGTGAACTTGCTTTTCTAAGCTGCGACATCTCATTATGTGACTCTGGAAATGGTTGGAAGAAAAAAAAAAACCAAAAAACGGTGGGGGGATTTTAGACATGGGCAGGATGTGAAGGATAATTTGGATTTACATCTTGCTGGACTAAGAATGGTAACCTCTACCTGGAGGGGAATGTGTCCAGAGGGCACTTCAGAGATGTTTTGCTCATGTTACCAGGATGAAGAAGTAGATTATTGTATCTTGAAGAAGACACCACAGCCAGATGTCTCTGTTGTAATCTTACTTCTGGAGATCAAAACTGAAGTGTGAGTAAAGGCTGTACAAGACATTTTCAAGTTACTTCTTTAGTTGAAGATAATGTAACACTTGGGATTTTTTTTTTTTTTAAGGGAAAGCTGGTGTGTATGTAGGTTGGGTTTTTTTTTTTTTTTAAGAGGTTACATGAGAGTTGAGGGGAGGTGAGTGTAGAAGTAAAACATCAACGTCTGCAGTATAAAGTGGTCCAAAAATTCTTCCTGAATATTGGAGGGGTAAAGGGACAGCAGGCAAAAGAAACCTACCTTAACTGTGCTGAATGAACTTAATGAGCTTTGATGACTTGGGTCACTTTTGCACTCAATATGCCATTTCATTGTTTGTCTTGAATTATCTTTTTTTATGGAAGTACCTTCGAGTCTGCATTGCTTTCTGTTGCAAGAGCATATGTGTGGTAACATAGGTTCTAGTGAAACTGTGCTTACCAAAGCTGAAGAAACTTCATTTTCTTCATCTGCTCTTGTATTTCATCTAGAGGTAGAGTGTAACTTTTCCCACACTGATCAGTTCTGCTGTGAGTCATGATCTCGTTGTTGGCTGTTCTTTGTGGTATAAAAAACAAGTCAAGACAAGTTGGTTTTCCTTTATTGATTTATGTGGCTATGGCAAATAGCCTCTTTAAAAATATTGCTTTACTTTCATTTTGTAATAAAACCTCTTTGTTTCTTTAGTGTGAAAGTACGGTTCTCTTCGGAAGCTGCTTCTTTGTTACCTAAAATTTTATTTGTATCTGAGGAAAATGGTACTGCCTTAAATACCAAGCTCCTAAAAACTTCTGAACCAAGCAGTGATTCTGGTCAAAATCCTCCAAAGACCAAGGAAGATACAGATGGCAAAGGTAAGTCAGCTAAACCTGACCTGTGTGTGCTATTACTGCTGATTCCTCATTGCTATGCATCCAGCACTGAGTTGTGGTCATGTTCTGGGGTCCCTTTGGGCTAGACTTAGTGTATATCCTGTGTAAACCTGTGCACAGAGCTGTCTTTGGGTCTGGAGTCTTCTGCTCAGTGACTTGTATTCACCAGTCCTGTTGATCCATCAGAGAGACAATGAGTGTTGAAGGCTTCAGTTTCTCTGAGGAGGGGTTAACAGCTTCGTCATCTTTTGTCTGGCAAAAAGAAGACTAAAGGGGGAATTGTATGGCCACCAACAACTGGTTGAAGGAAGGTTAGGAGGAAAATTATTTCAGGCAATTTTTAGTAGTGGCACACAATGTCTGTTTCCCTTTATTAAGTCTTGGATATCTCAGATGGGATGTTAGGATGGAAAATAAGTAAAATAAATAAGATAGCTTTCCTAAATAGGTATTCCAGCATTGTAGCAGATAATTTGTGCAATCCAATCTCCATCTTCTGAGGTTTTAAACACTTGACTAAGTAAAACCAGGGCCAGCATGATACAGTTGACACCAGGCGTGCTTTCAGTCAGAAGTTGGATTTGTCTGCACAAATCCTTTCGAGCCAACATTTGTATGAGTCTGTGTCTGTCTAAAGAGTTGAACTCTAGTCTATCACTTAGAAACTAAGGGGGAGGGAGAAGTAATTGTACCAGTAATCTTTACAGGAGGCACAAACCTTTGTCTGGCTTCCAGACCAGCAGACAAAACAATTTTATAATCTCAGCTCTAATGGGATTAGCTCATGTTATCCCTTCCTGGCAGAGTTTAGACTTTAGATCAGACTGCTGAGCAGTCTGATCTGGAGTAGTCTGAGTCTGTCTTGGCCTCTCATGTTCACAAGCTTTGATACCATTCAAAAGCTTGCACAGCCTTTCTAATGAGTCAGGAACCAAGGATGGATGGCACTGGAAATTATGGCTCTGACAGCTGTGGTTTTGCTTTCTCTGGTGTAAAAAGTGTAGCATGAGCATGAAAGGTGCATTGAGGTGTGGGAGCCAAAAGCAAAGCTCAGGTCTTGAACTTTTGCTTCCTATTAGAAAGCGGTCACCTTATGTTTGAAAAGCTTCTTTTAGGAGCAGAGTCAAACTGAACTTGACATGCTGCTCTACTGAAGGCTTCTGTCACCTCAAGTTCAGAAGAAATGCTGACTTGTCAGGTCACCTATGCTTTTGTGTTCTGTTTGTATTTTTACTTGAAGCTTAGTGGAAAGCTGTGAATTTAGTCCTTCCTCATGGTTAATTAGAATTTCAGTATGTTTATCAGGCCATGTCATATGTTTGTCAAGCTCAGATTGAGATTTGTCAGTGAGATTAGCAGTACTCAGTCATAACATAAAAAGTCAGAGCTGTAGCTTGCATCTGGTTTAGGTCACTTGCCTTCTGCACCACTCTCACCGGAGGGGTTGGAAAGATTTCTGGGGTAGGCTTTTGTAGGAGGTGTAAGAGTAGAGAATCATATCATGGCATTTGAGGATGTATTCAGAATGAATGCTGACTGTGGGAAGAGTCCTGTGAGAGTAAGGAGAGACTGGGAAAGAATCTCTGTTAATGATTAGCTGGGAAACTGCCATGCAGACAATTGTAGGAAGATGTGAGTGAGGTATTGACAACGTGGTGGTTTCTGAGGATGTCTAAATGCAAACTCTAAATGTACCATTAATACTTTTATCTTTAGGTAAAAAGTCCAAACGAAGTACAACATCCTCCCAGGTAAGAAACTCTCTGGAGTTCTCTTTCAGAAAGAAGCTGGGGGGATATTCCAACATAATCATAGCCAAAAAGCATTTGTTTTTGCTCTCAGCCTCCACTGTAAATATACAGAATGCAAATTTGATTGTCTGGTTGATGTAGCCAGATGTTTTCGTTAACTGCTTAAGAAAGTCTAAAGGTCTCCTTTCCTTTTCCCAGAGCATGGTAGAACAAGAACATCCTGTTCACAATGACAGAGGAACTTTTTCATTTCAGGTAGGGTGTCTGCCAGTGTCTAAACACGCTTCCTTCACTGTCCTACCTTGGAAAAGTGAAAGTCTGGTATATAGATGTCTCTCTGATAGCAGGAGTTTGCCTGAAAATTTACTGAGCTAAGCATCAATGATGGAAATCTTTAAGTTGTGGGAGCTGCTTTTAAATTGGCTTTGGTGTGATGCTGTTCTAAATACCATAGTCTGAGCCTCAGCATACTAAAGTTTGATGTGATGCCAGCAGTGCAGATTGCTGATAAATAATAGCTGTGACCTGACTGATGACTCAAGGGGAAGATCCTTTGTACGAAACCAGATTAATGCGTTGCTTGAACACCCTGGTTCACTTGTGATTATTGGTTACTATAAAACAAACACATTTAAAATTCTGTTACCTGATACAAATCCAATTTCCAGAACTCTCACAATTTGCATAGTTGGGGGAGGAACAGAAAAGCTGCAGGGCAGTATATAATAAAAATGTTATGCTTTGCCATGTCAAATATATGATACTTGTGGTTATCTTTTCTCTGGTGAACTGAATTGAGCACTGATACTTAACAGGCTTGGATTACCAGAGTGCATAATCCTAGGTAGGTGCAATGATTTTGCATCTGGAATTCTCTTGAAACTTCCAGATGTGGAGGTATCCTCAGAACAGTCTGTTTGCTGAAGGGAACCAACTGACCTCTAATGACTGACTTCTTTCATGCTTCAGTAGAGATGATTTCCTACCAGGGCAACCCTGTTGTGAATGAGAAGAATGTTGACTTTTGTATTCCTTATTTTCAGTTCTTTTTTAACATCAGCTCGGATAAACAAGAAGGTCTCTACAGCCTGTATTTCCATAAGTGTGTTGGCAAGAAAGGGCCGGCTAACGATCAGCTACTGTTTAGTCTTGATGTGAGTATGGCTGCTAAAGGATAATTAACTCCTTAGCTTAGACTGCAACATCCAGCTTCCAGCTCCAGCTTGTAACCAGGCACGAGTGCACACATGGGGTGGGAAGTGATTCAGAGTTGTGTGCCAGTCTCTGCAGTGGCATTTCTGAAAGTGACTACTGTAAAATTAATTAAAATACTGGTTTTTCAAAAATGCCTGAAAATCTGCAGGCTGAATGTGGGCTGGGTTCAGTCTACACAGTTGTGACCTGATGCTGTAACGAGATGAGAGCTACAACAGCTGCTTGTGTTTTGCTGCACTATGAAGTCACTTTTCTCTTTACATGATTGCAGATGTTAAGGAAATTGTTGGTATTTGAATTCGGTGGTCTTGCTTTTTCTGGCCTAATTAAATATGTGTTTTTATGGTGTTAGATACACATCCTAGAGGCAATATGTTCTAGCAGATGACTCATTTCTTTTGACATACAAGGGTTTGGTCCTATATGGTTTTGGTCATTACCAGAGCTTGGGCTTTCCCTTTTTTCTCTTTCCTGTGCTCATGCTGGTGTATAGTGAGCTGGTCTGGTATGAATTCTCTCACTGACCGAGGTACCTCAGCCACATCAGCCCCTGAACTGCTTTTTATATGTTTGTGTTAATGCTACTGCAAGGGAACACGGAGGTGACAAAACTTAGCAGCCCTAACTTGACTCAGACTACTTGAAATCTGCTTCTGAAGTTGTATATTTAGAAGACCAGCTTACCTGAATTGCTGTGTGTCACTGTGACCCACTGAAGAAAATGGCCAGAGAAGAAAACCTGGATGATTGATCTGCTGGGGTGTACTTAGAGAGGCAGGACAGCTTCAGTACTTCAAACCAGACTCGATGCATTATTTTATTGAAGTCCTAGCACATATGACTAAGACACTTAGGGGTAAAAATAGAATGCTAAATAATGCTTCTGTTTTCTCAGTCACAGGATAATAGGCTGGCAACCTATTGTAGATATTGTTTCTGAATCGAAGGTGGGCAAATTGTGACGTTTGGTAGAGGGAACAACTATTCTTTGGGAAAATTACTTTGCCTTTCTGAATTACGTCGCATAACGGAAGGATTTTTTCTTTTCCAAGGGAGTTATTCTTGTGGGAGTAGTTTTGCAACATGTTTTGAGATTCCTGAGGATGAAGAATAGGTTTTGGTTTTTTCTGAGTCTCAGAAGTCACCACTTCAGAAAGGCTTATTTTAAATGAGTGAATTTGATTGCGAAATGTAATTGTTAACTTAGTGCTTTAACAAAATTTTTTTTTCAACTGTACACATAACACACCTTTAATATTCAGATAGATATTACGGAAAAGAATCCTGAAAGCTACCTCTCAGCAGGTGAAATCCCATTGCCT
>WEKY01011540.1:663351-686514 GCA_013390045.1 Picathartes gymnocephalus | reverse complement strand
TTTCATTCGATTCTTGTAATGTCCAATTCAGTCAGATTAGATCACTTAAATCTCCAAATCTGACTCAAATTTGTATGCTTAACACACACAGTTTATATTTGAAAACTGCTTCAGTCAGTATTGTTGTTGCTGTCATTCTAAAGTTATCAAATCTTATGTTGAAAGTTCTTCAGGTAGTGTTCATATTAGGCTATATTGTGGGAAAAAATGGACAGGAAATTCCTGTAGTTGATGTCAAAAGGAGTTGATTTTGAAAATAAATATCAAGAAAAAATTGATTGCTTTTTCTCATGTGGGAAATGGCAACTTATGGCAGTAGAGAGCCATAAATACCTTGATTGTGGTTTGAATTATGTTTAGCAAATTTTCTAACAGGTAAGATATATATGCAGGATATTCTTATTAATTAATAATTATCCCAAGCAGTAAACATCAGGGATTTAGAATATGAAGTTGAAATATTGCTCAGGATGTTGCAGAAATGGACTGCAGCAGTAAGAGGAATCTTTTCACACTAATGGTCAGCTCAGCCTGGGAGCAACTGCTTGACATGTAGAGGTTTTAAAGAAATACTCTTGGAAACTGAGATTTTTACTGCTGGCTTTTAAGTAATGCTCTTCTTTCTTTTTTTTTTTCTTCCCAGAAATGATGTCTTTAAGATCCACTGGCTCATGGCAGCCCTTCCTTTCACCAAATCATTGTCTTTAGTCTTCCATGCGGTGTGTACAACATCTCTGCCTGAAGTTGTTCAGCTAGGAAGTAGAAACATGGAATCCAGAACATGCTGTTACAGGGAAATCTGCTTTGGAGAGAGCACAGTGGGAGGGAGAACTGGTCTTAATCCTGAAGCATTAGAACTGAACTGCACCTCTTTGGAGGAAGTGTTTGTTTTCATCAGCAAATTGTGACTTTAAATACAAGTGAGGTCGTGGCCTGAAGTATTGAAGCAGCAAGGGTTGGGGGTTGAAGGAGTTCCACAAATTTTAATGTTTTGGCCATGTGCAGGTGGCCTGGAAGCTTGAGCTCTGCTGCTGCTTCAGCACCAGGGCTTGGAGTAAAGATTAATAAATTGAAACCTTGAGAAATGTTTGTGAAATTCAAGGGCAAGGAAGTATTATGGTGTATGACAACAGACCTCACCTTATCAGCTCTGAGACTTTCCACAGATAACGTTTCTGTTGAATTGTATTGACTGTGCTTTTCCACTGGAAAAATCTCATGAACAAAGGTAGTGGCAAGCATTTAATCCTTCAGTGTTTTTGCCAGCTATGATCTTCACCTTCATGTGCATGATATTATACCTGCTACAAATATTTTTGGAGTCTAATGAAGTGAATCTGGCTTCCAGTGAAAATGAAACTAGCAAGCCTCTAGTCACCTAATGCAACTGAACCTGAAAAATGAATGAATAAATAGGCTCCACCTGCAATTGTTTCACTATAGTTAAGCAGGGGAGTTGTGTGGGAAGGATGTAGATTGTACAAGACACATCCACTAGCACTTAGGAAATAGAGCAAATGGAAATGATCTCTTTGTTGCTAAACAAAAGTAGAATGTGTTGAGAGGAAGTGCTCTCTGAATGTGACAGAGCTGGGTTTGTACACACTGACTGGAAAGTGAAACTGGCAGTGGATGTGGAGCAGACCTGTTTTTAGAGGGTGGGGTGTCAAAGAGCAGCTCGTAAAGTACTGTATTTTCTGCTTCCAGATCGACTATCACTACATCTCTTCTCAGGGATTCCCCATTGAGGGCTGGGCTGTTGTTTATTACATCACTCACCTGTAAGTATGTTAGAGGATTGATGTGATACATTCAAACTGCCAGTGGGACTGTCTCCCTCCTGAACAAAGTGGGAAATCGTTGTGTTCTCATTCAGGCCACATTTCCAAAGACTCAGCAATCAGCCTGGTGTGAAGGGGAAAGCTCCACTTACAGAGGGCAGCTGCAGAGAATTGGCACTTCTGTGGGTGGAGGAGTAAAAGGATAACAAATGCTTTAGTTTTCTTTGTTCACACTAATATTCAAGTATCTAATTTGCTCTTGGTGTGAATGGTAAGTGGGTACAGCTGCCAGTATTTGGTGTTATTCACAATGGTGAATGGATAACTCCCCCAGGAAAAGATTGCATATATTGTGAATGAAGCCTAATATCGCTCTATTATACGTGGTTGTAACAAGTACATCTGCTTCACTTTTGTGGGATGGATAAGTGCTTGCCAAAATTATGGATAGGGAAGCATTTGTTTGGGTTTGTGGCTTTATTGGCTGTGGGAGAAACCTGGGCAGAAGATGAAGTGTGATAAAATAAAATAAAGTCTCTCACTGCAGTTTCTCTTTCAGACTGAAGGGAGCTCTTCTGTTCATCACTATCGCCCTTATTGGCACAGGCTGGGCTTTCATTAAACACATCCTGTCAGATAAAGACAAAAAAATTTTCATGATTGTCATCCCACTTCAGGTGAGAACTGAGCTGTGCTGATACTTCCTGTCGTGTGGGAGAGCTGCTTGTGCAAACTGGAAAAGGCTGTGAAAGTTTCACACAATACACATGTAGTTCTTGCTTGTATGAGCCTATTGGTTATTTCCTAGTCCAGAAGTTACTTTAATTCTCCCATATTGAGCATGAGATAATAGTGATCAAACAGTTTCAGCAAATGAAAACTGGCTACAAGAAGTGGGACAAAGCTTGGGCTGGAAAACAGTGCTAAACTACTAAGCAGAGGAATTGAATTAAAATTGTCACTGCTGAAATGCTTTCTGAATGTCTTGGTTTTCCCATTTTTTATTTAATTAGGACTTGTAGGCCTACTGGGTCTGTGGGAAACATTCCCAGTGGTTCAGAGTGGTTGTTGCTGGTCTCCTACTCCAGAAACTGAAGTACAGTAGGAGAGCAGCACTTTTGTTTGTTGTATGTAGAAGAGATTTTCTGCTTTTCCAGATTAAATCCTTTACCAGAAGTATATATAATTAGTGTTGGAGGCTCTTACAGAGCTCAGCTGTGGAGTACAAAAGATTGAAAAAGTCAACGACCAGTCTGAATTACTGGCTTAATTTAGAATTACATGTTTTCACTATTGGCTGTATGTGCCACACAGTTCTGTTTCTGTATTTCAATAAGTAAATTTTGCTCCTTTTTTCTCGACTCATACAGTAGATATAGCACAGAATATAACAAAAGAACTACTCTCTGAATGTCAGCAGGAATAACTTCCCATCACTTTTATTTCTGTAAATCTTCTGGAGATGCTGCTGAACGTGTGACTTTTGGATGTAGAGCTGCAGAAAAATTATTGATGTTACTGACTGGGCTTTTGCTGAATTGGCAGCCCACCTGTAGCAGCTCCTTGGGCAGTTTCTGAACCATGAACCCCATCTTGTTGTGTAGGTACTGGCAAATGTGGCCTACATTATCATAGAGTCAACAGAGGAGGGAACAACTGAGTATGGACTGTGGAAAGAAATCCTGTTCCTGGTGGACTTGCTGTGCTGTGGAGCCATCCTGTTCCCAGTGGTATGGTGAGTTGCTGTATGTGAAAAACATGTGAACTAAGGGGCATTGACAGCTCTGCCAAAACAAGTCAGTGGTCCTGTGGAGTCAAGCATTCTGTTAACTTTTATAAACCTCATCAGCCTTAACGTTTCAGTCTAGTGCTGTGGAAGATGCTCCTTTTGGGGATGTTAAAGTGGGGTAAGGTAAGGTGGGTGGCAGTTTAAATGTGGCCAGCCCTATGCAGACTGTAGGTGCATTTGAAACTTGAAATTTTGCAGAGGTGTTGACTCTCTAAGTTGAAAAATGGGATTTGGCTTCACTGACGGAGATTAGATACTTGACTGCTAAGTTTCAAAACAGTAGTGTTGTCTAAGATCAGGGCTGTCTTCAAGCAGAGTAGCTGCATGTTTATTTGACTGTTTATAAGAAATAATCCCACAGGGAGTATTTCCGTGCCCTTCCTTCCACTCTACTTGGCAAGGAATAATGTTGGTTATATAAAACTCGACCAAAACAGATAATTGAGATAAACACTATTGTTGCTGCTTGCCAGTTAGCTGGAATATTTATCTTCTAAATGTATTTTGTCTTAATTGGATAAACACCTGCATTTAAAGGAGGGTATCAAGAAGCTTCTGGCTCCTTGGTTAGTAAACACAGAATATTCTTCTTTTTCTCCAGTATCTCCATTATTTTTTTTTCTGAAATGCAGATTATATAAATGTCTGATAACATGTCATCACTCTAGAGTGTAACTCTTGAGTGTTTCAGAGAAAGATGTCGCTCAGTAGATGGAAATAAGCTTCAGCTTGACTTGTGAAGGTGTGTTTCATGTCCTTTCCTTCCCCTACACACTCCTTGTGGCTTACTGCCAAGGCTGAGAGATGTCTTCCAAGAAATTTGCACTACCCACTTGTCCTTCCCCTTGTTCCAGTCCAAATGCTTCAGCTCTGAGGTTGAAAGCATTTGGCAATGGTAAATAGAACCTCAGGGATATTAACTTCAGTTGCAGAGGGACTTGATTTCCTATGATGAAGGTGACTTCTGCAATCACAGTTCATTCTACTAATGCTGAGATCTGTTTGTCCAACCTAGTGAGGTGGTGGTACAAAACTTACTTTCCATAAAGGAATTGTATCTGAAGAACAAATGTGAGCTGTCTTGTGACTGTTTATGGTGTGCATCCAGTGTTCCTGCATTGCCATGGTGCCAACATAAACTGGCAGTGAAGCCCCTGACATAAAATCCTGCCCCTTTTTCCTCTGGATAGTGTCACTGCAGCTGGTGGGATGACTCATGTGAGCAAGGTGACTAAGACTTGGCCCCTGAATTTACATTGCTGCAAGGTAGTTTCTGTTACATAAGTTGCATATGTAGACATATAAGCTATAATCAACTATTTAAATGGAAAGAGCTTAAAAGAGCAGTAAGATGCCAAATGCTTGGCAGTACTTTGAAGAGTAGCTCAGCTTAATTGTACAAGTGGAAGGCATTATGCTGGAAAATGCCCCAGTTTCTCACTCCGCTCCCTCCCTCCCACTAAGCTTTCTGTAGGCTGAAGTAGGTTTTAGCAATCTGCTTTCTTAATTCCAAGGACATGGAGATAGTTGGGCTGACTGCCTGAGCTGGGGGCATGAGGGTGAAGTGTGTGCAGTGCTAAGCACAGTTAATTATGAGCATACTCCAGCCATAAAGAGCTAACAAAACTTGCCAGTGTTCTAGAGAACTACTGTGAAAAGGGAGTGTAAAATTTATCATTAATCTATTCTTTATTTTTCAGGTCAATAAGACATTTGCAAGAGGCTTCAGCAACAGATGGGAAAGGCAAGTAATCTGTATATCTCCTCTTTTATGCTATGTGTTATAATGACAGAATTTCAAGCACGTGATGCTGATGTAAAAACCAAAGTAAGACTATAAATCTACACTATATTAGTGTCACTCTGCCTTTCCTCAGTGGACTTATGGGAAGAACTTGGAAAATGACCTTTTTCTTGTATTGCTTTAATTATTAGAACTGCAGTGTGTAACCCATTCTCTGCTACTTGCACAGCTCTCAGTGCTTGAGCTAGACATGACATCTAGAGCAAATCATCTTGACAGATTTGCCATTTTTTCCTCACTTGAGTGTTCAGAAAGAGAGCTAGAAATGAATTCCAGAATTGCTGACTGTTAGCCCAAATAGACCCACTTATTTCAACCTCTGCAGAAATGTATTCCTGACAAAACAGAGGGAAATAAACCTCATTATGAAACAAAACATAACTTGGCATTCAATATAGCACAGTTCCTGACTTGTCCATGTTTGTACAGCAGCTCCAAGGGCTGCCTGTGGAACGTGAAGTTATGTTTAATGTAGCACTGAAAAGGAGCTGGTGCATGGAAAGCCCAAATGTGGTTGCTGTAGCTTGTGCTTTTCCTGCCTTATCTGCTCATTTCTTCTGGGTTAGTTCCTTGGATGCAAGCTGTAGAGCACAGCACTGGCTTCCTTGGAAGCAGGCAACCTTTTCCATCTTCTGTCATTCGGTGGTTTACTCTTCACAGCTTCATTTGTAGAAGGTCATTTGTTGGCAACAGCCTTTTAACCCCAGTCCCATCCTTTAACTCTTGTCTCTCCTTTCTGGAAATCTGTTCCCAGGTCTGGATACTTCTTCCAGCCATTTCCTTGGCTTTCACTGACACTTTTGAACTTCACTGCTGATTGTAGGTGAAATGTAAGGCTGGGTACTGAACTTAGCTCTGTGCCAACCACAGAATAGTTCATTCTTTGCCATCTGTTAAATTTAAACAATACTTATGATGAGCCTAGCACACTTTTTTGATGTTCCAAGCTGTTAAAAAAGCCACCAAACAACAACCCTACAAGCTCAAAACCACCCCCCCCAAACCTAATGGTGGAAAATTAGTAATTTCTGATAGAAACAAATGTTTAAAAGGTCAGTTATAATAGTGTAATAGAAATGTTATTGATAGCTTTCTTATCGGTGCGTTCACTTGGGTTCAGTGACATTTATTGATGGATTTGTTTTACCTTGTGCACTGAGCATATGTTCTGGAGTATTTATGCTCTTGCCTTTGTAAAGTCTGATAAGTTCAGATTTCCTTGAAGCAGTCTTTCTTCTGAACCAAGGACTTCACGCATGTCAGGCCTGGTTCTCAGCTGGTGGCAATGGGTCTGACTGTCCTGGTGCTGAGCACACAGCAATTAATGCACGTAATTAAGAAACAAACCCTTCAGATCCATGTGGTCCCGGGTGATCCCTCTGTACCTGCTTTGGTTCTTATCACAAGATGGTGCTGTGGAGTTTGATAAACCTCAGACATTCTGAGAAGGAGAGGAGTGAGGTGGCCAACAGCAGGGATGTTCAGTCTAAAGGCTCAGCTTATCCACTGTCCCTCATACTGGGTGAAATCCAGATCTGAGTGAATCCAAGCAGTTCTGCAGGATGCATTGTTGTGTGTAAAAAATGTGGAGGTAAAAAAATGGTAATTTGAGAGGAACTGGCTGTATCTTTACAGCTACTCAGTGCTATGCACCCTTAAGATCTGGTTTAGTCCTCTGTTTTGTGTTGCTCTCCATGGGTAATGATGCTCTTTATTGTGAATGTTGCTTGCGAATCACCTACTGCTGTTACCAGCTTTACCTACTGATGTTGCCATCTGGTAGTGCAGATCCTGCCAGTTCAGTAACTGTGTATTCAGAGGGATGTAGCAACTGTTATGCTACGCTGATAATAAAAGAATAGCTAAGGAAAACATTTGCAGGGAAAACATTGCACAGGCTGAGAGCAGATTGTGGCTGCAGTGCTGGGACTCACTTGTGAAACGCAATCTGGTTGGACTATTTAGAGGCTGTTGATAGGAGCCCACAGGGAGCAAGTGAATGGCAATGTGATGCCAGAAGCAGAATGTTACCTAGTGCTGTAATGCTACTAGTGTGTCTGGTTGAGAGAACCAAAAGTGATTTGGTTGCACTGTAAAAAGGTGAAATCATTCATCTTAGGCTTATCAATGAATATTCTTTACTAGAACTATGTGTTCTGTAAGCTGCCCTGGGAGGCCCTGTTCTGTAGAGGTGCTGCTTGATGTCTTAGCTTCTCATGAGAAGAAAAAATAATAGTGCTAACTGTTAAATCGCCAGCATTTTTCCCCCTGCATTTAAAGGTAGTTTTCTCTTGAAGTAGTAGAAGTTACTGGATCCTCTCATTATGCAATTTAACTGTCCCATGGTTAGAACTGACTGGATCATATGCAGATACTCCTAGCTGGGCTGCCTCTGCCTACTATTGTGTAGTCAAAGGCTGCTTTCCCTGTTCTCTCACACAGACTTCATTAACTTATAGGATGTATTGGAGAATTACATACTACACATTCAATAGCTGTTTTTTCCTGTCACTGAGTCTTCTGGTAACGTCCTTGCCTGTGAGAAAGACCTAAGAAAAATCATTTTTGCTTCCTTGCCTCTATTAGGACTAACAGCTCCAGGACTTTATGGTTCAGTATCCTGGTGATGTTTCCTGACTGTTTGTCATGTTCTCTTCCAGGTGCTTCTCCACCTGTTTATTGAGTAGCAGTCCCCTGGGTGAGGTGCAGCCATGACTAGAGTGTGACTGGACTAGGAATGAAGCAGATTTGGATTTACCAGACCTTTAGTCTGGGCTTGTCATAGGCCTTTGTTTTAGCAATGTACAATTAATTAAAAAGCCTGTTATAAGTGGTACTGATTTGGAGTCACTAGCTAATAGTCATTTAAACTAGATGAGAGTATTTTAAAAGAAAAGCAAAGTGGGAAAGCTGGAAAAATGGGCCTAAAGCCATAATTATTCAGGGAGACCTTACATTCCCAGATGCTGTGGATTGCTAGTGAAGAGTAGGCAGGGCACAGTGCTACGGCTGAGTTTGAGCTGCCTGCTTGTTTGCTTTTTCCCCTTGAAGGTGATTTTTAAAGCAGTATATCTGACCTACACAGGCTTCTTATCTTGCACAGCAGTGGGCGTAAACATCCCATTTTTAGAATCTTTTTTCCTCCCCTTTTAAAATCGCCACCTTCAGACTTAAGCAAGTGCTTAGCTACACCTCTTTGATCTGTCACTGTGTCTTCCTTTAGGTGGGAGCTTTTGCTCTCTGTCCATTTGTAGATCTTTGCATTGCAAATGTCTTACAGATTTAAGGAAATCAGCCTTGCAAACTGACCTAGAATTGCTCAGCCTGCAAAGCTGCTCAACTGCCACCACCTTATTTACAGGCATCTTGATAGAGAGAGGGAGTATATATTATTTATACGTCATTTTTGTTTGAAACTCCAAGTTTTTGGTCACTGGACCTCTTAAGTCTTATCACACACACTTGTGATCACACCCTCTGTTGTTTGAGGAAGGAATGGGGTTGGAAAGCATTGCTGCAATTTGTTCTGCTGGTACCTGTGTACGTGTGATGAGAGATGTGACACGGCACAGTCAGATCATGGGTCGCTATTTTTCTGGAGCAGTGCAGCATGTTACAGTTGGCAGCAGAATTAGGGGAAATCCATTGCAGCCTGTCGCTCCCAGGCATCATTCCCTGTGTTCTGTGCAGTGGGCAAATTGTGATTAATGCTTTTGTGCTTGCCTCCATGTCAGGAAAATCCATTTGCACTATTCAGTGTCTTCCTGCTGCTGTGCCATGAAAATGCTGTGAATAAAGAGCTTGGTCCTGTGTGGTGCAGAGCAGGCCGTGCTTGGCTGGGCTCAGCACCACTTCCAGGTGCCCCAGAGAGCTGTCCAGGGTTGATGTGGCAACTCTGTGTTGGAGACACAGTTCTTACCCTGCGCTTTGGACTTTCATCTGACCCTGGTGGAGAGCTTTTGTGCCAAATGGCTGATGTGGTTCAGGACATTCAAGATTAACCAGTCTGTGCCACCTTCTTGTGCGTGACACTGAGCATTGCTGTATCTGTCTGACCTCTTCTTTCTAGTACAGGAATGCTTTTAAGCAAAGAGCTCTAGAGGCTGTAGAGCCACGCTTCTCAGAGTTGCTTTTTTGAGGGCTAGAGCTACTTGTGCTGCATCGCTGGGGAGAGCAGAAAGCTTCCATTTACGGTTTGATAATGGCACAGATCGCATCTCAAATGCACCAGCGTGAGTAGGGCAAGTAAAGCATTGCAGAAATACTCTCAGCTGTACCTAGAGCACGTTCACTGGCTGCATTATGGTTTGTCTTTATGGACTGTATTTTCTGGGCTTGAGCTTCCTGTGCCCTCAGCTGCAATCCTGTGGTTATTATTACATACATATACTGAAAAGGAAGGATTTATTCATCAAAAGGCTATTATGTGGTTTGCAAGTGGATGGTCCAGCTTCTTTTTCCATCTTGCAGACAGCCTCAACATTGGAAATTAGCATGGGGACAGTCTCAGAAAAGACTGCTTATCAAAATAGTGGGGTGTGCTGTGTTTTGATTCATACAGATCAGGCTATTGCAGGCACAAGCTGTTAAAGTAAATGGTGACAGAGAGGGAAAACTGAGGGAAGCAAGTTATAGATGTTATGAATCTTTCTCGGAGGATGGCTTTTATCTTTTTAATTACTGTCTGAAAGAGGATGAATTAATTTCTAAAACCTTTGGTGGAAGGTCTCTTTTAAAATTTTTTTCCTTCTCTGCAGTTAAGTACTGTCCTTTGCAGAGTGGTTATCATACTCAAAATATAAATTTACCCCACCTTTACTGCGTGCTGTGATTGCTGCTGTGTTATCACAGCCTTACAGGTTTGGGTTCTAAGTGATTCAAGTTGTAAGTGACAGCTGCTGGCTGAGCCTCGCTCCTTGTAAATGCTGCTGTCACTGTCTGGGCTGCCAGGCTGAGGTGAACAGAGATCTTTGAGTGTCCAGGATAGCAAGATTCAGCTATTACTGCTTGGAGTACATTCAGCCTGTGAAGAAGCAATTCACAGGCTGCTGATGCCAAGCAATGATGTTTTTAGATTTTTCTCCAGAACAGTGTGTCCTGTAACTTTGAGTTGCTTAAAAAAAAAACTGGCAGAATTTTGTAGACATGCATTAATGCTGACTTACGTATCTGATAGTGAAGAGAAATATTGCTGCAGTTGAGGAGAGCAAGTCAGCTTCCACAGGTGACTCCTTGGCTTTTCTCCTTGGTGGTGGCTGTTTGTTTGTTTTTTTTTTTTTTTCCCTCTCCTTGCCCTTCTTTTCCATGCTCAGACATTCTGGATATGTGAATATACCACTTTGACTCTTTTCTGTTGATTATTGTGATGAATAGCTGAGATGTTGAGCTGTGCTCCATCAGCTGGGAGAGGTGGAATTATGACACTTCATTTGGCAGTCAGATTTTTGGCTTTGCTGTCCTTTCATCCCATGCAGTGCATGAATCCACCAGAAATTACTCCCCAGCTCGCTGGTGTTGACTGTAAAGCACTGAGACTGGCAGTTTGAATCACAGCTGTTGAGTTGGTGTTCCTTCAGCTACAAAGCCTGGTAATTCTCGTGGCCTGTCAGTGTACCAACTGGTGGCAGTTCTTGGAGTTGGACAGGTTGAGTTTAAAATAGATCCTTCTGTGTGCAAACCAGTGTGTGGGAAATCACAAGATCTTCATGGTCACACTTAATGCAGCTCTCCTTTAAATAGGACAATATTGCTTCCCTCTTTCACAATTCAGTCCACTTATAATGCATATTTACATGCTTTAATCTTTCACCAACTCTATTAGGAAAAGCTTTTAACTTTAGGTCATCAGTCAGTTCATACCTTGTGTTGATCAGGTGCTGCCCTTAGAGTGTGTCTGCTGGAGAAGGGTTTCTATCTGGCTCAAGGTGTCTGTAGCTTTCAGTAGTTCCCCTGGAACACTAAAGGTAAACTGGAAAGGTAAACTTGATCTCTAGATTATAAAAAGAGTTTTATAACAGAATGCTGTCTGTCTTCCCTGTAGTTTCTGTAGTGGGAACCTTCAGGAATTTATTTGCAGTGGTGCATTTGACATTTCCTTTGCATAAGAAAAGCTGCTTTGTTTTTGTCAGAGGAGGTGAAGCATTTCTTTGGGAGCTATTAGCCCTCCTCTCTCTCCTCTGAAATACTGTATTTTGCTCTCTTGTGAACCTGGAAGACCTTACATGCAAATATATGCAGCCTTTTATAAATCTTTCCAGTGGGTGAGTTCTGTGAGGGAGTGCAGGTGAACTTCAGCTCAATGTATTGTGCTTCCACATCTGATAAACACATTATCAGGACATGGAGGGAATACCAGTAAATGTATGGCAATACTTTCTAACTGGCAGCTCATGTTCATTGGCTCTCAACTGTGTCTCTGTATGCTGTCAACATGTCTTGGACTCTTTGCCTCTCGTGTTGTCACAAAAGCATCAGTTGTTTGTAATCCTGCTGCACGTCTAAAAGCTGACTCTCAGACCAGAGCTGACAGCTGCTCCATCTCAGCTTGTTGACCTCAGCTGGTTCACATGAATGTTCTGTGCTGCTCCAGCTGATGTGATCTGTGCCATACACGCAGGTTCGCCTGGGGCCTCGGCTCGCACGGCTGCGGCTCAAACGCGGGGTGGGGAACTGCTCAGGATGATTTCCCATTTCACTCGTGAGTTGTGGCTGAGCCACGAATGATAGAGGACCTTGCTTAGGTATTAAAGTGCTTGTGCTCTGTACAGAAAGGTGCAGTGGTTCCCAGAGCTGTCATTACCTGTGAGTTGCTCAGCTGAAGGCACAGAGCAGGTCAGGAAGGGCTCTAGAAAAGAGAGGAATTTTCTAGGAGGCAGTGTCAGGTGGGGTGACCCTTCTGGCAGGAGCGAGGTGACAGTATGTAGTTGTCTGTATACAGGTAGAGGAAGGTTCTATATTGTAGAGTATGTGCATATAAAATTTAGTGCAAAAGCAACCCCAGTTCCCTTCTAAGGGTGAATTCGCCCCAGCCTGGGAGTTATCCTGTGTGTGGACATACCAGGCTGGCACTGCTCAGTACAAATCCTTCTATCCTGGGATTACCCAAGTCCTGGTTTTGACCACTTGCCTAACCTGCAGATAAGCGTCAAAAGAAATTCTCATGTTAACATTGTTTTCTGATGGACTTTTGTGTTCTCTTGATAGCTGCCATTAACCTAGCCAAGCTGAAGCTCTTCAGACATTACTATGTCATGGTAAGTAAAACACCTGCACACATGCATGTGGGAAACTTGGAAACTGTTCAAAACTTCTGATTGAATACTTGCTGGAAGGTACTACAGCTGGTGGATGTGGTAGAGGCTCTTGGCACTGATTTGCTTTGGCATCTTGGTCAGCTGGCTTACAATCCTAAAAGCAACTTCCTTTTTTCTCTGAATGGTTATATCCTTCTGTCTCTCTTTAAATTCCAGCTATTTGTAATGCTTCCTGATTTCCTCTGGAGACAGCTTGAGCTGCCAGTTGAATTGATGGGCTTGAATAACGTACTGTAAACTTGCTAAAAATTAAACTTGGGACCAAATGGTGCCTGGAGATGCATGTTTGCAGTTCCTGATTAAGTCAGTGGGAGCCATGAGTACGTTTCCCAGGAGAACACAGGCTTCTTAATGATTTCCAGTGGCCTCATTTCAGGCTCTTCTAAGTGGCAACAGTAATAAATTACAATTGTGATTCTTGAAATTCTATGAAATTGTAATACTTAAAGCATTTCCTGCTGTAACTTGAGTATGTTACCAATAGCTTGAGTTATTGGATGTTCAACAAGCAGCAGAGCCCTCAGCCTATATCTTCCATGTTTATTGAGGAGCCTAATAAGGCTAGTCTGACATAATGAGTTGTCTGGGAATTGCTTGGGCTACTTCTCTGGGGTAAGAAGGTTCTGTAAGGACGGTGCTATTGTTCTCATGCTTTCTCCTTTTCCTTCCCAGATTGTGTGTTACATTTACTTCACACGGATCATTGCAATTCTCATAAAGATTGCTGTTCCATTCCAGTGGAAATGGCTGTACCAGGTATTTGCCAGCAAAGGAAAATACATCCATTCCTTGATGTTTTTCTCTATTATTCTTTAAATATAGCTGCACAACAGAATTCCATATAATGTTCCTCATGTTATAGTAAAACATCTTAAAGCACAGTACTGCACCTTGCCTCCTCTTCATTTTTATCACTGCTGTGCTTAAAGTGAAAGAGTATATTCTTAGTTTTATGTTTGTCCAGCAAGGCTGCTGGATTATACATGAGATGTCTGAAAGTAATTGCATTATTGATTTTCAGTCTTTCAATTTAAAAATGTCTGAAGGGAATTAATCAAGAATATACAAAGGAGAAAAAAATTAGTCAGGTTTGCTCTATGTAGTTGAAGCCTGAGGGAGCCAGGGAAATAGGCTTTTGCTCTTCCATCTACAGGCTTCTTTTGCCTATGGACTTCTAAATACTTGGTTTTTTAACATACAATCCAAGTAGCTGTGCAGAGAGTCCTTGGAATATATTAACTGTTGAAAATACCAAGCAATATAGGGATGATTCTCTCCTCCACCCATTTAAAAGCCAAGTCATAGTTCTTTGCAAGCTCTGGAGAGATAGATAGAACTGTAACTGTATTTAAACTGACAGGGAATATGAAAAGAACAAAGGATTTGGCAACTGTTAGCCTGGGATTAATGATAACGGGACAGGAATTACTTTATTTCTGCTGTGGCCCAGGCCTCTTGGCCATTAAACCTTGAACCTTATGAATGAGGAGCAATGTTTTGTGACCACAGAGCATTGCAGGACTGAACTTCAGTCTCGTGTTTTCACTTGCAGCTGCTGGATGAAATGGCCACACTCGTGTTCTTTGTCCTTACTGGGTACAAGTTCCGTCCAGCATCAGACAACCCTTACCTACAGCTCTCTCAAGATGATGAGGATGACTTGGACATGGAAGCTGTGTAAGAACCCCTCTCCCCTTCTATTCACCTCTTCACTTGATTTGAGAAAAGTAGTGTTTAAAACCAGTTTACTTTAGTCTCTCTAAATCCTTCTTTGACCAAGATGATCTGCCCATGTTTAAAGATGAGGTGTCTGTTCTGGTGTGTGTAAAGAGATGTGTGGTGTGCATAGGAACCTCTGACCTGAATATTGCAGTACAGTGGAATAAGCTGGTAAAGCTTTTCATGGGGCAGAAAGATGCCCATGAAAATATCAAGTAAGAAAGCTTATAAGTTTAATTTAGATCGTGGAACATGAGTGAGTTTTACAGTTCATCATTAATGCTTCATATTAAAAAAAAAAGTGAACAACAAAAATGACCCAGCACTCTGCAGAACATTAATAATAAATGTATAAAAAATTATAAGAATTAATAAATGAACAGGCTGTAAAGTCACTTCTGCCTTGATGTTCAGCATATAGCTTTGCAAAAATTTATTTCAAGCAACACCAAGCCAAGGAGATGGATTTTTATCTCTACTCTTCCCTGGTTTATTCCCTGCTGCTAAACCATGAGGCACCACAAATGCTTCAAGACCTGAGCTAGTCTGGAAAAAATATATACCAGGGCTCAGCCTAAGTCCCTGTCATTTTCTTTGCAGTGGTTTTCTGAGGACTTCAAAAATGAGTGGCATTTTTCAGTGTTTAATTAAAAATACCCGAAGAAATTAAGCCTGTCAGGAGTGTTGGATACAGCTTTAGGTGCCCCAGAGTCTGCTGCATTAATAGGAGCAGAGCTAACCTAATCCTTTGGTAGTTATACATTTGATGCATAATTGCAATTTATGTACAGGCTCAGAAGCCTGGTCCTTAGAGTTTTTTCCAGTTTGGCAAATCTCCTTTACCTGGGTGAAATAAATCAACACTGTTTTTATTACAGAGGCAAAAAAAGTCCAAATGTGTTTGCTGTCACAGTTAGCTCAGAAAGAGAAGAATCTAATTGGAAAGCTGCTACAAGGAGGTTTGGATCATAGAATCCAAACTGAAATGTCATGTAAAGAGTTTAACTTCTCAGAAATATGGCTAGTAACAAAGATCTTTTTAGTGCTTAGCTATTTTTGCTTTGGGTCTAGAAAATCTGTCATTTTTGCATGTGGAATCCAACTAGTGGGTAGTGACCTTAAAATCACTATCGCTTACATGTGTTTAAATGGTTTATGTAAGAAACTGGTCTCAGTTTGGAAGCTGTTTGGTAAAAAAGCATTCACATTAGGAAGTCACTGTCTGAACTGGCAGGATTTGTGATTGTACCAAAACAAAGCTTTTTTCCTCCTTGCCTGTTAGAATGAATTTCAGCTTTGCATTACGTGCGTAATGAATTTTTGCTTGTGGGGGTTTTGCTAGAACTAATAATAGGACACCTTTCAAATACAGTGATTTTAGTTAATTGAGAAGTTGCTAAATTTAGGAGAATCTGCCAGAAATGAGCTGGAGAAAGTTTAATGAACTAATTCAGTGATCTACATCTCATCATGAGATAGACGTTGCTAAAAACTCAAGGGTTAGCATTCCTTGTGAGCTTTTTCCTAGTAAGGCATTTTGTTCCTTGCCTTGGGAATTTCCATTGTTGTGCCTTGTGGGTTGTTCCCCTTAGCCTTGCTTGAATTTTTCTGATCTGATTCACCAGAAGTTTTATTCCATTTGGGCACTTGACAGGGTATAATCTGTCTGGTTCTCCCTTCCCCAGCTCCTCCAGGAAGGTTAAGTTTGTAGATACTTGAAAAACAGAGTTTATACACATTCTGTGACAGGTGAAGGACTGCAATGGAAATGTATTAAATTTCTTATTGATTTGGTCTTGCTGGTCCTATTTTTGTGTTTATAAATATTAAATGTTGTTTCTGTGCGAAGGAAAAAATATCTGGGTTTATTTGAGCAGGTGACTAAGTGCCTGACAGTGTCCTGACTAACCACTGCATGAGTGTTTTGTCTTTCATGTGATAAATACCCACTTGTCTTCACAGGCTATGGCAGAAACTAAAAACCTGCAAACTTCATGGTGCTCTCCTATGTCAGTTTTATGGTTATTTTCCTCTCTCAGAGCATTTTTGTTTAAAATCAGGTTCTCTAAAACAGAAGTATTCAGTTCCTTTAGACTCAAAATTTCTCTGAGCCAATAGAGAGGAAAGCTGTGAGGTTATCAAACCTCTTTTCCAGGCTTGCTTGTCTTCCATGGAAAAAAAATAGGACATTTTAAGTGCAGCTCTCTAGCTTGGGTCTGTTTTCATGCATTGCAAATGATACAAAGCTCAGTGTGACAGTAAATGTAAATATTGTTAAGGACACTGGAAATCTGCAAAGTTTCAAAAAAAATCTGCGAATTAGGTGTCTGTGACAGAAGCAACACAAGGCACAAATCCTCTCTTTGTATAACTTCTTGTAATTCTCAAGAATAAAATACAAATCAAGAATAGCAAGGTAACTCTGGCTTGGAGACAGAATCCACAGACTTCGCAGGAATCTCTTCGGTTATTCCAGGCTCAACAGAATTTGTCCTGGAGGGGAGGAGAGTGTGACTAAAGATGAGCTAAGGACCTGTCTGTCTTTTTTCAAGCAGGTTCAATAGCCATTCATCATCAGCAAAGTGGCTTTCTGCATATTCTGTGCTGGGCAGCCTCTTGAGTTCTGTCAGTATGTGGGCTCATCGCTGACAGTTTGTTAAAGTTCCCTGCTTGAAAAGGTGCAGCCACACTTGGCAGAAAGAGCTGTCAGGCTTCCAGGCCCAATGCCATTTCTGGGGCATGAACACAAAAATATGAACAGTACAGTAGATGAGGTGGGGGTGAGGAAGGGAAAAGTAAGAATTTTTGGTTGTGTTGTTTTTGTTTTTGTTTTTTTTTTAAATTTCATTAACTCTGTAAGCTGGCTTTAGATGCTGGATATCAAAATGCTCTTTACATGTCTTGGTTGAGAATGAGGTTCACACATGCATAGGAGGTTAAGATATTTCCACTGGAGGAGGAATTGCAGGAGAAGAAACCATTAATGGTTTTGTTCTTAAATTGGTAAATGTGTCTTAGTCAGTGTGTGGAGACTTTGCTTCTCCTTAACACCCAAAACAGCCTCAACACAGGGAACTGTTGTGGTAACACTGATCTTTGCTTATGCTTTGTGGTCTGGAGTTTCTCTCTGTGTCATGAGGCAGCTTATTCTGTGCTGAGATTTGACGTCCTGCTTGGTTGCTTTTCTCTGCTTTCTCTCAGGTTGTGCTTCATGGCAGACTGATTCATGGTGCTCTCCATTAGCAGTGATTTTCTTCACCTAACACATCTTTCCCTTGCAGAGATCAGCTTTTTTTGTTCTATGGCTGATCAGTTTTCACTCCAGTTTGCAATAGCTTGTAAGGCCTGGCTGCTGCCAGTATTGCAGCATTTCTTCTTGGACTATAAAACAAATAAACAGGAGAAAAGACAGCTGAGATCCACCACTCTGGAGAGATGGAGATACTTCTGAATGTTTAGCCATTCCTTGATGCCTTGGATAAAATGCAGGAGAAAAATAAACCACATGAAATCTCTGCAGCACATACCACTGTGTGATGGAGTGCTTGGGGAGCTCCTTCTCTGCCTCATTTGTAATGGATATTCCTCTGGCAGGCACAGAAATGCTCTCTGGAGAGGGATGGTTTAGTGAGAAGGATTTGTTGCATTTTAACTGCTGCTGATCTGTGGGCTGGAAATGCAGTTCAGCAGACTGCAGGTGAGGAACATTTCCCTGCTGTATTGCAGGTCAGAGCTGAAGTGCTGAGACTGTTCAGAGACAATAATGAGGATTTCAGTGTGCTTGGTCTTAGTGCTGCTACCCTTATTTTATTGGGCACTAAAATGTGATGGCTGCAGTGATTTTGAGAGCAAGAGGAATTGCCTGTTGTACCTGAACAGTCTGAGAAACGGAGGGACTGGAGAGCTACTTCATGCACTTGTCACAAGACAAGAGCAGTCTCTTCAACTCTTTGGCTTTAACCTTCCCTTTTGGAGGATCCACACAGAAATCTATCCCAGTTATTTGCTGTTGCTGAGAGGGGACACAGTAAATGGCCACTCTGGTAGCAAAGGACATGACTTGATCTGCCTGCACTTTCAGTGTGTAACTGTCCCATAAACATGGGAAGTGGATCATTCTCTCTCGTGACTTCTGTCACCACTTTGGTGTGCAGTGGCTCTTGAATGGCATTAGAGAGCAGTGCTGGAATCCAGGCCATGTGCCAGGTAGGATCTTCCCAGCTGTGAGTCGAGTGTTGGGACTACTTTGTCATGTATGTGTAAAACACCTCTTTATATATCCCGGTGTGTCTGCTGCTGCATTGCTGTGTGAGATGCTCATTTCTGGTTTGTAGTTCATGGCAATCTTCAGCTCCTCCCTGAGGAATGGATACTTAGGTCCTCATTCTGTAATTACGAAGTTGATTATTTCTGAAGAGTAAACTTGGTAGCTGTCTTGTTGCATCCTCCTGTACTTTTCAGACTATTACTTCGATTTGCCAGAATCTTTCTGCATTCTAGTCTTGTTCTCCATATGTAGCTTGTAGTGTCTTGTGCAGATTTAATAAGCAGATTCTCTATTCCATTACCCAGGCAATTACTGAAAGTACTGAGTAGAAGTGAACCCAGGACAGGCCTCTCTGGAACCACACTCAGTGTTCTTACATTTTTGACAGGAAACCATTAAGTACATCTCAATGCATACTTTTCCAATTAGTTATCCATCTACTTTGGTTTTGTCTAGCTTATGTTTCCCCATATTTTTCCTGTATGACTGTGGGGAATGTTTGTCAACCAGGAGAACTTAAAAGATATACATGTTTCTGTACTGATTAGTTTGATCTCTTCTAGGAAATGTTTGTTTACTAATTCAGTCTTTCTCCTTTAAGCAACCTACTTACTTTTCTCAGTACTTTTTTTATTTTAGTAGGGAAAAAAGTTATTTGATCTGTACTCTTGTGACCCTTTCCTATTAAGTCCAAGTTCATCTAGGCCCACTCTAAAGTCTGAACCACTGATGATCCCAGTATGGCCAATGCTGGAATATCACTAAACATAGCAGACTGAGTAAATTATTTGTACAGTACATGAACAGAAGCTGGGATCTAACATGGAACAAAGGGAAGAAGAGTGTCATCTGAAGATGACTTCTCTTGGGATGATGCTGTGGAGATGTTGTTAGCAGCTCTGATCAAATAAAGCACTCTGACATGGTAAACAGCAGGTGAAAGCACTCACAGACCAACAGGGGCAGCTTTGAACAGGACAGGTCTGCATGTGCTTCCAGGCATCCCTTGGGGAATGCATTGAGCAATTGACAATCCTACCTTCAGCATGCAAAATAACCTTTGTAGCACATTTGTGGGGGAAAAAATACCTGTATGGAATGGGAATCACACTGTGCAGAAGAATAAAGGAAATGTGTTGTGCATCCAAATTGCCTGTTTTGTGTAGCAGCAGAGAAAAGCTGCTGAGCTGAAGAGCTGTTGGAGAGCTGAGGCAATTGCAAGAGGAATGGAGCTGTTCTGCTTGCATAAATAGTTCAGTCTACCTAATGTTGAATGGTATTGTGAGGCTTTGTAGTTCAATGGTCAGATTGCCATGAGAAATCCAGACTTGGATGGTATAAAAAGGAAAACTTCTCACTTCTGTTTTGTTGCTGCTCATTTTGCTATTAAGAGGAGCTGGTGTGCATTAAGCTAATAAGGTTTTTTTGGGGCACTGTCCATTGTGTGTGTATTTGTGTAATACGTTGTACCTATTAAAATGCAGAAGAAATAAGGGTGGTCAGCTGCATAGTAAAAGGGGGTTTTAAAGTGAATTGCTCAAATTTAGCAAATAAACACCTGGTTTAACTGTTTTACCACCCATGTTACCTTTTTTGAAGTATGAGCCAATGTTACTTGCTGCTTTAGTTTAGTGATAGATGGGAAGGGCCTTGAGGTGCTCAAGGACAGTGGCTGTGCTTCCAACGCCCATCTGTGTTGTGTCAAGGTCATACAAGAGATCAAACACAGGAACTGCTTAGTGTAGGTAAAGAGATGGGAGAAGTGTTGTTTGATGGGTGTGAGCTGTTGCTGAAGTGGATTTAACATTTTAAGGTCTGATGTCTGATGCTTCTCCCTTCTCTTCTAGGGTGACGACTTCAGGAGTAATGGAGGGCATGAAGAAAGTCAAGAAAGTGGTGAATGGTTCAGCAGAGCCTCAGGGCGAATGGGAAAGCACGGCATGATGGACTGGACTAAGGCAGCACTTTCAGAGAAACTTTTTTAATTTATTAATATTACTCTCAGTGGAAAGGGAGCAACTTGTACTCTCCACCACTGAAACTGCAGAGTGGGGTGTGTCTAGGGAGAGCAAAGCAGTGCAGAAATATAACTATTCCTTTGATCATAAGAAAATGGGACCTCCTGGTACCTGCAAGGAGCGTGAAGCTTTCCTAGGGATTTTGGGTAGCTTTTTATTCCCCCCCTTTCTGGATTGGTTCTTTATTCTGAATTGTTGCGTTCTTCAGAATGTGTAATACTAATGTGAAGAGGGATCTTCATTGTGTATGTAAAGAATATATTTTATATAATACTCATATATATACACACACACACACTTGCTATGTAACATGAATGCTGGGACTTGCAAAGCCTGACAGAAGGTGGGAAAAGAAGATAAAGACATGTAAGTATTTTTTTCTTTTTATAAACTCTCCTTTTGGCTTGGACAAAACATTGCAAAACAAATGGATAGGAACAACTGCAATTATTTGAGAGACTGAACGGGTATTGGATCAGATGACTTCTGCCACTGCTCATGCAAGTATGAAAGGTGATGAGTATCTTCTTGTCTTATCCCTGTAGGTGTGCACCTGAATGTGTCAGGCTTTCAGATGCGTTGCTGTATAGGAAATGAGTGACTGTTCTCCATTAAAGCACTAAGCCCATAGTGCAATAAGCATTTGTATACATTCTCTACTGTTCATAGAGTTGCTCTTGACTCAGCCCCACCTGACAAGAAGTATACAAGAGGTATAAGACTGATGCTTACTCTCTAGGGATCTGCCTAAATGTTTGCTTCCAAGCTGTGACCCAGAGCACTTTGGTTTGCTTCATGAAGTATTTTCAAGGTATTTCAAAAGTCACTCCTTTCTGGCACAGTATAAACAGTACCAGGCTCTCCAGTGGAAATCTGTCTAGCCATTTTACTGCAGCATCAATCTCTGGTTCACAGTTATCCTGAGTTACTGGGTCTCTCTGAATGGCTGCTTGTACCTCTCTGGCTGGTGTAGGATTAATGACACTGCTGTTTGGGATGAGCTGAACTGGTCAAAGTGGTATTGCCACCAAAAACAGGCAACTATAACTCCCAGTCCTAAATGTGGGTTTTTTTTTTTGTCAGGAGAGGAGAAGATTATGACCAGAACCTTGATGCAGGGGAATATGGAATCCTTGACTGTTAGCTGCAGACTTGTAATGGAGTCTTTACAGACATGTTCCAAAATGCCACGTGTGTTTTCTCTGTAGTTCCTGGGATTGTCAGTAGGGCAGTTGGTGTCCAGAGCTGTAGTAGTGAGAATGGGTGTTCATTTGGGGGAGGATGGAAGTGGCTCACTGGTGGAATGAAGGTTAGCTTTAACAAAAATAAATCAGCTATAAGTCACTGACCCACTGAAGCCTTAGTACTCATGCAGAGGCATTGACATGTGGTGCTGTTGAGCCAAGAGCTTCTGCCAGGGTGTCAGGGAGAGGCATCATCAGAGCTCTGGATGTGCCAGCATTGCTTACAGACTCATTCAGGAATTGGTTTTTTGAGGGACCACATTTCTGGGGTACAGCTGATTAGAAGACTAGGTTATTTTATTCTTCAAGCTGAGAAGGAGAATTTCCTCTGGAATCTTGAACCACTTCCTCACTCCTGAGCAGGGACTGTGGAGCTCTTGGTGAGCTGTCTGTACCAAGACTTGCTGTTTGAGGAGCAGCATTGCTTTCCCCTATTGCCACTTCTTTTCCCAGGTGTTAGTTCTATGCACCATGGAGATGGTAGAAACAAATCTGCCTGCTTTGATACCTGGAGCTCCCTTCTCTTCAGATAAAGCACAGGAAGAGTATTTGTCTCTGGCTACAGAGCCCTCTTCTGTTCTCCTCCTCAGCTGTAACTTCACAGTAGTCACAGCAGTGATAGTTTGACTTTGCTGTCACTGCCTTGCAGTGAGACAGTTTTAGTGGGAAGAGATCCTATACCACTGGAAAGGCTGTTTGGTGACCTCTGGGCCTTTTAGGCTTTCTGTAGGAAGAAATCTTCTGCATATTTAGCTGAAGTGTGTGAAATTGGACCACAAACACAGACACAGAGTCCCAGCTCATCATACACTTAAATGCAATACCTGGAAAAGTCATCCTCTTCCTCTGCAGTTACTCTTTCCCTGGGAAGTGTCACTCCCTGCATCCAAAGGGCTGCTCAAACAGGCTGTAGAGTTTGTTCAGAGAAGCCCACAGAAGACTTGAAGTGTGTTGGCACTGAGGTACGTAAGGGATAAGGATATGCTGCCAGGAACAAAGTGCATCTGGACAATGCTCTTCTAGAGCCTGTTAATTCCTTTTGTGAATGAGATGTGAAATTGTCATGGGTGTGGCATTTCACCCAGAACCACAAGGGCTCTGCTGTGATCCCAGGGAGTGCTGAGTTGTTCCAAACAGCTGCCTGCCTATTCCATTCCTCAGCATCAGTGGAGCTGACAGTTTGGCAAGTGCTGTTACCTTGGTCTCAGGTTTCTCTCTCTTTTTTTTT
>WEKY01011540.1:638929-651479 GCA_013390045.1 Picathartes gymnocephalus | reverse complement strand
GGACACGCACACGAACACGGACACGCACACGCCGCGCGGCCCCGCAGCGCGACTCTGCGGCCAAACCCCGCCAACAAAGACCCCTCCGCCCCCCTCGCCGCCGCCCCCCGCGGGATGTAGCCGTGCCGGGAGCCCCAGCGAGGCAGCGGCCCGGCCGCTCCGTGCCCCGCAGCGAGGCCGGGAGGCGGCGGGCTCAGAGGCGCTGCCGCCACCATGGGCAAATCCAACAGCAAGTTGAAGCCTGAAGTTGTGGAAGAGCTGACCAGGAAAACGTACTGTGAGTGCCCGGGGGGCTGTCAGGGGGCTGCCGCGGGGATGCCGGGGGTGTGATGGGATCCGCGTTGCCGCCCGGCCCCGCCGCTTCCCTGGGTCGGTGCCGCGGCGAGCGGCGGCTCCTGCGGGGCCGCTCCCGGGGAGGGCGCAGGCTCGGCCGGGCTTTGTTGGAAGAATTCAGGGATTGGCCTAGGAGGAGGAAAAAACCCATAAGGCAGCAGAGACACGGAGAGGGGCAGCGAGCCAGGGGAACGCGCTGTTTTTTTACAAAAACCATCCTCCGTGGCCTATTTCTGAGCCTCCGGGAACGGCGGGGCCAGGGCCGCATCCTGCCCGCCCGCGGCGCCCACCCGAGCATCGCGCCCTCCCTCGCCGGCCCCCGGCCCCTGCCCCTGCCCCTGCCCCAAGCATCCTTCCCCCGGGCCGCCCGGCCCCCGGTACCCAGGGCCCGCCGCGGGGATTGTCCTCCCCGCGCTGCCTCCCCGGAGCCCGGCAGCAGCTCCCGGAGCGGTGTGCCGAGCGTCTGGGTGGCTTCCAAAGTTTGGGTGCCTTAGTTGGAGGGGTTCCCTTTGTTATTGCGCTCTGAAGTGGAGACAAGAGCCCGACACCGGCGAGTTCGATATTTTTCTAAGTATCTCAGTATCGGTTTAATAACCCGATTTTCTGAGCGAGTGGCTTTCCCGTCTGGACCTCCACCGGAATCTAATTAACGTGGCTGGTGCCTCAGCCATCCAGTTTTAGCAAAATCATTTTTTTTCCTGAAGGATGCACAAAGGAAACAAAGGCTTTGGTGGCTGAAGTTTGCCTCCCCTCTTGCAGGTCGCAGATATTCCCCAAACGTGCAGCAGACCTGCGAGCTCTCCCCTCTGTCATTGCTGCAGTCCCACGGCAGCGCTTACCCAAAAAGGCAATAGATTAGGATGCAGCAAGTTCTCCCATATGGAGAAGAGGCAATACTGGTGCATTGCACAACCCTACACGCTGGGTTGCTCTCTGCCGAGCCACAGCCGGCAGCAGGCGGGAGGAGGGCAGGTGATGGGGGGCATGTCCGCATCGCCAGCCCGGCTGTGATGCTAGGAGAGGTTGGGGTACCCGGGCTGGGCTTCCTCAAAGTGCTCAGGGGGAGGAAGTAGTGAGAAGGTGGCAGTGCCAGATGGGCACAGCCCCGACTGGGGCTGAGCTGGGTTTTGGTGTCCTCACTGCAGCTGTCGCCCACGGCGAGTGCAGCAGCACCGGGCCAGGTACCATTAGTGCTGTGCTGCAATCGCCCGCTTGGTTTGCAGCCGCTGTGGTGACCTGATCTCTGCTGGAGAGGAATCTGGGAACAGCCAGCCCCAGCACAGCGTCATCTGCTGCTGATCTCCTGTGTGCTGGGCTCTCTGCACCCCTGGGGTGGCTCCTCAGCCCAGGAAGGTCCCAACACCAGTGGGGCCCACACGGGGCACGCAGGCAGTGGTGCCCCATGTCCTACTTGCAGCCGAAGCCAGCCAAATACAGCACTGGTGAAACCAACATTTTTGGGCACAGGGATGTCTCCTTGCTGGGTAAGGCCAGCAGGTCATTGCTTTTTTGAATCACTTCATTTCCAACTTTCTGCTCCTCTCTTTTGGGTGCCCTCCCCTTTCCACTCCACCCTTTCCAAGAAAGGTGGTCCTCTGATCTCTCCTTCAATGAATTTCCAGCCTGTCTGGAGCTTTGTCTGCCTGCTCTGGACCTCTCACTGCCTCTTTGTAAAGACCCCTGTACCTGTGCAGGTGAAGGAGCAGCATCCAGCAGCATGTGGCCCTTTTCCTGGCTGGAGTCTGGTGCAGCATCCCAACGTGCCCCAGCAGCATGTGGCTGCTTGGTGTGGTGCCTGTCACAGTGAGCTGTCGCTAATTCCAGGGTCTGTTTGTTGAGCTCTGCTCATTCCACCTCTCGTCTCTGGGATTAATTGCTTTTGCTGAGCGCTTCTGCCCCTTTTCTGCAGCTGTCAAGGCGAGCGCGCATTCCCTTGTCTGGTGAAGCACTTCACAGGGCCCTCCCAGGCACGGCTGAGAGCCTCTGATTTATCTTCAGGCCATGGGAGATTGGAAAGATACTCATTTCCTTCTGTGTTTTGGGGAAGCCAGGCAGAGGAGAGGCAGGTGGGCAGGGCTGTGCTGGGTACAGTGGGAGGAACTGATCCAGACCCCTGTGCTGTGGCTGGTGGAGGAGCTGGAGCAGGAGACAGTCATACACACAAATCCATGGCCTGTTCAAGAATTTCTGGGGCCCTGCTTGGAAAAGGTTTTATTCCACAGCATGTTGATATTTAGGCACCTTTCTGGCAGACACAAGAGCATCCCTGGCCTGTGCTGCCTGTCCCATATCCTGGCTGCCACGTTACCGAGCGGGTGCTGTCCTTGCCTCGTGTGTGGTGCTGTTTCTGCTGTTGCTACAGCACATCTGGGCAGATGTCTCCAGCAGCCCAAACTGATGGGAACCTGCATTGTCCCAGGGAGGTTCCTGTGCCAGCATGAGCTGTGTCTGTGGTACATGAAGGGCTTCTCCCCTGCTGGGATTTCCTTCCATTGCATCATTTTCTGTTTGTATGAATTTCCACACAAAACAAAGCGAATACCAAAAAGGCCCCTCTCAGTTCTGCAGGATCAGAGGGAAATGTCACCCCCTCTTCCTGCCCCACATGGCTTTTCTGCAAATTTATCTCATCCATGGGACACAGAGGACCTCTACTTCCCCTCAGTGCTCTTCAGTGCCTGGTGGCTTCTTGTGTCCCTTGTCCCCTCTCGGCTCTCCATCTCCTATTTGTGGTGTTTCTCTGGCAGTGCCTCCGTTGCAGCAATCCTGGGAGAAGCCGGAGGTTGGAGCAGCCAGGAGAGGAGCATGGGATGGCTCAGGGGCCAGGGCAGTTGTGGACTGTGGCAGGTTGAGCTGAGGATGCTGCAGGGCTGCAGTCAACGGCCTCCGTGAGCTGCGAGAAATATTTTCCTGCGTGTGTTCAGAGCAGGTTGTCCCAGGCCCTGCTGGGAACTGGACATGGAAAAGCAGGAGCCTTGAAACCTCATGTTTTGGCTCCCCTCCCCTCTCTGCTCCTGGCTTACAGTGCTGGGGGCCAGATTTTAATGGCACTTGGACACCTAAAGGCGCAGAAGGGCTTCTCTGAAGTGCTGGCTGCCCAAGGCCTGTTGGTTTGGACCCATCTCTGTGTGCTTTTCTGTGTCTCCAGGCACCTGAATGCCCAGGAATACCTGGCAATGCCAAGCTCCCCCGTCTGCCAGGTGCTGGAATAGTGCTGGTAGGGACAGCCAGGCTGCAGGGCTGTTTAACCCTCCTTGGAGACCAGGCTGGTGCCACACAGGAGCAGGCAGGAGAAGTCAATGCTGAGTGATAATAACACTGAATAATAAATTACGTAATTCTTTGTACTTTCATAGATCCTTTCGTTGAAGAGCCCTCAAAGTGCTTTATAATACTTAATTTATTAATTCTCCTCATTGGGGTAGCTCGGAGATGCAGTTTGGTGTTGTGTCCCAGGAGGTGGTAACTTCTGAGACTTGAAGGAACCATCATCCTCCCTGGATGGATCACATCCTCTTCCATGGGGATTTAAACCTGAGCTAAACTTGGGCTGGGTGCTCACGGCTTAGGGCCACGGTGGGATTTGGGGTTGTGTTTAAGAACATTGTGGGGCCACTGTCAGAGGGTTCTGCTCTGCTGGAGCTTTATGAAGGTCCTGAGGTGTGGCTGCAGCCTGAGTGAAGTGTGTACCGTGCGCATGTGCAGTTGTGGGTGCACAATACCTGTCCTGGGTGGAAATGACATGGTGTGGGCTCCTGGGAGAGAAGCTGGGAGAGAAATACAGCACTGAGTGTCCCTACTCCCAGCAGCACTCCCAGGCCAGTAGCCCTTCAAATCATGAAACAGTTTGAAAAATGTGAGCTTGTTTCAGAAGAGCACATTTTAGTTCTTTTTTCTCAGTCATTTTGGAGGGGATTTTCAGGGTTCCCTTTGCACAGCTATTGCCCATGTCCAGAACTAGCACTGTGTTATTTTGAGGCTGCAATAGCTGAGCAATCAGGCATGCTCAGAGCCCTGTCAGTGCAGCAGCGTCACTCTGGGGCCAGGTTGGGGTCAGGATGGTTGGGGATGATGGTCCTGGTGCTCCTGAGGCCACAGTGGGGCTCAGGTGAAGGTGTGGGAGCCATGGTGAGGGTGCCAAAATGACACCCAGGCTGCAGAGTGGGTGTGAGGAAGATGCTCTTTTCCCAAGAACCACATCCCACCCACTGTGATCTATTTTGTGGGTTTTTAAACTCACTCTGGCATCATCATTTTCTGCTCTTTCACAATAAGCTGTAAAATTGGCTCCCTTACTCGACAGTCATGCAGGGAATTAATGGGCATTAGTTTAAGAACAAACTATAAACATACTGATTTGTAGTTACGGGGGTACGTGGTGGCGGGTGGAATTCTGTGGGAAAGGAAAGGAAATTCTACAATTGCAGCAGTTTTTGGCCAGGAAAATGGGTTGGTTCCTTGCTGGCTGAGCCAGGTTGGGGCTTTGCTCCATCGTGCCACCCCGGTGCTGAGGAAATGTGCTGGCTGGGGCAGTGGGCAGGAGCAGAGGAGGGACCTTGGTAGCTCCCCTGCTGCTGCTGGTTTATTTTTAGCCTCTGAAGTGTTTGGCCCCAGGCACTGGGTTTCTCTGCCAGGTTGGTTTGTGTTGAAATCCCTCCTGTTGCTCATCCAGCAGAAAGTGGGGTGAGCTGGCTGGGTGGCTACGGACCCGTTATCCCTCAGTGGCCAATGCTGGGTGAAATTGTCAGTGTGAGTGACTTTTAACAGGGCTCGGAGTGACAGGAGAAGCGGGAATAGCTTCAAACTGACAGAGAGCAGGGTTAGATGGGATATCTATGGAATATCAGGAATTCTTCCCTGTGAGAGTGGTGAGGCACAGGTTGCCCAGAGAAGCTGTGGCTGCCCTGTCCCTGGAAGTGTTCAAGGCCAGGTTGGTTTGGGGGCACTGAGGCAGGACAATGGGCAGGATGTGGTGCCAGAGGGATGCCCAGGGGCTGGCATTCGTCTGGGGCCTGGTTTTGCTGCAGCCACGTGTAAACCAGAGCTGTGAAGGGCGTTGCTGTGGTGCAGGTTCACTGCAAGCTCAATGTGGACCTGCTGTGCTGTGTCTGGAGGGCCGTGCTGGTCTGGAGGCATCTCCAGCTCCTTCTCCAAGGCAACCCCAACCTGCTCCCGGTGAATCCGGCCCAGGGCATCCCACATGTGCGTGGACCTGGGGCTCCATAGCTAGATGCAAGCAAAACAAGTTCTGGCGTTTCAGAAGCAAGTTTTGAGGAGTCCCTGGAGTCTCTGGGAGGTTCTTGCAGTGCCAGGGTGGGAAGGGGGAGATGTGACTGATGCCCTGAGGGTTCCCTCTGCAGGAGAGCGGAGCAGCTGGCCCCGTCGGCCGCGCTCGCACCGCTGCTGCTCTGGCATCACAAGAATCACATTTCATTTATCCCCTGACATGTTAATGGATCTGCTTAACCACTCTCCTGACCTTTGCTGCTGCCGCTATAATTAAGGTTGTGAAACAAGAAGCTCTGAAGGCATCAAAGGAAGCGGCTGCTTCAGGGAGGAGCCTGCAGGCACGCTCACTCTGTTATCGGGGTGACATCTCTGGGGTCGCTTTGTTCCTCCTTCCCCTCCTTGTTCTCCTGGATCTTCTAGGGAGCTGGTGCCGAGGGAAGCCAGGGTTTGTGCCCCAGCAGGGGTGGCCATGGGGTGCTCAGCCCCATGGTCTGTGTTGCTTTCACCACCGTCGCTGCCGTGGGTTCCCCAGCCCGGTGGTGCTGGCACAGGGCTCCCTCTCCACACCTCCTGCTGGAAGGAGGGCTGCCTGTGTTTCATCCACCTGTTTCTCCAGCACCTTCTGATCTCCAGCACCTCCATCCACGGCTGGACCTGGTGGAGCTGCTCTGGGTCTCTGTGTCACACCCCAGTGCACGGTGAGACCTGCAGGAGAGACCAGGAGGGCAGCAGAGGTGGCCCTGCTGCCAGCAAGGCTTTGCCTTGAGCATCTTCCTGACCTTCCCATGGCTCCAGGGAGTGATGGCTGAGCTGGAGGGACTTCCTTTCCTGCTGCCCATGCTAGTCTGGACGGGCAGGAATTGCTCCTCGGGTTGGGAATGGCACCTTGGAGTGCCAGATTGCACTGAAATCCCTGTGGCCAAGGGGTGGATTTGAGCAGGTGGCAGGACACAGCTGCTCCCTGGATGGCTGGGCAGGGGCCTGCTCCACCCCTGCTCCCAGCAGCACTGGGAATCCTCTGCCCCTCCAGGGCTTTGCTGCATTGGCTCATGGGGAAGCTGGGATTTAATCCTGGGGTAGACCTGCCACCAGCTCCTGCTGTGGGGGTGCTTCAGCCTCATTCATTAATTTCCAAAAGAAGGCACTGTCCTTTGCCCTTCCTCTCCTGCCTTTGCTTCAAAGAGCAACTGCTGCTTTTTCCCTAAACCCAATTTCCAAAGCCTAATGTCGGGCCCTTAAATATTTAATAAAGTCTAAAAAGGATTTCAGCTGCATATTGGCTTTCCTGTTGGTACCAGCCCCGGGGGAGATGAGAACTGCTCATGGACCTGTTTATCCAGTCTGGGAGCAAGGCAGACCACTAATGGCAACCGCCGGCGAGGGGAGTGCCAAACACCCCGGGTGTTGCTCCGCTTCTCAGAGTAACAAATGACTCCAATAACACTGTCGAGCTCGAGCTCCGAACGTCTGGGAGGCTCCCGGACCTGCCGTGGTGCTGGTGGTGTCTGTGTCTGATGGGGAGAGAAGCCGGACTGGGAAAGCTGGGACAAAACTGTCCTGCTGTTACAGGTAGGCAGCTCTGGCTGTGTTGGTGCTCGCACGGTGGGGCTGCTCCCAAATCCCTTGGGGATGTTGTAGGGATGGGTTCCCACACAGGGACACCCTGGTGTGTGGGTGATGTGGCTGGGAGCAGAGATGGGCACGGGGCTGAGCTCAGGGCACAGTGGTTGGGGCAAGCTGCAGCTGATCATCTCAGGCTGCAAAAGAAAATTACATCAGTCAAATTCCAGAAACCGCTGTTTGCATGGGGGTGAGCCCTGTGCCACTGTTGTGTTTTACTGCCTCTTCCCCAGAACTGTCCCTGTGCTGCCTGGGAGCAAGAGCAAAGTCCAGCCAGGGGTGGTCTGGTGGCCCCAGAGCTGGCAGAGAGCACAGCACCAGGACATCACTAAGGAGTTCAACCTGAATTTTATTGAGACTACATTATCAGGATGGAACTACCCAAATTTCCAAAGTGCTGAAGTGTGGTGTATCCTAAAAGTTACTGTCATCAAACAGGGAACTGAGTGAGCTCTGAGTGCCCCAGGATGGGCTGATGGACAGTCCCAGGGCAGGACTGAGCCCGTGGCAGCCTGGAAGAGTTCACCCCTTCCCTCCACCGCCGTGCAGCTCCCGTGGGCACTGAGTTCTGTGCTGGGGGTTGGTTCTGGAGCTGGGGGAATACCCTGGGAAGGAACCTCTTGCCAATGCTCCAACTATCCCTCGGGTGCTTCCCCCAAGCCCCCCGAATTGCACAAAGCCACCTGACAGCCCAGGCTGCCAGAGGTGACCCCAGCCAGCCCTTGCACACAGGGCATCTTCCTCTCTCTGCAGGGAGGTGCCCGCTCTGCACCAGACAGGGACTGCCCAGCACCTGTTTGGGGCTTGGAAGAAGTCCCACAGCTACTGCACTCTCCTGCAGCAGCTGCTGCCGTGCTCTTGGCTGAGTGTTTTGTAGGGACAAGGCCTGGAACTGGGAATGACCACTCAGGTTGTGATGTGTTTACCCCAGGTAACCCACTCCGCAGGGCCAGGGGCTGGCACTGGGTGCCCCTGGGTCCTTGCTGTGTCCGTGTCTGCAGGGTTGAAGTCTGCACCGAGTACCTGCAGTACCAAGTCCAGTGGTCGCTCGGAGGGACCAGGGCTGAATTCTGCCGGGGTTGTTCAGACGGTGATGCTGACGAGGTGATCCCAGGGGCTGGGGTGAAGCCGGACACTCTGCCCAACCGGGCGGGAGGGAGGGGGCAGCTCGTAATTGGTCAGTATTAACATTGTGATGATGTTGAGAGTAGAGTTTGTATCAGATTTACGTTCAGGAAAATTCTTAAATACATGTTTCGCCGAGACGAGGGGCAGAGCGTGTTTGGCATGAATTGCAGGGTGTGCGGGGCTCACCCCGCAGCACCCGGGTATTTTACGCATGAGGGGCCCTTCGGCGCACGCATGAGCACCCCAGGCTCTTCCACATCGGCGCCCAATTAGTACGCGGATGAGCACCCAATTAACACACACATGAGCGCACAATTAATTTACATATGAGCACCCAGCTGAATTTATGCATGGCTGCCCGGTGAATTCCCGCTGGATCGAACGCTGCTGCTCCGTGCATGAGCGCCCTGGTGGTTGATGCATGAGTGCCCAATTAATTGGCGCACGTGCCTGCAATTAGCTCATGCCTGAGTGTCCAATTAATTCATGCATGAGCACCTGATCCATTCACACCTGAGTGCCCAATTAGTACGTGCACAAGTGTGTTATCTCCTAATTACACTAATTTACACATGAGTGCCCAATTAGCTCACGCAGGAGTGCCCAGCGAATGGACGCGTGACTGCTCAATTAATCCGTGCATGAGCGCCCTGTGAGTTCATGAATGCCCAAAAAAGTGGATGCGTGAGCCCCCAGCTGGTTCGTGCATGAGCGGCCCTTTCACCGCAGCACCCAGGCAGTTCATGCATGAGCACCCAGTTAGTTCACTTAGAAGCACCCACATAATTTATGCACGAGTGCCCAATTAGCCCGCGCATGATCTCCCGGTGTATTTTTGCATGAGTGCCCCTCTGGCTCGGGCATGGGTGTCACTTAGTGCGTGCATAAATGCCCCATTCCTTCACGCCTGAGCACCCGCTTCGCTCACGCAGGAGCACCCACTGTGGGTGCCCAATTTCCCCTGGCCTGGGCACGGCGCTGAGCACCCACGGCAGGTTTAGGCATCCCCAAACCCGATGGGAGCCCCATCTTGGGGTGATGTGCTGGCGCCCCCAGACTGGGATGCAAAGGAGCCCTGTGAAGGAGCCACAGCAGGTCCCTGGGGGAAATAAATGCTGCAGGACTGCTCCTGCCGTGATTCGGTGTAGCGCTGGACCGTGGGTTGGTGGCAGAGCCCATGAGCTGGCATAGCTGGAGTGCCCTGCGGCCGTGAGGGAAGCCACTTGGTGCCTGGAAATAATTAACTGGTTTCCCTGATAAGGCTGCGGTGCCCATGGCCCCACGGGATCAAGGTGCTATCGTAGCAGCTGGAGCAAGGGGAGACGTGTAGGGGCTCCTCACTGGCTGCTGTGTGTTTGCTGAGGCTTTGGGAGCCCAAACCTCCATAAGGACAGAGCCGTGCCGTTGGTTTTGTGTGCGTAGTCCCGCTCAGGGTCCAGCCCTGCGGCCGAGGCCAAACCCCTGCCCTTGCAGACAGGGGAAGGGATGTCAGCACAAAACAAGCCCCTGTGGGGCTGAAGCATCACGTCACCTCGTGCATCCCACCGTGACCAGGGGTCCCTGAACCATTCGAATCCAGCTATCTCCCGCCCTCCTTCCTGCTGCCCCGTCCCCACCGCGGTCCAGCGAGCAGAGAGCTCCCTGCCGCAGGGCGACGGATGGGGATTTGCAGTCCCGGGTCCCTCCTCTCCTCTCTGCCTGGAAAACACAAATTAACAGGCTTGAGCACTGATTAACCAGAGCTGATTCTTGCTGCAGTGGCAGCTGGGTGGTGGGAGGAGAGGGGGCACGCGAAGGGCGGGTGGTGACGGAGCTGTCAGTCCTCGCCTGTGCCGCTGGGATTGATGGAGAGGTGCGGGGAGAGGGCTGGGGGCTGGGGGTTAGGTACCGGCAGCTGGGAGGAGGGGGCTGGGGGCTGCTTGAAGGCTCTGCCCCTCTGCGCTGTGTGAGACATGTGGCCAAAACGCTCCTTCCAGCTGAGGTGGGAGCGGGAAGGGACCGACCAGCGAAGGGCAGAGAGGGTCCTTGGCTGCGGTTTGGCCGTGTGGGGCAACTCCTGAGCTGCTCTGGGTGCCTCTCTCCCTGTCCCCGCTGCCTGCCCTGAGAGCCCCACGCTCGGCGATTCCCCGCGGTGCGGGGCTGAGCGCACGGGCCGGCGCCTGCGGGGCTGCGCTGGGGCTCCCGGCTCGGCGCTGCCTCTTCCAGCGTTGCGGTTCATAACAAATGATAATACTCTGCCTTTATTTAGCGCCTTTCATCCCCAAGGATCCCGGGGCACGCTGCTACTAACAAGCTGCTACGTGCACTATTTATAGCCCTTCCCATGGCGGCTGCGGGAGCGGCAGTCCCTGGAGCACGGCACGCCAGCGGAGCCCGGCTCCCCGCTGGAGCGCGGCCAGGGAGCCGGCCCTGCTCTGGTGGGACGCTCTGTGGGGCTGCTGTGGGTCCCCTCCTTGTTCTGGGGCGTCGGAGGCGCTCCTGGCCGGGGTTTTTACCGCTGCAAATTGCTGTGTGCCGGCTCAGCACCGCGCCGTAATCGATGCCGCGGGAGGGAAATGCAGCAGCTGCCGCTGCACAGGTACCGTCTGTACCCGGCTGGCGCTGCCTGCCGGCAAGATGCGGAGCAGAGGGACAGCCACGCCCCTGCGTGTGTCCCCTGTCCCCAGCCTCGGGACAGGTGGCTCAGCTACGCGTTCAGTAGTGTGTCCCCAACACTTCTGTGGCTGCAAGTCGGGCATTAGCATTCCTAATTGGTGCCACTTGGAGTGTCAACACCCAGCAGGGTCGGAGTGGCTGGGAAGTGGCAGCCATGAAGTCATCATCTGTCCGGATCCGTAAGAGCAGATCCAGGGAGGCAGGGACTGCTCAGTCCCCACGCTGGGTCAGGACTGGGGTCGTTCCCTGCCCTGGGAACACTCTGCCCCTGGGCAGAGGGGAGATTCGGTGGCAGTGGAGGGGTGAACCTAGCAGTGGGTGGTTTTCCAAGGGCTGGGAGATGATGCCACACTCCCACCTCAGGACAAACCCCACAGATTCCCCAGCATGCAAGGCTGGAGGACAGGCACTGGTGCCAGTGTGCTGGAGGAGGGATGGGGCTCCGTGTGGCTCCAGGCCAGGATGCACATTAACACATCCCTCATTTGGAACCCTGTGCTGATTTCCAGCCTGGCACCTGAATGGTTCCCTCCGTCGGAAAAGCCTCTCCTGGGAGCATCACACATCCCTCCTGCGGCACGAGGGGAGCTGGCTCCGTCCCTCCCTCCTGCCTCAGCCCGAGCGTGTCATTACCAGCATTTCTCCTGCACTAAAAAAAGCACTAATTTCTTAATTGTTTCCTGCTGGAGTTGAAAGGCAGCTCCCGGGCCCAAAATAGCACTAGTGGGGAAAAGCAGTCGAACAAGAGAGAGCGGAAGGCGATTTGCCTGGAGGGGCTGAGCCGAGCTCTGACTGCAGCCCTGACTGCTGCTGGTCCCTTTTGCCTGCCCCGAGGGCTCACCCTCATCCTCCTCCTTGCACCTGCCCTCCTTGGTGCTCGTGGGTGCTTGGGCCCGCAGAGCTGGTGCCTGGGGCATACCCATGGCATCCTCAGGGTGGAGGTCATTGCTGGTGTCTCAATGAGGGTGTGTGCAGGGAAGCCTGTTCCTGTTAGAGGTGTCACTCAGCATCTCTCTGCTGCAAGGATGCTTCTGTGCAACCCTTTTTTGAGGGGGAGATGGGGAAATCCCTTGGAACTGCTGTGACTGATGTTTAGCCCACCCCAGCTCAGTTGCTGGCTGCAGTGTGTCCTTCCTGGCTCCCTCCTGCCGAGAGACCTCTGTCTGCCCGAAGAACAGCTCTCCAAATCCCTCCTGTGACACTGCCCAGGTGTTCTTCCTCCCAGATGCTGAGCAAACCAGTGCCTGCATCCCCTCTCCTGGGGTGCTGCTGTCCGGACACCCTGCAGTGCTACAGTGGGTGCTGCTTTTGCTCAGTCCCAGGGGAAGTGGGAGAATTGACGGCTCTGTCCCTGCAGAGATGGGATGGAGGGACACCCCAATGCATGGGGACGGCCTTGGGCACAGCAATCCCTGCTAACAGGGATGCTGGAGCCAGAATCCAGCCGGTGATGAGGTGGAGGCTGCTGTGTGCCCTCCCAGCCGCCCCACTGCTGCCGCTGCCAGCCCTGGCCTCTGCGCTCTGCACCTTCTGCCAGCCACGTTACAAATCTTCCTGATGGAAAGTTGCTTTTTTTTTTTTTTTT
>WEKY01011540.1:486333-638918 GCA_013390045.1 Picathartes gymnocephalus | reverse complement strand
TTTTTTTTTTTTTTTTCTGCCATCCAAGGTAATTGGCATCTGTTGGTGTGTCTTTGGTCTCTATTTTTATCAGCCGTTTGCACATTGACATCTCCACTCACCTCATTATCCCCGCGCCTTTCAGACCTGGGGCTTTTTTATCATTATTTAGATGCACGACGCAAAGGAAGTGACAAATGAGGCTGTTCCCCCCTGTGCCCACCTGCTGGCACCTGGCTCCTCTCTGTGGGGAGACACAGGCACAGCTTCTGCAGTGGGACACGCAGTGACAAGTGCCAGCCTCCTGCCCAGCATCCTGCATCCCTCAGAGCTTTTCCTGTGCTCAGGACATTTTTCATCTCAGCAGCCATCCCTTGGCTGGGGAAACTTGGGGTTGCCAGTCTTCGCTGTTTTCTAGCTTGTCACATTCTGGGGTTTTTTCCAGAGCCCAGTGAGGCTCCCCAGAGTGCTGGGATGGGTTGGATGATGTTTCTCCAGAGGCAGCTGGTACCTGGGGGGATGCCAGCCCTGGGGCTGTGCCTGTGCCCACGTTCAATGTCAGGGCCAGGCAAGGCCCTTCCCTGAGCCGCCTCCAGGCAGATGTTTCGGCAGATGTTTTCAGGGATGTTTGAGCTCTGGGAAGATGAGATAGCAGGGCCAGATCCTCACCAGGCATGATCAGCTTGTCCCCTTCATGGTCCATAGCATCTTGCAGCCGTGCTTCTGCACTCCCTGAGCATGACACAAAACATCTTGGCAGGCTCCCTGGTTTCGGGGGTCCCCAGCACCTGCAGCTCTGGCCCCATGGACCACCTGGTCTGGCCCAGGCTGTGCCTTAAATGCAGTTGCTGCTACATGGGGAACACTTGGCAGCTCATGGAGCAAGTGGGCCCCGGGGCATCCCCCAGGGAAGTCACTGGTGGGCAGTGCAGAGGAACAGCTGTCACTGCAAAAGCACTAAATTTCTGTCTCTTTTTTTTCTCTTTTCTCCTGTTTTCTCTTGCAGTCACGGAGAAGGAGGTGCAGCAGTGGTGAGTGCCTGCCATGGTGGTGAGCTGGCTGGGGCATGGGGCTGCGGGCAGGGGACAGAGCTGGTGGCACTCGGCCACCCCACTGAGCAGAGCAGGGACATGCAGGAGGTGTGGGCTGGTGCCCCCGTATTGGGGTGCAGGTGCTGCCTCAAAAAGGGGAGACCAGAAAACAGAGGGGTTTTCCTTGCACACCCTGTGTGAGGGCTGGGTTCTAGTGGCTCCTCCCTCGCCATACAAGCAGCCAAAGAGCACGGGGACATGGGGGCTGTCCAGCTGGTGACCTGGTGCTGCCCCAGCGTGTCCCCTTTTGCAGCAGGGCCTGCAGAGGCTGTCAGGGGTAGGATCCATAGTTTCTTGCCAGCAGCACGCTCTCACTCCATCCCCTTCACCCCACTGAACACAGTGCCCTAGAAAAGCCACTGCTTCCCTTTCATCTCCCTATCCCACCAGTCAAGGTTTGCTTTCTTTATCTCTTTCTCTCATCCTTCCCCCCCACCCGATGAGTCATAGCTGCAGCATCGTGAAAAAGATGTCACCGGCACTTCGGTTTCCCACCTCACCACCCCCTTCCCCTCCTCCTCCAGCCCTTGTCCCACTGCAGCGGGCGCCTGACAGATCTGGGCGATGTGTTGCATAATATTCACGTACCTCACGTGATCCCTGTGTGGTCCCACATGCTCCCTTCATGCTCTCTGTGTGGTGCCCACACCCACGGAGCCCCTTCCCTGCACTTTCCAGAACCCAGCTCCAGCCTGGAGCTGGGACTGAGAGCTTTTCGGGCTGTTTAAGCATTGATGGGTTTTGGAAATGACTTGGGCTGTGCCACCTGAGGACATGGGAACCCCGCTGTGCCCCCCAGCTCCTCTGACTAGCTTTAATTTGGGGTTGTGCATAATCATCACAGAATAATTTTAAGTCCAACTCCTGGCCCTGCACATCCCAAGAATCCCATGTGCTTGCAAATGTTGTCCAAACACTTCTTGACCTCTGGCAGGCTTGGTGCCATCACCACTTCCCTGGAGAGCCTATTCCAGTGCCCAACCACTCTCACAGAACTCGGTGGTCACCGTGCCATTGTTTTTTGCCAGGGCATGGCTGCAGCGTGGCATTGCTGTCAGTCCTGGCTGGGCAGGGCTTCCTTGTCACCTCCCATCTCCCAATGTTCAACACAAGCCTGGTTGTGGCTCTGTTGCCACTTGTGGGCTGGCAGCACTCGGTGTCACTGGTGCTGCTTGTCCCCGCTGCCACCGTCACTGTGGTGCCCACGAGGACCTCACCCACAGGGCTGGGAGGCTGCGGGTGGGTGGCAGGAGTGACACAGGGAGCACCTGGGCACCTCCCCAGCTCCAGCCCACTGCAGCACGGGAGAGAGCCTCATCCCAGCTCCCCAGGGCTCAGCAGGGAGACCCTCCTGGGCCCATGCTCTGCCCTCCACTTGCAGGTACAAGGGCTTTATCAAGGACTGTCCCAGCGGGCAGCTCGATGCCGCCGGCTTCCAGAAGATCTATAAGCAGTTCTTCCCCTTCGGTGACCCAACCAAATTCGCCACCTTTGTTTTCAATGTCTTCGATGAGAACAAAGTAAGTCTGGGATCCAGGGGCACGGTCCAGGGGGGGTCAGGGCTGAGCACGTGGTGATGGTGGGATGGGTTTGGAACATGTCTGCCTGGCACTGGAGGAGCAAAATATTCCAGCGCTTCCTGGGGCGTGAAATTGAAGCGGCACAGCTGGAGCGAGCCCCCGCGCTTATTTTAGTTGAGGAGAGTCACGTGGGGAAGGGCGATGAAGTGGCAAAGCAGGAAAGGAGAAACGTGGTGTTTTGGTGCTGCTGACAAAAGCCCATCCGTGCGGAGCCCCCTGCATTCCAGAGCCACTCCTGCCGGGATGTTCGCTGGTGGGCTGGGCACCAGCAGCTGGATCACAGTGCTGGAGATAAATGTGCATCACGCCTCCCTCCCTGCTGCCTTTTTGGATGTGCCCCCTCAGAGGGGACACATGGGCAGGGAGGGCTTTGCTGGACAGGAGTGGCAGCAGCATCCTGACCCCTCCCTTCCTCCCCCAGGACGGGAGGATCGAGTTTTCGGAGTTCATCCAGGCACTGTCGGTCACCTCCCGGGGGACACTGGACGAGAAGCTGAGGTGTAAGTGCTCCCCAGGGGATGCTGGTGGGCTCAGAGGGTGCTGGGCTGTGTGTCCGGGGTGGGGGCCACAGTCCCAGCCCCTTGGTATTCCTCTGGCTTGCAGGGGCATTTAAGCTGTACGACCTGGACAACGATGGATACATCACCCGGAATGAGATGCTGGACATTGTGGATGCGATTTATCAGATGGTGGTAAGAGGGGCAGGGGGGCCACGGGGTGAACAGCCCCTGGGGGCCCCTGCTGGGCTGGAGCTTGGCTCTGGGGGAATGCTGAAACACCTCCAGTTCCTTCTTTGGCCTTTTTTGGTAGGGGGTTGTGGCCATCCTGGCCGTCATGGCCAGGGCAGCATCTGGATCTGTTTGCTGAGGGTGGTTCTAGTGGAACACCCTCCCCTTGCCCCCTGTCCTGGTGTGGGGTGTGGGGGGACACTCCTTGCCTGGGGACACCCTCTAGGCAGGGCACAGAGGGGTGTGTGAGCAGATCTTGTCCTGCTGCCACAGGGAAACACAGTGGAGCTTCCCGAGGAGGAGAACACACCGGAGAAGAGGGTGGATCGGATTTTTGCCATGATGGACAAGGTGAAGATGCTTGGGGGTTTTTTCCCCTGTGGTCAAGGGATTTAGGAGGTGCTGTGGGTCCCCTTGCTGCATCTTGGCTCCTGCAGGTGCCTCCTTCCCCCACCAACACAAAGTCTCAGCTGCTGCCAGGATCGCTGTGGGACACCCACATCCCTCTGGGATCCCTGTATCCATTTGAGGGTCCCCGAGGCGACATTGTCCCCTTCATGGCTGCAGGCACAGGTGGCTTGATGGGGAAACCGAGGCTGAGGCGGTGGTGTGGGGAGGATGTGTGGGCTGGTGTGGATGTCCCAGGGTGTCGGGGTGCTCAGCTGGGGTGAAGCAGTGCAGTAACAGGAATGTTTTGCAGAATGCAGATGGGAAGCTGACGCTGCAGGAATTTCAGGAGGGCTCCAAGGCCGACCCCTCCATTGTGCAGGCGCTCTCCCTCTACGATGGGCTCGTATAGTCCCGGGGCCGAGCGGCGGTGAGTGCAGCACCAGGGGCTGCGGGGGCCCCATCTCCCACCTGCCTCGTGCCATTCCCACCTCCCCCAGGCACAGGCAGCTGATTCTCCTCTGCTGAAGCACCAGAACATGGATATCCCCCTCAAATCCAGCTAGGGGGAATGTTGTCCCCATTGTGGTGGGTTTCTCCCAGGCCCCCCCTATCACAGAGCCCCCTCAGACCTCATCCCATGGAGATGGAAATGTTTGCCTTCAGCACAGCTCACACCCTCACCAGTAGTTGTGGCTGCAGAAGAGGCAGGGAGGCAGCTGGTGTGCTGGGGGCATTGGGACGCTCCAGAGACAGATTATATTAAATGTTTTATTTATCTTATATCTTATGATATTAAGCCCTGGAGCTGGGTTTGGCACGGCGGTGTCAGGGACACTGGTTCACAGCATCATACAGGTGCTGGGCTGAGCACGCCATGGTCCTTGCTGTGTCCTGTGGAGCTGTGCAGAGTCCCTTGCAGTGATTTTGGTCATCACAGTCCAAGCAGTGTCCTGTGGGGTGGGGTGTTTTTTAAGCCCCCTGGGGTTTTGAGATTTTCAGTATCTCTATTCTGTTTCCAACTTTGCCCTTCCAGCTGCACTGATGTCACATCAGACGTCCACAGGGATTTCTGGCCATCCTTCTCACCCTATTTCCCTTCTCCCCACCCTCTCCTGCAGATGCCTGGGGGAAGATGCTCTCGGTGCCATCCGACCACTGCCGCGCGAAGCTTGCCTGTCCCTCCCAGCCTTCCTTTTTGTTCCGCGAGCAAAGGATGCCCTTGAAGCGCGAGCTCACTCCCCCCTCTGCACTCTGAACCAGCCGCTGCCATTTGCCAACTTCCGCTTTCTCCAAAAAAACCCCACGCCAGACCCCGGTCTGAGCGGCAGCGAACGCCCAAGACTTCAGGGCCGGGGGAACGGGTTGAGCATCACCGCAGGCAGAGCTCCCTCTCGGCCTCCTCGCCCCCTTTGCTCCCCTTTTTCCTACGTTTTCGGATGGGACTGCGGATGCGCCGGCGGGGTGCTCTCCTGGGAACCGGCCGGCCGGAGACAGAGCCCAAAGGTACCGGGGGGCTGCACCCCCGGGCTCTGCCCCTGTGGGGTGGCCGGGGAGCCGAGGCACTGACGGCGATTGGGAACAGAGTCCTGGTGTCACCCATGATGCCGCTGGCAGCCCAGCCTGGCTCACTAGGGATATATATTATATTATTATTGGGTTTTGGTTTTTTTTTTGGTGAGACAGTATTGTGCTTTTTTGGTTTGGTTTTGTTTTGTTTTTTTTCTTTTTTTTTTCCTTCAGTGGAAAAAAGTGAGGCTTTTTTTATATGCCCATCTCGACGATCGATATCTTTATTTATTTGTTGTAAATGTTGCTGCTGTGTTTCGTCTCTCGTGTGTGTTTGTGTCCACCCACCCAGGTGAGGATTTGTAAGGTTTACATGCTCGTACACTATTGCGGGGACCCGGGAGCCTGCAATAACAATGAAGCCAAAAATCTGCCTTCCCTCCCTCCTCCCACCCCCCGTATCCCAAGCTCCGTGGGCTGGCTGCTGTTTGGAGGGGATGCTGTAGCTTCTTTTCCCGTTCCCGTGTTCCCTGCATTTTTCTGTTCACCCTTCCCTTTGGGAGCTCAGTGAGGTCTCACTCAGCCCAGACTCTGAGCAGACCAAGCTCCATCCCTCAGTCGGGCAGGGTGAGGAAACTGCTGGGCACCAGAACGTCCCCATTTCCTTTCTTTTTATTCATTTTCTCACTGCATGAAAAAGTATTAATGGAGCCCAGAATTGGGTTTTGCTTTCAAGCAGATTCCTTTGCTATTTTCTGCCTTGCAAATGGTGGGAAGGTGTTTGGTGGTGGCTGTGGATCATCCTGTGTGCCAGTGGGGTTGGAGGGGCAGAGGGGGAGCCCATCCCAGCTGGGACAAGGTGACAGGGGAGTGCCAGGCTGGGCTGTGCACAGCTCAGGGTGTCTCCTTACCCCATTACTCCCACAGGAAATGGGAGGTTTTGCTGTGAACCCAGGGCGTGGCCCCAAGCAGAGCCACTTGCGCCCACCTTAGAGGAGGCAAAGGGCTGGAATACACACCTGGAATACACACCTGGGGACACTGGGCTGCAGCCTCCCCATCATGAGCGGGGCCTGCATGGCCTCTCCATGCTCCATCAACACCCACCACCCCTCTGGGATGTGCCCCCAGCTCAGCCCCACCAGCACTCACAGCATGGGACACAGTTGGCATCTCTGCTGGAGAATGAGTGTTGCATGGGTGATGCCTCAGCTGCCTTGGCCCCTGCTCTGGAAAAGGAGGGATGTGCATTCATTCCCTCAGAAGCAAAGTGCAAGAAGCCCGTGGGACCCCTAAAGCCACCCTGGGGGCTCACCCTTCCGTCTCTGGTCCAGCTGATGGTAGCAGCATCTTTCCAGCACCCATCTCCTGTGGCTGAGCCCAGACAGAGGACTGTCCCCATGGCAGTGGGAGGTGACATCTGGATGTGGAGTACAGTCGGACAGATGCCTCACGATGCAGGAGACAAGGCAGTGCCTCAGCACTTCCTGAATCCTCCCAGCATGGCAGGGACAGATGCCCCAGCCAAGGCATGCTGGTTCTTCACCATGCAGCCCCACTCGCCAGTTTTGGGATTTTGTGCTTGTGGTACTTCTTGATGCCCATAAAAAACCACCTTTCCCCATCCCCAAGGAGACTGACCTCACGTCCATGTGCAATATTTCTGCCTCTTCTGCGGTTCCTGCCCCCAAGGATGCCCATGTTTCATTGTAGGGGCACTTGTGGAGGGTGTCCCTCCCTCCCTCCCTCCCATGGAAACCTCCTTTTCCTTGTTGCTCTGTGGCCAAAATGCAACTCTCTGGGGTAGGTTTTTGCAGTGCCTGCAACTTGTTGAATGCTCATCTGCCAGACTGGTCCCTTCCCAGTGCCAGTTGATGTTCCCAATGAATGTGACACTGCAGTAATCACCTCTGCTGATGAATGATGGGCCCCGCCACGTTTGACATAGTTCCTAGGCAAAGCCAAACCTCATTTGCTCTGACACTTTTCCCCTGGAAAGCTTTTAATTTTTGGAGGACCTGTCATGGCTTGAGCTCCATCAGGGCTCGCAGATGTCTCCCCAGGGAGTCAGCCCTGCCAGGACACGCTGAGTGTCCCTGAGAAAAGCTTTTTGGCCCTTGTGTTCCCCCCTGGCTGTGGATTTGGGACCCTGGCTTGGATGCTTCTACTCTCCTTCTTGGGGAGCACCGAGGGCCACCGATTCCTCCTGAACACGACCAGGATCTGCAGCATTTGGTATCACTGAAAATAAAGCTTGGAGCGTCTCATGCTTGGAAATGTTGGCCTTAACCTCCTTGTGCCTCAGTTTCCCCGACGGTGGAGTGGCCGGGGCGAGCCATCCCCCTCTGGAAAGCGGTTTGGTGTCTGTGCCCTGGCAAGCACGAGCACTGGATACAGCTCAGGACTGCGGGCACAGGGCTTGGCAGGCCCCAGCGAGCACCAGGCATGTGCAGGACACCGGGAAACGCTGGGCTGGAATTTACATCAGCGAGTCTTTAATTCCAGCCTCCGTTTTACACCTGCTCATGACGAAACGGCCAGCAAGCCCTGGTTTGTCTCAGTTCCTACTCGGGTTCTTGGTGCCTGTCCAAAATAGAGCCTTGGCCGTGGGAAGGGGACCCAAAGCACAGCCAGGCAGAGGTGAGGGCCCAGCCCCGGTGACTGTGGCACGTGCCCCCCTCTCATTTGTCCCTGTCGGTGTTGCCCCATTAAATGCCATGTCTGTACTTTTCTTTCTTTTTACCTTTCTGTCTGTGCGCTGACTGTTGCTGCTTTGTATCCGTCTTTCCTTGAGCTCTGGGGCTGGGCTGGGCTGAGCTGTTTCCCCCGGGAGCAAGAACGTGGGAGAAGGCTCTGGGGGCAGATTCCCCACTGCCCTCTCCTCACAGCACAAACCAGGACCCGAGAGAGAGAGAAGTGAAGAGTTTTTCCTCTGGAGCAGGCTGTTAATTAATGCAATTTATAACGAGACCAGGCTGGTCTCGGGAGTGCTCTCCACTGGGTTGGTGGAGGGGGGTGTTTGCTTATGGGGGACCCCAGACCCCATTTGTGCCGAGTACCAACTGCATCTCACCCTCCATCACAGAAGCAGATGCCTGTTGGTTCTTCCCGTGCCATCAGGACACCACATCCCTGTTGGATGGGGAGGCTGAGGTTGTGGGAATCCCAGGCCAAGGTCACTGCTCCTCAGTGGGCAGGGATGCCCAGGGGGTGGAACTGGGTCTTGGGATTTGGGTTTAAGTCCTGCTTGGAGCAGGGCTGGCTTTGAAGCAGGGCCAGGCATGGCACAGGGGCAGCTGAAATCACTGGCAGAGCTGCCCCCTTCCCATGTATTTAGGGTCGGGGGGTCATTTGGGATGGGTGAGTGACCTGCAGCCAGCTCACTGTCCCCCATCCAAGGAGATTTCGGGCATTTAGTGACAGCATCTGTCACCCGTTGGAGGGGAGGGGTCTGGCTGGGACAGAAGCGAGGGCTGAGGGCAAAGGAGAGAGCTGATAGCCCCAGTCTCAGTGCACAGTTTGGGGTGCAGCAGTTTTGGGCTCTCAGTTACACATATCAGCCCTGGCTATTCCAGCAGCACTGCAGCAAAGTCGTCCTTCCTTTCTCTCTCTGCTCCTGTGGCCAGCAGCCCCGGGCTGGGTGCCCTGTCCCACAGGTGTGAGCCCTGCCCAGGGGTGGCTGAGCCCCGGGCTGAGAAGCAGCAGCTCCAGCAAAGAGCCTTGTTTGTGAAGATGAAGCCTGTGTGTGCGTCCGTGCCGGTGTCTCGGCTTGCATGCCCCGCTGCCTTGTCTTGAGATGAATTCAAGAGCAAACCAAGCAAATGAAACAGTTTAATGACAGAACAAAACAAAACCCAGGAACTTTGTGACAGTGGAAATAAAAGCTTAATGACAGTAACGGAGCAGCCGTGGTCTGTGATGTGTGGGGGTGGGGGGTCACGGGGGCCCCCAAAGCTGCCCTGGCACCCAGCGAGGCTGGGAGATGGGCTGGGGGGTGTCACTGTCCCGTGCCCCACGCACGGCGCTGTGATGGCACCAGCACAGGTGTAAATAGGGATGCTCTGGGCTCTGTGGGCAGGCAGTCGGTCAGGCACTGTGCCCACGCTTGTAATGAGCTGTCTCAGGTCCAGGCATCCCAGGGACCCTTCACCCCCCATAACACTGCTCTTCCCACCTCCTTTTACCCAGACACAGCTTTCCCTCTGCCAGGTCCCATCCTGCCACGGTGCCTGCATCCCTTTTTCCTTTCATAATGAAGACCTTCACAGCCATGTGCCCATGGGTACTGTCCCTGTCCCCTCTGAGCCCCCTTGTCGATGCAGCGGGCTGGCAGCTCTTGGGTCACTTTTGGCACACAGTGGCTGCAGAGGAATCTTGATATGAATATTCCATAATTGTGTCCCACTGCCCGGAGGTGCCCCTCAGCAGCCCCCCTGCCCCTGGCAGGGCTCACAGTGGGGCTCACAGCCTGGATTGGGCTTTTCACGTGCAGTGGGGATCGCGTTGGCCATTCTGCGCTGCCAACTCTTCTGGAAATGAGCACTGCGAGGCCTCCCTGCCAACCCATGTCCCTTGTGTTTGCTTTCCTAACGAGGCTGATTAATTGTTTTCAGGAGGCCAGAGGAGATGCCCTAACGGTCCGAACAAGGAGGCTGTGTTTGTGCAGGGGGTTTTGTCCAGAGGTGCTTTATGCCAGCACATGGTGGGAGCTCCCAGGGATTTCTCCCCTGTGCCATGGAATGGGCAAGGACAGGCACAGGCTCCAAGCCACAGTGGTTACCCACAGGCTGTGCCTTGACCCCCAGCAAGGAAGGGGTTAAAGCCCAGCTAGCATAGGTGCACCTGGGACTGGGAGCACTGGTGAGTGTGGGAAGGGCTGGCTGGGATTAATTTGGTAATGAGGAGAATCTGTTGGGACTTCTTTGTGACAGGAGTGCTGGCTCTCCCTGCCAGGATGCAGCTGGGATGCAGGTTGGTGGCTGGGGATGCTCGAAGGTAGGTTTTGTGGCACTGTGGGGCTGGGAGTGCAAAGCCCGGGGGAGTGCAAGCCCTGGTTGTGGGACAGGAGGGGGACAGGCCCCTGGCACAGACCCAGGGGCAGAAATGTCATTGTCCTGCTGTAAGGGGGATGCCCTTGCCTGTTCTGGGGTTGGGCTAGGCTGAGCCCACGTTTGCAGAGATAAAGGAATGCGCAGGATGATCCCACTGTGTGTGGGTCGTGAGATGGGTGATCTCCAAGGTCCCCCAGCCCTGTGTCTGGGAGGAGCAGGGGAGGTGCTGGGGGGGCAGGAGGTGCCCACCCCTCGGTGCACAGCTTCACCTGGAGCCGGCTCTTGGCCGCGGCTGCTCCCTGGTCCCGCTGTGGCGGAGTTGAGCAAGAGCAGAGCATCCCTGCGGAGCAGCCATGAGCTCAGCACTCCGCTGCGAGGGGAGCCAGGAAACGCTCCGCACTCCCAGCCAGCGCTCCCGGCCAAGGGCTGCCTGTGCCGGCCAAGGGCCGCCTGTCCCAGCCCATGTCCTGGCTCCGGCTTTGTCTGTGCTCCGGCTTTGTCAGCTCTGCGGGGCTGTTCGCTCCCTGTTCGTGGGGTGGCTGCGTGGGTGAGCCCACCCGAACCCCCTCCAGAGTCCCCTGACCTCCAAGCCCCGTTGCAGACCCCCATTCCAGGGGCTCTTTGCCCAGCAGAGGAGGAGTTTGCGTCCTTGGGGTCCCTTTCACAGCTGTCTCTGCCCCCGGGGTTTGGCAGGGTTTCCTCACAGGTGCTCAGCTGTGAGTCCCATGTCCTCCCCTAACCCCCTGCTCCCCCCAGCAGAGCAGGGTCTCTCTGAGCCAGGGGTCGGGGCTGGGGAGGGGACCCGGACAGTGTTCCTGACAATCCCGTGGGCTGCGGGATCGGCTTCCCAATTCCTGTATCTCCATCCCGATTTCCTCCAGCTCCCACCCACCTCCCTACCGCGTCGCTGGCTCCAAAAGTCCGGTTTTTCCTCCCGCCCTCCCTCCTCCCTCCCAGAAGTTGAACGCTGGAGGAGCAGGTCCGCAGCTGCGGAGGGCTGGGCGTTCCCTGCCCGGGGTTCCTTCTCCGTCCCCGCCGCGCGTGGCCCCTTGCACAGCGTGTCCCTCCTGGTGCGGGGACGGTGCCCAGCGGGTCTGCGGGAAGGGCCAGGACAAGGACACGAGGGGTGCTCCTGGCACCTGAGCCTCTCCCCCACGATGCCACCCCACGGAGGGGTGTTTGTGGGTCTCTGGATGCTGCTGGCCCCCAGTCTGGCCGAGAGCCCCCCAGGGTGGGCCACTCTCGCCTTTGTCTTCGATGTCACCGGCTCCATGTACGACGACCTGGTGCAGGTGATGGACGGGGCCTCTCGCATCCTGGAGCGGACGCTCAGCAGGAGCACAAAGCCCATCAGCAACTACGCCCTGGTGCCCTTCCATGACCCAGGTACGTCTGGGACAGGGTGAGGACATGTCCTGCCAGGGATGGGGCTGTGGGGAGCTGGGCTGCGGTTCTGGCTGGGTCTGGGTCTGAAGCATGCACTCTGCAAATGCTTGCGCTGTCCCTTCTCCCTGTTTTTAATGCCCTGGTGACTTCTGTGATGGGGATGTCAGCTCAAGAGCCGGGAGCTGGGCTGGGGCTCCTGTCCCCAAGCCATCCTGTGGGCACAGGGTGCGCTGTTTCCACTGTATTAATCCCAGGGGTGCTGACACTTTGTTGTGGGTGGCTCTTCCCCTTCCATCCTGCTCTGAACTCCCCGCAGTAATCATGGAGGGTATTTCTGTACAAGCCCACAATGTGTGTCCAGGTCACCTCAATAAAAACACCACTTGCTAAGAGGCTTTGGTAACCTGCTGTGATACCAGAATCACCTCTTTCTGTCCCTGTCTTTGTCTTCTTTTTGTGGACACCCATAAAAGCGCAGCTGTTCCCCAAAAGAGCCCTGGCTTCCTACAAGGAGACCAGGACCCAAGCTTTATTTTCAGCAGGAACACTGAGTAGAATGAAAACCATTGGAGCCAGACAGGGAAGGAGGCAGAGGCACTGAATTGATTCCTGCATGGCTTTGCTGGGAGCCTTCCCCAGTAGAAAAGGGCACTGGGTTTGCAGCTCATCCTAGCTGGGACCACCCAGCCTGTCAGGAGAAATTCCTGGGCCTAGGAATTGTTTGCCCAAGTGGTCGCAGTACGGGCATAGGGGCTGGTCTGCCCAAACCCACTTCTTGCCTGGTGCCAAACCAGGAGAGGTGCTGGACCCCGAGTCTCAGAAGTATTTGAGCCAGGGAGGGTGCCAGGAGCACTGGCAGCGTAGGTGGCACTGGAAGAAGCTGGTGATGGGGTCAGGGGACTGAGCTGGTGGTGTCCACGTGCTTGCAGAGGTGGGACCTGTCACTGTCACTGCGGATCCCCAGCTGTTCCAGCAGCGCCTGCGGGAGCTCCATGTCCAGGTAGGCATCCTCAGCCCCACGGTGCTCTGCCAGGCCTACCTTGGTGTCTGGCCCAAGGCACTCGGGGTAAGTCTGGCACTGCATTGGTGGTGGGTTCTGGGAGCAATCCCCGCATCCCCCACAAGCATAATGGGGGTTCAGGCTGAGCCAGACTGGCTGGGGGCTGCACAAAGGGGTGGGAGTGGAGAGGAGGGGTAATACTGACGTTGTGCCCTAGGGTCCTGCAATGGGGCAGAGAATTCCCAGTCCACAGCTCTTGTCCCAGAGGGAGATGCTGTTCCCAGGAGAGTTTGCACAGACTCTCCATGGAACCAAAAATCTCCGCTTCTGGAAGCACTGCTTGATAATAGAGGGGTTTTTTTTTGGTGTTTTTTTTTTTTTTTTTAATTATTTTGTCCCTTTTCTACCAGCCAAAATGTTCCCCAGGAGCTTAATCCTGCTTTATCCATCCCCACTCTTGCCCTGCCTCCTGTGAATTGATAAATCCCTGTGGCATTTCCCTTCGGATGCAGCTGTTTTGGCAGGAGGTGTAACGCTGCGGCTGCAAATGGTTTCCCAGCCCTTTGGGGTGCCAAGCCCTGGGAAAGTGGGAGCTGGTCCTCTCTGTGCCAGGAGGCTTCCCTGGGGTGGCTGGTTCTGCAGCCACAGGGGTGGGCACAAATATGCCTACTAAAGGTATTTGTGGGAAACCAGTGGCTTCTGTGAGCATGGATCCCCAAGTGGGTGCTTTAATTATCATTATTAGTGAGACAGGGCTGGTCTGTGTGATCCCGAGTGTCCCTGCAGATCCATCCCGCTGACATCCCGCAGAAAAACGGGGTAGTTCCTCCCCGTGAGCATCCCCTGGATGGCTGGGATCCTGCCGGGAGCAGAGCACGGGGTGGCTCGGTGCCTGTGCCACGTCCCTGGCTGTGTCCCTCAGGGCGGGGGGGACTGCCCGGAGATGAGCGTGGGAGCCATCAGGGCGGCCGTGGAGATCTCGCACCCCGGCTCCTTCATTTACGTCTTCTCGGATGCTCGGGCCAAGGACTACGAGCAGCAGGAGGAGCTGCTGCGGCTGCTGCAGCACAAGCAGAGCCAGGTGAGCAGCCCGAGCTCCTGCGACAGCGGCTCGGGGGATGCTGCAGCAGCACCACAGCAGTGAGATGTAGCGACAAAACGCCTGGACTGGGGGGAGTTTTGCCTCCCCTGGGCCCATTCGGTGTACTGGGATGCTGGTGGATGCCGGCTGCGTCCTCTCCCGTGGCTGTGTGGGGTGTCACGGGGCCGTTGCTGTGGCAGGTGGTGTTTGTGCTGACCGGGGACTGCGGGGACAGGAGCCACCCCGGGTACCGTGTGTACGAGCGCATCGCTGCCACCAGCTCCGGGCAGATCTTCCACCTGGACAAGCAGCAGGTGACAGAGGTGAGTGGGGAGACCTGGCCCCTTATGCTGAAGTGAGGCTGTGCTTGTCGGTGAGGGGAGATCCAGGTTTCATCCTCCCCTGCCTGCCTCCAGGTGCTGAAGTGGGTGGAAGAGGCCATCCAGGCTTCCAAGGTCCACCTGCTGTCCATGGACCACGAGGATGGTGGGGAGAATACATGGCAGGTCCCCTTTGATCCCAGCCTGAAGGAGGTCACCATCTCCCTGAGTGGTCCTGCCCCAGGGATCAGGGTCCGGGATCCAGCAGGTAGGAGCCCAGGGGAGAGGGGCAACAAGGAGGGGGCTGATGCTGTGCCTCCCAGAAAGACCTCAGGTGAGGACAAGCAGGAAGGGGTTCACCAAACCCTGCTCTAAAATGCAAATGAAAAGGTGATGAGCTACAAAGCCCTCAGTAAAAAACAGCACCTCTCCCTGCTCCCCTCCCGGACTGACTTTGCCTCTGGCTTTGAGGGTTTTCCCTGCTGCCCTGGTGGTGAGCTGGGATGGGCTCTGCACTACCCTGGGCCTACTCCTGAGGGAGGTGGCTCCTGGCTGCTGCAGGAACCAGGGGATAGGCCTGGGTTGCCCATCCCAGACATTCACTTACTGTTACAGGAAAGGTCCTGGAGAAAGGCCGAGGTCTGAAGGAGCTGCTCAGCATCCCCAACTCAGCCATGGTGGTGGCTGTGGATCCCTACGAGCCAGGGACGTGGCTGGTCACGGTAGGCTGGTGGCACACCTGCACATCCTCTGCCTTTCCCTGATGGATATTTAGCTTGCCAGGCTTTTCCAGGTGTGGACTTCCCCCATCCATCCTCGGCCAGGCAGAGGATACGTGAGCAGGCTGGAAGGGGCTGGCTGCAGCCTCTCCCTTCCCATATCCTTTCTCTTCCCCTGTCCTCAGCACTTGCCTCTCTTCCAGACCCGGAGCAGTGGCCGCCACTCGCTGAGGATCACGGGCATCAGCAACGTTAATTTTCAAGCCAGCTTCTCCACCCAGCCGGAATTTGACACCAGCCAGCCCGGAGAGCGGCCAGTGCAGGGTGCGGGCGGTGCTGCCCGGGGGGCTGCATGCTGCATCTGGGCGTTTTGCAGCCAGGAATGTGGTTGGTGAGTTTTTTTCCCCCCTCTCCGTTTTCCAGGTCTGCCCATCTCTGTGCTGGTGAACTGCACCGGTCTGAGGCCACCTGGGCGCCTCCGGGAGATTGAGCTCTTCAACACCTCGGGCCACCTCCTCCTCTCGCTGCCTGCGCGGCCCCTCTCCAACTCGTCCCTGGGCTCCACCCCGCAGCTCTGGGTGGGTTCGCCGCTCTGGGTCCCCTCGGGTGACTTTCTGCTGAAGGTGAAGGGTGAAGATGCCCAGGGCCACCCCCTGCACCGCCTCTCAGGGGTCACCTACACCAGCGTGGTCCCTGGTGAGTGGAACCCGCGGGTGCTGAGCAGGGACCAGAGGCTCCAGCACTGCCTCTGCTTTGGTTTCTCCGTGGTCATCCTGCTTCCCAGTGCATCTGCACATCCCCAACTCCTTCTAGGTCTACCTAAAGTGAATATCTCCAGCAAGATCCAGGCTTACAACCGTGAGCCACAGCTCATCTCCTGCTCTGCATGGAGTGAGGTCCCTTTCCGCCTGCAGCTCAGCCGCGGCAGGATAAAGCTCAGGGAAGAGCAGCTCTTCAGGTGAGCCTCTGGTATGGCCCAGTGAGCCCCAGTGATGCCTGATCAGTGTGACCTGGAACAGAGGCCAGACAAAATGAGAGGAATAAAGTAGGGATTTATTGCAAGGCCTTCAAAGGCCACACCCTGGCAATCCAAGAGCCTGGCTGCAGCCCTGCCAGGATGGGCCTCAAGATGGATGCAAAAAGGACTTTGGACACAGGGTTTCAAACTTTTATAGGTTATGGTCCATTTCTATATTGAGGTTAACTGTCCAGTTAATAACTTCGAATTGTGAAGTTCCATCTACCTTGTTTGCTCTCCTCTTTTTTACGTTGTTTGTGCTTTTGGGCCTGAGGTTCAGGACAATTGTCCTTGAATCTTGAGCTGGAGAGAATTGTTGTGTCTAACTGCCCTGTGAAGAGAACTTATTAACACTTAATATGGAGCTAAGAGCTACACACTAAAGCAGAACAGAAAAAACCTTAAAACTTAAGGCATCACCAGGAGGGACCCATGTGGGCAGCAACAGTCCCTGAGCTGTGCCAGCCGGGGGGATGCCATGTGCTGGCTGGGTGCCTTCAGGTTCTGAGCATCCCAAAAGGAAAATTCCAAGGGACAGGTCCGCAACAAGTGGGAACACACCTCTTTGCCTGGCTCAGATGAAAAATGTCCCAGGGAGTAGGATTAGGATGGTGGCATGGCAGTCCCAAGGTGGGAGTCATGCATATTTTCATCTGTCCCTTTATGTAGGATTTCAGGGAACATCAGCTGGTTGATCCCGGCAGCATCGGAGAGTGACGAAGGGTTTTACGAGTGCACGGCCACGAGCAAGGTTGGAGTGACCCGGGCTCGTGCCTACGTCTCTGTCTCAGGTGGGGGCTGCTTGTGCCAAGCCTTAGAGCCCTTTCCATGTCCCCGTGCACGGGCTCCTTTCACCCAGGCATCCTGTGCTTGTAGAGCCACCGCCCCGTCTCATCGCCCCGGGCAACATCACGGCTTCACCGGGCCAAGACGTGGTCATGTCCTGCGTGGTTCTGGGGGATGTGCCCTACAACCTGACGTGGAGCTGGGGTGGGAAGGCGGCACAGCCAGGGGACGGCCGGGCCCGGCTGCTGCAGAACGGCTCTCTGGAGATCAGCCACGTGCGCCCAGGGGACGGCGGCCTGTACGAGTGCGTGGCACAGAGCGCCCGTGGCACTGCCACTGCCTCCCTATGGCTCTCCATCCAGGGTAGGCTTTGCCCCTGTGTGGGACCCTGGCTGGGGGGATATTTTGCCCTGTGAATGGCACCTGGGGGCTGAGCCCTGCTCCAACCCCGTGCAGAGGCACCGTGGGTGAAGGTGGGCCCCAGTCCCCAGCGTTTCAGCAGGGGCCAGGAGCTGCGGCTGAACTGCACGGCCGGGGGCCACCCCCAGCCCCGCACCACCTGGAGGCGCTGGGGCTGGGCACTGCAGCAGGATGAGAGGTAACCCCTGGGGCCCCGGGAGCCTCCATCCCGCCTGTCCCACAGGGAGGGTGCTCCCCTTTCGGGCATGTGCAGGCTGAGGGAGGGAAGCTTGGAGCTGCCATACTTCTGGAAAGAGGGAGGCACTGCAGCATCCCAGCCCGTGCTCCTGAGATGCTTGGCACGTTGCTGGCTTTTATTTCCTATATTTATTTTTGAGCTGTCCTGCCTTATCCAGGTCACCGTCCCCACTTTGCACACCTGGGGGGAACTCAAGTCTCAAAATTCTCCTTGTACTTCCCCTTAATTTCTTCTGCTTTCAACTCCTTTCAACTCCTGCCCGTGTCAGGCTGTGAGTGCTGAAGTTGACTTTGAGGAAGGCCTTTGGACTTTTGAGATGAAAAAGCCCAATTCTCAATGCTTTTCCCTGGTTCAAAGGAAAGTCCTTCCCTACAGCGGCTGGCTGTAAGCGCTGACCCACATCCACCACATGCTCAGCATGGCCTGAAGCCTGCTCATTTATATCAACACATTTTCCATCATCCCTGATTTCACAGGGCTCATTTCTCCCTTTCTCTCCCGTTTGCTGCAGGGTTTTCAGGGATGCTGAGGGTACCCTGCACATCAGGTCTGCTGTCCCAGAGGATGCAGGGAATTACAGCTGCTACGCCAGCAGCACACTGGGCTGGGATGAGCAAGTGATCACCCTGGAGTTCACTGGTACCTGCTCCCCTCTGGCCGGCCGCACACTGGGAATGGGGCTGTGTGTGATAAAGGGTGTTGGGGGACAGCTCCCAGGGCTCTGGGGTCCCCTCGGGCTGCATGGCACCGCACCTGGCACGGCAGAGAGTGACCAAAGCCATCTCTTCCCATGGCACAGAGCCTCCTGCCATCCTGGCAGTGACGCCCAGCCTGAAGGTGCTGGTGGGAGAAGATGTGACCCTGGAGTGCTGGGTTTCGGGGGCACCTGCGCCCCACATCGTGTGGTACAAAGGTGAGACTGGGAGCACACGCTGGGACCCTCTGCTGCCCTGCGGGGACACCACACGTGGGGTCCCCCGGTGTGGCATCAGGCGGGACCCGCAGAGGCACGTGGGGTGCTGACGTGGGGGGTTTTGGGGCAGGGGAGCAGGCGGTGGCGACGTTCCCGGCGGGCACGCGGCGCGCGGTGCTGCGGCTGCAGGCGGTGCGCCAGGAGGACGCGGGGCACTACGGCTGCCGGGCCCTCGGCGAGGCCGGCGTCGCCTTCGACAGCACCGTGCTGCACGTGGGCTGTAAGTCTTGTTGGGTCCTTCTGATGATGCCTCATCAGTCTGACCTGGAACAGAGGCTTGACAGAATTAGAGGAATAAAGTAGGGATTTATTGCAAGGCCTTCAAAGGCCTCACCCTGGCAATGCAAGAGCCCGGCTGCAGCCCTGCCAGGATGGGCCTCGAGATGGACGCAGGAGCCCCTGGTCACAGGGTGTCACGCTTTTATAAGTTAACCTCAATATGTAAATAGACCCTAACTGTCCAATTAATAACTTCGAATTATGAAGTTCCATCCTCCTTGTTTGCCCTCCTCTTCTTTACGTTGTTGATGCTTTTGGGCCTGAGGTTTGGAAGGATTGTCCTTGAATTATGAGCTGGAGAGAATTGTTGTGTCTAACTACCCTGTGAAGAGAGCTTAGTAACGCTTAATATGTAGCTAAAGCAGAACAGGAAAAAACTTAAGGCATCACTGACTGCTCAAACCTGTTCCACAGCTCTCCTGTCTGGTTCAGCTCCCATTTGCTGCTGTCCAAGTCTCCCGGGCTTCCCAGCAGGGAGGTGTTGATGCCTGGCAGGATTTCCAGGCTTTGGGAAGATGCAGGAGGCTCAACAAATGGCAAAAGACAAGGCAGTTGTTATTGCACGGGGACATGAGGGCTTGGGATGCGACTGGGGATGTAAAGTGCTGTGAGTGGGATTAGGGAGAGGTGGGAGCTGACTTCTGTGTGTCTGAAAATCCAGGTGAAAATCTTTTGCTGAAGGCAGAAGGGATGAAAGAGCATGAGGAGGAGAAGGGAAGGCTCTGTGTTGAGGACAGCAGGGTTTAAAGCAGTTAAAGATGGAAAAGTGCAAGAAATTCTGCTGAGTCAGGGGGTGATGAGTGTAACTGGAAGGAATGGAAACTGCAATGGCTCTGACAGCTTTGGAAAAACACCAAATTCTCTAAGTCAATCTTGTAACTTCTTCAGGGCACTTGGTTCATTGGTTTTGCAGCCCCATCCCTTCAGCAGGCTCAGCTGTGGGGAAGCCAGAATGCTGGACCTGCCTGAGCCCCTTCTCTGCTGCTCTCTCCTCCAGCTGCCCCTCACTTTCCTGAGCCCTTGGGTGACATGGAGGTCAAGGCTGGGGAGAGTGTGAGCCTGCTGTGCCGTGTCGAGGGATCTCCCCTGCCACAGGTGACCTGGTCCCGGCAGGACAGGAAGCCTGTGGTGGGCTGGCAGGGACCACAGGGTGTTTCCAGCCAGCTGGGGGCTGCCCAGCTCCTCATTGACAGTAAGAGATGAGTGTGCACACATTTGTTTGTATTTTTAATTTGTGCAAGCTTTGCTGTGCTGTAACAGCCTGCAAGCCTCCAGTGCTGCGGGGTCTGTCCCCACTGGAGATGGTGGTGGGGCAGGGGAGGGTGGTCCCTGTCCTGGAGCCTGCTTAGGGCTCTCCAGCCCCACCAGGCTGAGGTTTCTCTCCACTGTGCTCCAGATGCCTCGCTGGATGACCAAGCCGTCTACATCTGTGAAGCCCAGAATGAGTTTGGGAAAATCCAGGCAGAGGTCAAGCTCACAGTCACCGGACAGGGTTTGTATTTCTTTGCTTTGGTTGGTGAATCAATCCCAGATGTGCTGGCAGTGAGTGAGTGGCAAACCCGAGCAGCTCTCTCTGGTCCTGAGCTGGCCACAGTGAATGCTCAACAACCCCAGGGCAGGGTTTGGGCAATGCCCTTCCAAGCCTTCTTTGGCTTTGTATGCTGACATGGACCCAAACTGCAGCAAAAATCCCCAAATTCCTGGGAGAGTGGAATATCCAGAGCAGGCTTATGCCAAGCCAGGATCCAGACCTTGGAAGAAAGGTGATCTCAATCCATTCTCCTGAGTGTTCCTGGCCAGTTTATCACTGATTAATACTAGTTCCCTTTCCTCTTTTCCAAGCAGCCCCAGAAATAGCTCTTGCATCCCCTGTGGTCCATGTGCTCCCAGGCCAGCCTGTGTCCCTGCCCTGCGTGGTCCTGGCTGGGAGCCCGTTCCCAGCCCGCCGCTGGCTGAAGGATGGGCAGATGGTGAGACTTCCATCCCTGCTGGGATGGGGGGTGGGTGGGTGGACACCTACCCTGTGGTGGGGGCTTCACTGCAGGATGGGTCCCCCAACCTCTGGAGCCAAAGCTACTGGTGAAGGAATCCAATGGAGCATTTGTCTTGGGAAGGCTACGTGGGTTTATCTCCACATTGGGATGTTCCTCTTGCTCAAGGATTTATTTCTGGATGTCCCCCAAAGATGCAGGGATATGTTGATGCTTGACCCTGCCATCTGTCCTGCTCTCTGCTCTCTGCCCATGTCCAGGTAGCCCCAGGTGACCGCTATTCCATCCGGGCTGATGGGAGCCTGCACGTGGAGCAGGCATCACAGGGGGATGCAGGGACATTCACCTGTGAGGTGACCAACGCCCTCGGCTCGCACAGGCAGGACGTGTCCCTGGTCATCCACGGTGAGTGACGGGGAGCTGGGTGTCCCTGCTCTGCAGTGACGTGGGACAAGTGCTCTCTGTGGTGGATGTGGCTGTGGCCATGCAGGATGAGGGGCTTCTCTTCCTTCCCAGTTCCTCCCAGCATTGAGCCTGGCCCTGTTCTGGTCACTGCCACCGAGGGAGCGGCTGTCACTCTGCTGTGCAATGCCACCGGCGTGCCCCCCCCTACTGTCACCTGGGCAAAGGTAGGTGACAGGGACAGGCAGACTGCTGTGCCCTGCAAGCCAGGGGCCACCCTCGGGTTCAGGGTAATGGGTTTGAAGGGGGTGTAGCTCTCCAGTGTGGCTGTGGCTGCCTGGGGAGGTGGCACCAAGTGCCCTGGGAAGCTGGGACCAGGGCGTGGCTTGCTCTGATGTGTCCAGAGCTCTCTTCTTGCCTTTCGGATGCTCAGCTCATGGGACAATCTCTGCCCTCCTCCCTTCTCTTTCCTCTGTAGGACACAGAGCCCATTTCACTGAGCCCACACTACCACCTTGACCCCGATGGGACTCTCCTGATCCCTTCATCGTCCCCTGGGGATGCTGGCACCTACTTCTGCACAGCCACCAATGCAGCTGGATTTTCCAGCCGGGAGATGCAGCTCTCCATCAGCAGTGAGTGCTCAGGACAGCTCCAGAGGGGAATGGCAGGGAGAGAATGACCTGGGAACACTCCTGGCTTCCTTGGAGCACCAATCCAGGTGCCAGATGGAAAGAGAAGTGATGAGGGCTGTGGGGCACCTGAAGTGTCCCTGCATCAGCTGTGCTCCCTCTCCATCCAGCAAAGCCCAGGATCAGCGTGAATGGATCACAGGCATCAGACCCTGTCACCATCCCAGCTGTGCTGGGGCAGGAGACCACCCTGCCCTGCGAGGTCCAAGGATATCCCCCTCCCTTGGTGGCGTGGAGCAGGGAGTCCCAGCCACTGCCCCTCACCGCCACCAGGTAAGAAGGGTTGTGGGTGCTGGGGGCCACAATCTCCTGGGATTTGGTGTCTCCTCAGAGGGATGTCAGGTCCGTGAAGGGACTCAGCTGCTTGGCAGGGAGATGTGAGGGCATCCCTGGCATCAGTGCAGGAGCTGAGCCAGCCAAGCAGTGCTGCATTAGATCTGCTCTCCTTGGAGAGCACCAGGCTTTTTTTCCATCTTCCAAACAGCTGCTGGGACCAAGCAGCTGCTTCCAATCCCTCATGTGCCTACCCTGGACACTGGGCTGGGGTTGGGAAGGAAAGACAACACCAGGGCAGCTCCTCACTCTGCTGTCTGTCTGCCTTCGTGCACATTCCTGCCTCGTGCTGTCACAAGGGCAAGGATGTGCCTGGGGATGGTGGATCCCTGTGGGAAATGTTGGACCAGGGCTTGATGCTTCTTGGGATGAGGTTTGGCACAAACACAGTTTTTAGCCCAGCAGTGGCTTTGTCTGCACTGGAATGTGGGGTTTTAAGCCAGTTTTGTTCCAGTGAGTGTCTCCCGGAGGGGCAAATTGATTTGTTGATAGTGAAGCTGATGGCAGCCATGAGACCATCATTTAATGTGATTTGATGGGAGAGGATAAACACTTCCAACCATTCTCCAGGTTATCTGGTGTTTTGGTCTTCCAGTGTTTTCTCCATATATTATCACCATGTTGGAAGGGACCCCCTAAAGTCACAGGCCCCGATCCTGGGGTTGAGCAGTTCTTTCCCTGTATCTGAGGATTGCTGTGGGCTGAGGAAGCAGGAAGGCATCTTGGTTTTGCTCTTCTTGGGGGATGTGTTGCCTTGCTGTTCATGTCTGATTTGCCATGGTTCCTCCTGGCTGACCTGTGCTGCTCCCCACATCTCAGCTGGCTTGTCCATGCTGGGTGATTTATGGGAGCACACGCAGAGGAATCTGCAGCCGTAGGCTGAGATGATGTTATGTCTGTGGAGCACAGATGAGGCTGGGAATGAGAGCGTGGCCAGCTCCAGCTGCAGGGACTGTGCTCTGTGGGGACCCTCATCATCCTTCAACCCCCGGGGCTCATGTGCTGCCTCGTGCTGAGCTCATGCAGGGGCTGAGCAAAGGGGCTTTGCCCCCATGGGCAGCTCTGTCACCCTCTTTGTATGGGAGGTGGCACTGGTGACCTTGTCTTGGCTGTCCAAGGTGGTGGTGAGCTCTCAGCCCTTAGCTCCTGCCCAGGGCTGGCTGATGGATGACATGGCTGTTTCTCCCATCCAGCTTTTCTGTTCCTTCTCCCCCAAGGTACAGCATTCTCCCTTCGGGATCCCTCCACCTGGCCGAGCCCCAGGTGACGGACAGCGGCCTGTACACCTGCACGGCCACCAACGCCGCGGGGAACGCCTCACTCAGCTACAGCCTGCACGTCCAAGGTTCCAGCACCCCTCCCTGGGCTTCGTGTGCCACTGGGGTCCTGCCCCCTCCCAACCCTTGCCTGCTCTCACATCCCTGTGCCAGAGGCTGAGGGTGGTCACAGCCTGAGGTCCCCTCTCCCCCCAGCTCCCCCCCAGCTGCGGATTGGTGATGGGGAAAGCCACCTGACAGCTGTTGCCAACACCTCCCTGAGGATTCACTGTCACGCCATGGGTGTCCCCCCACCCCAGATCCAGTGAGTCTGCAGAGTGCTGGGTGCTGCCTGTGTTCCCAGCATGGGCGGTAGGGGCCTGGCTTGAGGTGTCCCTTAGGGTGGGGGGGTCCCTGGTGTTGTCTGCTCAACAGTCCTCTGCTGGCACTGCCAGCTGCATGCCAGGTGACAAGGGGACAGGCCTTGCTGCCAGCACCCCCCCACTCACCCCGCTGGTGTGCAGAGACAGGGCGTGGGTGGTGGCAGGACAGACCAAGGACTTGCTGCCTGTCCCCTTCCTCGCAGGTGGCTGAAGGATGGGCACCCGCTGCATGGGCAGGACGGTGTGGTGGTGTCCGAGGACAGGGGGACTCTGCTGGTCACCCGAGTGGGGCTTGGTCACGAAGGGCTCTACGTCTGCCAGGGCAGCAACTGGGCAGGGCTGGCCCAGGCAGAGGTGCAGGTTTCAGTGCATGGTGAGCGCAGCATCTGGGGTGAGACCCGTTATCCATCCCATGTGTCGGGAAGAACATGACTGGCCAAAGGGGTGGGAGTTCTTGGCCCGGATTTTTGGGAGGTGCAGGGTCACTGGCCTGATCCCTTGGGATCTTGTCCTTTGTCAATGAAGCTGAGAGCTGATGGCCACTGGCACCACAGTAAATCCTTGATTGGTGTTTCCTGGTGGAGGGTCCTCCCCAGCCCCATTTCCCCTCCACCAGCAGGATGTGACTCTGAAGGTGCCAGGTGAGAAACCAGGCAGGGAGTGGAGATTCCTGCCTGGCAAAGATGAATGTCTTATTGGGGCAGGAAACAAACCTCTCGTGGCATCATGGGGTGATGTGGTCCCCTCCCAGAGCGGGGACCGAGCTGTGGCCCCTGACTGCTGCTCTGCCAGCACTCGGCGCGTGCCAAGAGCCATCGGTGAGCCTGGCTGTGGCCCGGGGCCCTGCACTGTGGTGGCTGCAGAGAGCCTGGCTTACACAAAGCTGATGACAGTGGGTGCTGGGTTGCAGTGCCTCCAAACATCGAACCCAGCGTGGTGGATCTGGCCATCCCAGAGAACAGCCCAGCATCCCTGGAATGCCTGGCCTCAGGACTGCCTGCTCCCAGTGAGCCAATACTGTCCCTCAGCTCTTGCTCATGAATCCCTGGGGTTTTCCCTGGGTGAGGAGGCAACAGCATCGCCCCTCACAGCTCAGCTCTCTGCCTCTCTCCAGACATCACCTGGTACAAGGGGCATGAGCAGCTGTCGGCCCGAGCAGGACTGACCCTGTCCAGGGACGGGAAGCGCCTGGAGATCCCACGTGCCCGACTCTCTGATGCTGGCAGCTATCGCTGCGTGGCCTCCAGCGTGGCTGGTGTGGCTGAGCTCTGGTACAGCCTGCAGGTCGCTGGTGAGTGCAGCTGTGGTTGCGTGAGAGATGGGGCTTCCCCCCTGGAATATCTGGTGTGAGCATGGGAGCAGTGGGGCTGTCCCAGCCCTCAGAACACATCCCTGGAAGATGGCTCTAGCAGAGCCCTGTCCTCTGCTTCATTTGCAATTCCAGTCATGCAATCCTCTGTGTTCATCCCAAATGATCCTGGAAAGCTGTGGCCCCACGGATAGGTATTGCCAGGTCTCCATTACGGGGTCACCTACCCACCCTGTCCCTCTTGCACCCTGTGTGCCTGGTGACATTTCTGTCCCCCCTGGGCTCAGTGGAGTCAGCGGTGACTCCTGCGTTGCTGCCAAGACAGGTAGTGGACACTTTTTCTCACTTGATCCAAGCATCCCTGCAGTTTCCCAGACCACTCAGCATGTCCACAGCACCGTGGGCTGAGCCAGGGTCTGGCTTTTCTCAAGGATGCTCTAGGCCAGTTGGTGGAAGTCCTGCAGGCAGGTGGCCAGGGAGTGGAGAAAATCCAGTTCTCCTGGTCTGAGCTTGTTCCTGCAATCTCTTCCCAGGGAAATGTTTGCACGTCTGCCGTCCTGGCTCGGGTGCATTGTTTGGGTTCTGCTGTTTTTGTTTTTCAAGGGTTTCTGGGTGTTGGGGTTTTTCTTCTCCAAACTGATATCCCTCATGGGGAGGAGTTACCATTTTCCAGCCAGCTGTATTTATGAGCAGCTGAGAACAGCATCTGATAATGGAAAAAGTTGGGTAACCTTCTCAGTGAGCAGGGCTGTGTCTGGCCAACCTGACCTTGGCCTGCTTGTGGGATGCTTGGTCATCCTCTGCTTTTGGCCACGTGCAATTAAAACATCCTCGCTTGGCTGGAGGGACAAGATTATTGTTTCCACATGAAGCCAGGGCAGGGGAATGTCACTGGTTTTTTGTGGCACCCAGCAGGGCTGCAGGGGGGCTGTATCCTGCAGGATGGAGCTCCAGTGAGGAGCTGCCCCTCTCCTCTTGTCCAGCACCATCAATGAGCTGCTTCTCTCATCCCTGCAGTGCCTCCGTCCTTCTCCTCGGCTGAGCCCGAGGCTGTGTCCGTGCTGGAGGGACAATCTGTCCAGCTGGCCTGCGAGTGCCATGGGATCCCCCTGCCCACCCTGAGCTGGTGGAAGGACGGTAGGGCCCTGTTCCTCAATCTCATCTCTCTGCACATGAGTTGACACAGCTGTTGGTCTCCTTGGAGCAAGGAGCACTTTTTGTTGAGCACTATCCATCTTCTGGGTGGGAATTTGTCCTTTTGTCCTGCTGGGAGTCTGAGGGGAAGCTGCTGTCCCCTTCCCTGGGCAGGTGAGCCCCTCTCCACCCAGCCAGGGAGCCCGAAGCTGGTGTCCCCGGGAGGGAACATGGTGTACATGGAGAAGGTACAGCTGCTGGACAAGGGGACGTACACCTGTGAGTGCAGGAACGCTGCCGGCAGCAGCAGCAAGGAGCATCACCTGGAGGTGCACGGTGGGCATGGGGGACCTGAGACCCACGGGGGTGGGTGGAGGTGTTGTGACCTCTCTCAATGCAAGGTCCAGCTGGATCCAAAAGCCATTGGCGTGGTGCCTTGGATATTTTGGAAGGGATGCTGCTCACCCGGGTCAGCTTTGCCCCTCCACTTGTGCACGGCTGAGGGAGTTGCTGCACATCCCCTCCCTGCTGTGTCCCTCTGCCTGCAGCACTGCCAAGGGCCCAGGGCAGCAGCAACGCCCCGAGGAAGGTTTCTGTCATCGAGGGTGGCGAGACAGTTCTGGATTGCGAGGCCATGGGGACACCAGCACCGCGGGTGACGTGGGTGAAGGACGGGCAGCCCGTGGCTGCTGGGGACGGGCTCCTGCTTACGGAGCAAGGGAGGCGGCTGCACATCCCCAAGGCACAGGTGGCCCATGCAGGACACTACACTTGCCTGGTGGCCAACGCAGAGGGGCAGGAGCAAAGGGAGTTTGATGTTGTGGTGCACGGTAAGGACGTGGGATGGGGCTGGTGGCTGGGGGTGGGGTGGATGCAGGCAGGACCAGGAGGGTGCTGATGTGGAGTAGATGTTGGACAATCCAGCATGTAGCAGGTCTTGGGGTCAGCAGGGTTATGCTTCAGGAGTAGCTGTAGAACTGGGTCCATCAGGCAGGAGCTTCTTTCCAGAGCCATGAGAGCAGATCATCTCATATAAAGTTCTCTACTACACAAGGACTTGGGGAAACCTCATGGGTCAAGGTCACTTGAGTTATAAAAGGTCTGAGGTGGCTCAGGCCGTGTGGCCAGCCCAGTGTGGCTCCTGTAAGCCTGGGCTCAGGTGTGCAGGTAAGTGGCACAGGCTTGTTGTGGGTCACCTGTCCCATAACACCTTAAAAGTCACCATCTCCAGGTGATGCTAATGGTCATTCTGGGTTCGTGTCCTAAAGCTGTACAAAGCAAGAAGGCAGGAAAAACCAGATTGACCCAGTTTTCCCCTCTTTGCTTTGGTCCTTTGATGTCCTGGCTGCTTTGCAAATGGATGTCCATCTTTCTCTGCCGGCCCAGTTCCTCCTGAGTTTATTCAAGGATCAGGATTGACAAGCAATCTCAGCGTTTCCCTGCAAGGATCCCTGACTCTGACTTGTGAGGCCACTGGCATTCCCCAGCCCACTGTCACCTGGTTCTGGGATGGCTCTCCTGTCACCCCCAGCGAGCACACGCACGTGCTTTCAGGTCAGAGGTCTGGGTGCTTTGGGAACACATTTTGCCTCAACACTGATGTGTTCAAACTCATGGTGGAGCTACAGCCCCACGGGAGCACAGTTGGGACGTGCTGGTACCTGGGTCAGGGCCCTGAGACCTCTCTGCTCCGTGCTTCCAGGGGGCTGGCTGCTGAGGCTCACCCGTGCACGAGCCCAGGATGGTGGTCACTATTCCTGCCTGGCCAGCAACATAGCTGGGGAGGTCAGGAGGCATTTCTACGTGGAGGTCCTAGGTAAGGAGGGGTCTTCTGTCTGCTGCAGGATTCCTGGTGGGGTTTCAGAGCTCCACCCTTGCAGGAACAGACATGAGTTAAGATTGGACATGCTGGGTGTGCTGGAGTCCTTCATGCCTTAGGATGTGAGCTCAGAGGCCAAGCTGGCCAGCTGCTGAAAGTCCCTGGGGGCTTGTGTTCCTAGTTCCTCCCCACATTGAGAACGCGGGTGAAGAACACGCCTTCAAAGTGCCCGAGGGTCACCCTGTCACCTGGTCCTGTCTGGCTTCAGGTGAGCATCAAGTGGGGAAGGGAGGTGGCATGATCAAGTGGGAGATGGGGCTCAGGGGCAGACCTGAGTCTCACTTTGGGGTTGTGGAGCAAAAGGATATCTCCAGTCAGAGACATGAAAACAGCTGAAGTCGGCTGCAGAGCTTTTTTTGGGATGGTTCCTGGCTTTGCAGTTGTGCTGTCTGGGAAGCGCTGGGGAGGGGACGCCCACATGGGGAGCCTGTTCCACAATGTAAGCTCCAATCTTTCCCAAATGGAACTAAAATTCCTCTAATCTCATTTCTCCTTTAGTGATGGGAATAATTAATCACCTCCCACTCAGGACAGTTCTCTTTCTTCTTGCTGGCTCATCCAAGAGCCTCCAGAATCCTCATCCAGATCATGATAATTCTGATTTGGGATGATGTCCCTGCTTTCCAGAAAAGCTCCGACAGTGACCCCAGCCAGGCTGTGCTGGAAAAACTTCACACAAAGGCCAAAACCTGCTTTCCATCCCTCACAGGCAACCCACAACCTAAGATCACCTGGCTGAAAGACAACCACCCTCTCCCTGGCACCTTCTCCATCTCCCCTGACGGCTCCTTGTTGCACATCCCCCGAGCCTCCCTGGCTGATGCTGGTCGCTACTCCTGCGTGGCCTCCAGCTCTGTGGCAAATCAGACCAAGCACTACCTGCTGGATGTTTTGGGTATGAGATGCCTTTGGATGGAGGCAGACTCTCAGGTGTGAGCAGACTCAGAGGGTTTTAATGGCCTGCCTCAGGTAGATGGGGAGGATCCCATAGTCCCGTAGCCAAAGCATGGCATGGACTTTTCCCAAAGCCCTTGTGAGACACCTTGGAGGAACAGAAAGCACCTGTTTAGTGCAGGATCCATCTCTAATGGTGGCTTGTGGGAAGGGGGGATGTGTCTTCTGAGCCTCTGTGTTTTTGGAGGGCAGCAGGGCAGAGCAGAGTCTGAAGTTGGCACATGCTGTGTCAAGTCCAGCTCCCTGAGCTTGGATCATGCTCTCTGGCGGGGGGATGAAGCACTGGGAAGCCTCGGGGGTGGTAGTGCTGATCTAACCCACAACCACGTCTCAGCAGCCAGTCCCACGTTTGCTCGAGATGATGCTGCTGCAGAAGAAGTGACAGTGATCATCAACAACCCCATCTCCCTGGTCTGCGAGGCTCTGCCGTACCCATCTGCCAACATCACCTGGCTCAAGGACGAGGTTCCTCTCAAAGCATCTAGAAATGTCCTCCTGCTCCCTGGTACTGTGCTGCTGTTCACTGGCTCTGCATGGCTGCTGGCCCCTTTGCTCTGTATGCCTTAGGGAGTGGGAGTGGGGCCTTTTCTTGGTCTGTCTGGGGTTCAGCACAGTGGGATGGTGAGAAGTCATCATCCTACAGGACCTGTGGGCTCAGGCCATCAGCTGGATGCTGCTCTTCCAAGTGCTACATCCTCTGATAATGAGAGCCTCCTCAGTGCTGGTTTTTATAGGCCTGGGACTGGGCTCTAGAAGAGCACTGGGCCCCCTTGAGCCAGGCTTGCAGGTGCTCAGCAGGTCCCTTGAGATGCCTTCAGGTGCTGCATGGGGAAAGAGCGCTGTGGCTGTGAGCAGCGACCCTCTCAGGAGACCCCCTTTGCCCAGGTGGCCACGGGCTGCAGATCCTGAATGCCCAGGAGGAGGACACGGGCACCTACAGCTGCGTCGTGGCCAGCGGAGATGGGGAGGCTGTGAAGAACTACGCCGTGAAGGTCCTGGGTGAGGGAGCTCCCCACGTCCTTCCTAACTCCTGCAGGGACCCCACCACTGTAACCCGGCCAGTGCTGCTTCCTTTTACTTCCTTTTGCTTCCTTTTGTCTTTCTCCACTAGTTCCTCCTTGGATTGCCAGAGAGGATCCTTTGGGGGAATTTGCTGTGAAAGAGGTGAAAACCAGAGTAAACAGCACAGTGGTGCTGGAGTGTGAGACCTGGGCTGTGCCTGAGCCGACCATCCGGTGGTACAAAGACAAGCAGGTGAGGTCCTGGCTGTGACCAGGGAGGAGCTGCTGGGTTTGGGGACTGTCCCAGCTGGATGGAGTGGGACAATATCCTTTATATGGCCGGTGGGGCCCTGCCCCACTCCTGGGTGTGTGATCCTCCTCCTGCCCTTCTGTTTCTTCACTGCAGCTCCTGACAAGCTCTGAACACCTCCAGATCCTCAGTGAGGGGCAGGTCCTTCAGATCCAGCCAGCCAGTGTCTCGGATTCGGGGCACTACACCTGCGTGGCCACCAATGCTGTGGGTGAAGATGGCAGGGACTTCATTGTGCACGTCCAAGGTGAGCCCTGGGCAGAGAGCCAGCACCCAGGGCAGGGGTCCTCAGGGGTCACTTGTGGGAGCAGAGAAGGGTGAGCAGGAAAAAAGTTTAAGTCTGCTGGAAAACAACATCTCTGCTCCAGTGAGGGCAGATGCTGTGGCTGCACCTGGGAGTCGATGTCCCTGTTCCCCACAGCTAACCACAGCCTGTCCCCGCAGTGCCCCCCATCTTCCAGCAGCAAACTAGCCCCAAAGAAGCTCTTCAGATCTTCTATCGGGAGGAAGACCAGGATGGGGAGGTGACAGAGCACCGACAGGCTGTCCTTGGCCAGCCCACCGCCCTCTACTGCGACACCAGTGCCATCCCACCCCCCCAGCTCAGCTGGTTCAAAGATGGGGAGCCCCTCTTCCCTGGCCCAGGGGTGCTGATGCTGCAAGGTAATGGGTAATAGGTGTGAACCCCCACTGTGGGGCTTGGGGGTGGTCCTGCAGCAGCTTTGTGGGTTGAGAGCATCCATGGCATGGAGGAGGCTGTCCCCTTCCTCCTGCTGACGCAGACAGCACCCATGGGACCTCTGGAGTCACTGGGGCTGCGTAGGGCCCTGTGCAGGGCAGGGCTGGGGGGATGTCCCACAGACCCTTCCCTGTGCCCTGCCCCAACCTTGTCCCGTGTCACAGGGGGCCGGGTGCTGCAGCTGCAGGCGGTGCAGGAGGAGGACAGGGGCAGGTACACCTGCGAGGCGGCCAACGCCGCGGGACGGGACCGCCTGCACTACGAGCTGGAGGTGCTGAGTGAGTACAGGGACAGGGGACATGGGCTTGAGGCACACGGCAGCCCCATAACCCCCTGCTTCCAGCTGCCCCGGCCATCCGTGGTGGCACAGAGGACCTGGGGGAGGAGGTGATGGCCACCGTCAATGGCACCGTCCGCTTCGAGTGTGAAGCTACTGGGCACCCAGAGCCCACAGTGTCCTGGCTCTGGAATGATCTCCCCATAGAGGCTGGCCCAAGGCACCAGCTCCTGGAGGGTGGCACAGTCCTGCAGGTTAGTGTCCCCCGAAGCAGGTGGCTGTGTTGGGGAGGGACACAGGAGGCAGTGGATGGAGGAGATGGGGCCTCTCAAAGGAGGCTGCCTGGGTCTCACCAAGGTCCCCGTGGGAGTCCCGGCATCTCCCCAGCTTGGGGCAGCCCTCAGTGGTGCTCTGCTCCCCCTCTGCAGGTGGCAGTGGTGGAGGAGGGTGACACTGGGAGCTACACGTGCGTGGCTGAGAACCCGGCCGGGTCAGCCGAGAAGCACTTTGCCCTCGCCGTGCAGAGTAAGGCATCTCCCCTTCCCTGGGTCACTGATTTACTCTCCTCCTCCTCTTTCTCCACCAACTGGAGTCTCCTGTGGCTCTGGAACTGCATGGCTGCCTCTGTCCCCTCGTGCTGGTGACGCTTGCCCTGTGTGAGGAGGTTGAGGTGCCGCACGCTGCGAGCAGGCGAGAGGCTCGGCACGTGTTTCCTCCGCAGTGATGGCTCCCCTTTGGCACTGTCTTTTGGGTGCACTGGAGCAGAAGCTCCCTGGAGTGTGGGTACAAACCCCGAAAACATCGATGGCGTTGTCAATGGCAGCGTCTCACTCGTGTGTGACATCCAAGCGCAGCCGGCTGCAGAGATCACCTGGTACAAGGATGGCCACGTCCTGCGGCTCGGCGAGGAGGTGACCGTCACCCCAGGCACGTTGAGATGAGCCAGGATGATTGCCTGTGCCCTGGCTCTTGTCAGTGAGCTCCAGGTCCCCTCATCCCCCCTTTTGGATGCCACGTGTGGGACTTGAGCTCAGACCTTGGGTTGCGTGACACACTAATGACAGTGTTGAGTGAGCCCCTCTGGAGAGGGGCTGCATCCTGCAGAACTCAAAGCTGCTGCTTCCTGGGAGCTCAGTGCTCTTTCCTGCAGGGCACAGCAAGGCTTTGGATCTCAAAGAGAGACTTCCATGGCCAGACTCCTTTTGCATGGAGCTTGGCCGGGTGCTGGGGGATCAGTCAGCTTGCTGGCATGGTGGCCCAGACCTGCTCCTGCTCCAGGCTGTCCTGATTCCTGGCTCTCTGCCTCTTCCAGACTCTCGGGTGCTGCAGCTCCCTCAGCTGCAGCTTTCCAGCTCAGGTACATACACGTGCATGGCACTGAACGTGGCCAGCCAGGATGAGAAGAGCTTCATCCTCACTGTCCATGGTAAGTAGTGAGGGCTCAGGCAGGAGCTCTGTCCTCTGAGCACACACTGAGGAACTGACAGTGAACCTTGGTCTGTCTCACACCCCCTGTCCCTGCTCATCCTCCTCAGAACCCCCAGGTATCCAGGACCCACAGCAGGAGACGCTTGAAGCTGACATGGGGACACTCCTCATCCTGACCTGCCAAGTCCCTGGTGTGGCCGTGCCCACTGTCACCTGGCTGAAGGATGGGAGCCTGCTGGGTGTGTGTGCAGGGGAACGCTGTGCCAGGCTGCCACCCCCAGCCTCACTGCTGCTCCCCTCCAAGCAGTCCTGCCTCAGTTTCCTAACTCCTAGTCCTGCTGCAAGAGACCCTCCGAGCATAAAAGGACTGGCCTTTTCCCTGCATGCTTTTAAGAGACCTCAGGTTCATTCCTGAGGCTTGAAGCAATGGGTTGTGGGCACAAGACATGATGGAGGGATATAGAGGGGTGATCTCTCTGGGTACCAGTCCTTGGAGTGCTTGCTGGATTAGGGGTTTGCCCCCAAACCAGTGGCTCTTTTCTCTTGTAAAGCTCCAGCAGTGAACTCTGCAAAACCCCTGCTTTGCTTTAACAGTGTCCCCAAACCTGGGGCGGGGGAAGCACGACAAGCCTGGGGAGGGCTCAGTGGAGGAGCACCGCTCAGCCCCCTTCACCCTGTCTCCTTGCAGAGATGAGCCCGGAGCAGGGTGTGCTGTCCGGGGCGGGGCAGCTCCAGCTCAGCCCCCTCCAGCCCTTCCACCAGGGCCGATACACCTGCCTGGCACAGGGCCCGGGGGCCGAGACACGGAAGGACTTCATGGTGCTGGTGCGAGGTAGGGCTTCCCCGAGGCAGCCTGCTCCCTGCGGGCTCTGCCTCAGAGGTGAGCCTGCCTCCCCCTCCTGTCTCTCAGCCTCCCTCTCTCCCCGATGCAGTGGCCCCCCAGATCATCAGCACGGGGGACCCCAGTGAGCACAGCGTGCTGGAGGGCGGCAGGGTGAGGCTGGAGTGCCGGGCAGAGGGGCACCCCGCCCCCCACATCTCCTGGCTGAAGGATGGGCAGCCCCTGGGGCTGCGGCCCCCCTCGCACGCCCGGTGAGCCTGGGGGGGACACCCCAGGGGCTCAGTGTCCCCATATGCAGAATGGCTGAGCAAGACAGGCTGAGATCTGCTGCTTCTTCCTGTTGCTTTGTCTGGGACATGCTCATCCCAGCTCTTTGCTGAGAGAGTATCATCCTGGGTTAAACCTCAGGGTCTGGGGTGGTCACTGTCACCCTGGCAGGGTCCCAGTTGATGTCCTGACCTTGCAATGTGTCCCAAAATCCTCATCCTTGGCTATAAAGTGAGCCCAGAGCACTTCTGCCCCATGGGCACGCTGGGGATGAGCACACAGGTCACTGTCTCATCCTCCCCGCTCAGGGTGTCCCCGGATGGCAGCTCCCTGCTCCTCGAGGGGCTGCGAGCTGCCGACTCTGGAGCTTACACGTGCCTGGCCCGGAACAGCCTGGGCGAGGACACGCGGCTGCACTCGCTGAACGTGCTGGGTGAGCAGGGCTGGGACCGCAGGGCAGCGCCGGGGCCGCCCCCCACCCCCGACAGCCCCATCAGCCCCTCTGTCCCCTCACCCAGTCCCTCCCACCATCGAGAGAGGCGCTGATGACCCGGAGGTGGTCCTTGGAGTCCTGTCTGCCACGGTGACACTGCAGTGCTGGGCACGGGGGTCCCCTCCGCTGCACATCAGCTGGCTGAAGGATGGGCTGCCCCTCCGCCTGTCCCCTCTTGTCACCCTGCTGTCGGCTGGCCACATCCTCCGGTGAGAAGTGATCCTGGAGCAATGGCCAGCCACAGGCTTTGGGGCTGCTACCGGGTTTGCATGAGGGAATGGCCGCTGCTGCACCCCGAAGTGGCCGAGTGTCACCTTGGGGAGCAAGGGGTCACCCAGAGCTGATGTCTGCTCCCCATCCCTGTGTCCCATCCCGTGGGTTAGGATCTCCCAGGCACAGCTTTCCCATGCTGGACTCTACACCTGCATTGTCTCCAGCCAGGCAGGGGTGGCCGATCGCAGCTTCGTCCTGCAGATACAGGGTACGGGGCAGGGCGCTGGGGAGGGCAGAGCAGGGGCACCTGGACACTGATTTTGTTGGCAGAGCACACGTTGTGCATTGCAGCCCATTCCCAAGCGAGGTCCTGAGCCATCCCTCGACTGCTGGGGTGGGCTTGGAAGGGATGGAGAAAAGCAGGACCAGCCTGAGAGCAGTCCCAGAGTATCCTGCAGGAAGGCTGAGCCACCTCTGGCTGCTCGCAGGACACCAGGGAGTGGCCAAATCTGCCCCCAGTGTCTGGGGACCTGAATTTTCTCCCCAGTGCCCCCTGTCCTGGAGAGCCCCGAGAGCAGTGAGGAGCAGATGGTGGCTGAGGGTTCCGATGTCACTTTCACCTGTGAAGCCACCGGGTCCCCAGCACCGTCAGTGATCTGGCTGAAGAATGGAGAGCCTCTGGGGCAGCCGAGTGAGCAGGTGCCTGGTGGCCCACAGCTGAGCCTGGTGGCTGTGGGGCCGGCTGATGCAGGCATTTACTCGTGCCTGGTGGTGAATGAAGTGGGAGAGGTCAGCAAAGCCTTCCACCTTGTAGTGATGGGTGCGTGTCATCCCTCTGGGATCTGGGAATGGCAGCTTAGCCAAGTTTTTGGGAGCAATGAGGACATGAGCCCTCCTGCCTTGCTGTGTGCCTTGCAGAGCCACCCCGTGTCGAGGCTGCGTCCCATCCCACTGAGATATCCATCACTGTGGGCACCCCTCTAGAGCTGACGTGTGAGGTGACGGGTGTCCCCATGCCCACTGTCACCTGGGAGAAGGACGGACGGCTGCTGGCAGGGCTGTCGCTCGTGTCAGGGAATGAGAGCACCCTCCACATTGAGAGCACTGAGGTAGGAGCTCCCCTTTTTCCTCCCTACTTGTGTTTTCTTTTTGTGCCTCAATTTTTCCCTTTCCTGGCTGTGCAGGTGGCTGATGCTGGCTTGTACACCTGCCTGGCCACTAGCCCTGCTGGCGAGGACAGCAGGAGCTTCCATGTCAGCATCCAAGGTAGTGTGACCCCAGCAGTGCAGCGAGGAGGGGGCCAGCATGGGGTGCTGCAGGATGGTCCAAGCTTTGAGGGACCAGAGAGCCAGAGCATCCCTGCATGCTTCTTTGGGATTGGTGTGGGCTCCAAAAGAGGGGTCTGGAGCACAGTGATGGTCCTGCAGAGTGGGGGCCTATGCGTGACTTATGGGGGCAGGTATGGGGGTGTCCAACCCACGTGGCACCCCCAGACCCCCCTGGCCCATGTCTCACAGCACCACCCAGCATCACCAGCGCTGGGGAGATCCCCATCATCACGGCTGTGGCAGGGGGGCAGCTCCTCCTGGAGTGCCCAAAGGATGCTGAGCCCCACCCCAACATCGAGTGGCACCGGGAGGGCTCCCTGCTGCAGGTACCCGTGACGGGAGCGGGGACAGTCATTGCCGGGGACTGGGATGCACCTTCACCGGCACCATCGGGCTGGTGCTGGGAGTGGTGCTGGGTGGCCGCTGATGGGGGTCCCGGCGGTTTTAGGAGGATGCTCGCAGGCAGGTCCTGGCCCAGGGGCGTTTCCTGCAGCTCCGGGCGGTGGCTGCGGCGGACGGCGGCGAGTACAGCTGCAGGGCCGCCAGCGCCCCGGGGGACACCGGCCCGCGCGTCCGGCTGCAGGTTCACGGTGAGTGCTGCCCTGCCCCGCCCCGGATCTGAGTGCCTTCCCGGTTAAATCCAGGATGTGGGATATTATAGATATTATAGGGTGTCTGATGGTCGGGTGATGTGATGGCAGGGCTGGAGTACAGCCAGCTCCCAGTGCTGCTCTGGGCTGGCGTCCTCCATCCCTGAGCTTTATCCAGCACTCTCGGTGGTGTCTCTGGGTGCTGCCACAGTGGCCCCCGAGATCCAACCGGGCCCTGAAGAGGTGAAGGTGCTGCTGAACACCTCGGCCGTGCTGCCGTGCCGGGCAGAGGGGTGGCCTGTGCCCCGGGTGACGTGGCGGAAGGATGGCCAGCTGCTGCCCCTTCCTGGGAGCGACAGGTATGTGGCTCTGTGGGTTAGTGGCACCAAGAGCTGGCACTCAGATCATGCCAGCCTCCACAGCAACAGGTGATTTAGTGTGCCAGTCACCCTGTGAAGATCTGTGCTCTGTCCTCACACCAGCTCAGCGGGCACATGCTCTGTGTGGCTGCAGTGGCACTTGTCACCTTCCCAGCCACCGCTCCCTGTGTGATGCAGCCTGGCCATGCAGAGCCCCCACAAGGTTCACCTGCTCTCCCTCCCCAGGCTGCACCTTCTGCCAGGAGGTTCCCTGCAAATTGACTCCGTTCAAGTCCAGGATTTGGGCCATTACCTCTGCATGGCATCCAGCCCTGCTGGCTCCGACCGGCGAGGCCTGGACCTCCATGTCCTGGGTAAGCAGGAGAGCCGGATGGATCCCTCCTGGGCTCACCCTCCTGCAGCCCGCCCACCACTGCTGAGCTGCTCTCATCAGTGCAATGATGTGCTACTGTCCTCTGCTCACCACTGCCGTGCCTCCCACAGTCCCTCCTGCCATCGCCCCTGGGCCATCCAACCTCACCCTGCTGGCTCAGCAGCCAGCCATGCTGGCCTGTGACACCTGGGGGTCCCCCAAGCCCCACATCAGGTGGGAGAAGGATGGCCGCCCCCTGAACCTGCACCTCTCACCTGGTGCCTACAGGTACCTGCAGCACCCACCACCTTGTACACCAAAGGGTTCCCCTGTAGGGAGGGGTTTGCCCCCCCGCTGCCCCCCACGGGACAGGGGTGATGCTGATGTGTGCTCTGCCCGCACAGTTTGCAGTCCTTAGGGTCACTGCTCATCTCCAGCCCTGGTCCCCGGGATGAGGGGCGGTTTGAGTGCATCGCCACCAACACTGCTGGAGAGGCTCGAAAGGTCTTCCTTGTGTCTGTCCATGGTGAGCTCCTGGGGCCCGGGGGTCTTGCGGAGAGCGGCTTTCCCAGGATCTGTCACCACCTCGGGTGTCACGTGGGTGTGCCCCAGCCCCACATGGGGTTGGGTCCTCTCTCAAGAACTGGTCTTGGGGGTGGAAAAGAGGGGAAGAGAAATACTCATGCCCATATCTACACGGACAGAATCCTCTTCAACACTTGCCACACAGCCCTGCTCACATCCCTCCCTCCTTTCTCCAGTGCCCCCCACCATCGCTGATGACCTTACAGATGTGGTTGTCACCCGGCTGTCCCCCGCAGTCCTCACCTGCTACTCCTCGGGCGTACCCCCACCCACGGTGTCTTGGAGCAAGGAGGGGGCTCAGCTGGGCACCAGAGGAGGGGGCTACCGCGTCCTGCCCCGAGGTACAGCACCGTGCAGCACAGCCCCGGCGGGGACAGGGGTTCCGTGCCAGCCCTGCCGCTGCTTCCCCTCTGCCCGCTGTTTTCCAGGAGCCCTGGAGATCCGGCAGGCGCTGCCTGCACACTCCGGCCGCTACACCTGCACAGCTCGGAGCGCCGCGGGCACGGCCCGGAAGCACCTCTGGCTCACGGTGCACGGTACGCACAGCTCCGGGCTGCTGCTGCTGCTGGGGGTCCTGAGCCCTCTTCCCAGGATAGCACTTCCCTGCCCTTCACAGAGCCCCCTGCCTTGAAGCCCCTGCCTGGCATGGTGATGGTGATGGTCAACACCAGCGCGGTGCTGTCCTGTGAGGCCACAGGCGTCCCCCGGCCGGAGGTCACCTGGCAAAAGGACGGTGTCGGCATTGCCGGAGGTGAACAGGAGGGTGCTGAGGGCTGGCAGAGCCCACATTCCCTGCCAGCCTTTATCTGGGGGAAGATTTAGGTGCCAGGGGGTTGTAGGCATCCCGGCAGGGTGTGGGCTGTCACTGTGCATGGGTCCTCCTGGCTCCTGGCTGCTGTCCAAGGTGGGTGGGGTGGCCACTGGAGCTGTCCCACAGAGACTCCTCGGGAAAAGGCAGTTCTGTGGGGGAAGCAGTCCCTGCACATCATCCATCTGAACCTTGGCTCAGCTGTGCTGCCCATCCTGTCCTTCATTTCTGCCAGGGTCTGGGCTGAAGTTGTTTCCCAACGGGCAGCTTCGCCTCCTCCGAGCAGCCCCAGAGGATGCAGGCACCTACCTGTGCATGGCTCGCAACCCCTCGGGTACCGCTGCGGGCAGGACCAGGCTCGTTGTGCAAGGTACAGCAGCGGTCAGAGCCTCAGTACTCACCCCTCTGCTCAGCCCCTTCCCCAGCACCTCACAGCAAAACGTGGCTGCCAAGCTGCGAGCAGGTCCCTGCCCTTCTGCCCCATCCAGTGCCCCCCATCATCGCTGCCGGCCCGCTGGAGTTGGCGGTCCTGGAGGGGCTGGAGGTGCTGCTGCCCTGTGCCGCCCGTGGTGTCCCCGAGCCCCGCGTGTCCTGGAGCCGGGAGGGAGCCCTGGTGCGCGGCGGGAAGGCCACTGTCCTGCCCTCCGGGGAGCTGCTGCTCCGGGATGTCCAGGTGGGCACTGTCCCCTAGGGCCGGTGTGAGGTGGGAGTGCAGAGGAACAAGTGTCTTCTGCTGCCGAAGAGCATTTGGCTGATTTTGAATATATCCGGCAGAGAGAGAGCCCTGTGCAGCCCTGTACCACAGGCTGGAGGGCTGGGACAGTGTGAGATTGCTAATATGGGCTGGAAAAAGTGGTTCTGTCCAAACTGTGGCTTTTTAGGTGCACAAGAACCAGCAGAGCTGTAGCTCAGTGAGCCAGGGCTGCAGCTGGACCCCAGACTCAAGATGACTCCCTCTCATCCTCATGCAGGAAGAGGATGCTGGGAGCTACTCCTGCACCGCGGTGAACTCTGCTGGGAGGGCCGTCCGCCGGCTCTCCCTCTCCATCCACACCCTGCCCACCTTCACCCACCTGCCCACAGATATCACCCTGAGCCGGGGCGAGAGGCTGGAGCTGGTGTGTGCTGCTCTGGGCAACCCCCAGCCCCGTGTTTCCTGGATGGCCAACGGGCAGCTCGTCACTGGTACCTGGGCAGGGGCAGAGGATGCTGAACTTGGGGGAGAATGCGATCCTGGTGCCGCCTTTGTCCCACCTTTCAGGGTCGCCGGGGTGCCAGCAGGTCTGGCTGTGCTGGGCTGTATCCAGCTGATCCCAACAAGACTTTCGGGGTTTTGCACCCCGCAGATGGTGTGTCGGGGCAGAGCGGGCGGAGCATCCTGCGGCGGGAGGCAGCCACACCCACGGACAGCGGGACCTACGACTGCCACGCCGAGAACAGCGCCGGTGCCATCAGGGCCACTGCCTTCGTTTCTGTCAGAGGTAGGTGCTGGCAGGGAAATTGGGGTGCCCGGCCAGCCCCGCTCCTCTGCCACCCCTTTCCCTTTCCCAGAGGCACCCATCATAGAGGGGGACGCCAGCACCTACCAGGTGGAGCACTCCGGAGGTGATGCCCTCCTCGACTGCCATGCCCAGGGCCACCCTGAGCCCCTCATCCGCTGGAGCAAGGACGGGGTGCCGGTGGTGGCCCACGGGCGCCTGCACCAGCTGCAGAATGGCTCCCTGGCCATCCGTGCTGTGGGGGTGAGCGGGGCCTGGGGGGGCTGGCACATTTCAGGGTGCTTTCCTGGCAAAGCAAAACGCTGTGCTGATGCTGTTGGTCCTGCTAGAGCACCGATGTGGGGCAGTACCAGTGTGTGGCGGAGAATGAGGCAGGCACAGCAGCGAAGGTTGTCACCCTGGCTCTGCAGGGTGAGTGCTGCCCACCTTTACACCCTTCTTTTAAGGGACTGCAAACCATGTCACCACTCAGCCCCTCCGACCACCCTGATCTGTGGGGAATGCTGCATCACTACCTGCATCCCTTTCCCTGCCCAGGTGCCCCTGTGGTGACAGTGACGCCAGCAGAGGTGAGGGTCCACGCTGGGCAGCGGGTGCTGCTGCACTGTGTCGTGTCAGGGGAGCCCACCCCCTCCATGGAGTGGCACCGGGAGGGGGAGCCACTGCCCGAGGGTCCCCACGCCCGTGTCCTGCCCAATGCAACCCTGCTCCTGCCCTCTGTCACTCACCGTGACGCCGGCAGCTACTCCTGCCTCGCCCGCAATGCCCTGGGCTCTGCTGTCGCCCACACCACCCTGCATGTCCAAGGTGGGTGTCTGCCCCTGGCCCTGGGGGGCTTTGGCAGGCTCGGGGGGCTGGGGCTGCCTCCGCTGCTGTTGCACCCTGGAGTAGGACTTCCAGCACGGTGGTTTGGGGGGATCCTGCCTTTCCCTGCCTGTTCTAACCCCTGTGATTCATACTCTGCTTTGTCCTCTCCTCTCTTCCACTGCTCAGCTGAAGGCCTGAGCCCAAACAGACCCCTGCCTGAGCAGCCACAGCGTGCCAGCCCTCACTTGCCTCTCCTCGGCCTTCCTGCCTTAGTTGCCCATGATTAAATTCCCGTCTCCCAGGGGCTCTGTAAAATGCACAGACACATCCTTTCCTGCTGCCCCTCGGGAACAGAGAGCCAGGCTGGAAGAAGTGCCAGGTGCCCTATGTGCCCTTGTGTGGCTGGTGGCATTTTGCTGCCAGGCATGCTGGAGAAGCAAATAAAAGCTTGGGGCTATGCCAGGGCCTCGAGGTTGATACAGAGCAGGGTTTGGGGGTGTCAGTGCCTGTTGGTGTGACAAGGCACAGGGCCACTCTCACAACATCCCTTGTCAGTGTGGCATCGTGCCTGGAGCCATGGGCTCTCTGGGGACTGTGCTGCAGCCAGGCAGGGACACTGCCTGTCTTGCTCTGCCTTCCCCTCCAGAAAACAAGATTTTCTTGACTTGCAAGTCAGTGAGAGGGGAGCCAGGCAAGCACCCTGCTCTCCCATGGGAGTGCAGTCCCAGTGCTGCTGCCTGACCCCATCCCATTTGCCCCAGGCGAGCTGCACCAGGTGCGGGGCAGCCTGGTTGGTGTCATCAATGGCCATGAGCTGGGTGTCTCCACCCTTGATGCCAGCGTGCTGGGTGACTCTAAATCCAGCACCACCACCCTCCGGAGCACCATCAGGAGTATTCCACCTGCCATAGGTGGGTGGATATGTCTACCCTCTGCCTTGTGAGAGTTTTGACCTCTGTCAGATGTAAATCTTGGGGGAAAGGTTTTTATTTCTGATTTCCCCCAAAATAAAACCTTTTTTCCCCCAAACCTTGCCCTGTGAGCAAAGAGGGGTGGCACAACCTGGGTGCCCTCTCAGGAGGGTGCTGGCTCCATGGTGACACCCTTTCTTCCCCATTCCCAGGGCCGCTGATGCGGGTGCTGGTGACCATCATCGCCCCCATTTACTGGTCCTTGGCACATGCCAGCGGGGCAGCCCGGCGCGGGTTCCTGCTCACCCAGGGCACCTTCCAGCACGAGTCACTGCTGCAGTTTGCCACAGGTGAGGGGTCTTGGACAGGAGAGCTTGGTCATCTTCTGGGGAAGCTGAGACTCCGTCTTCCCCACGCACCATCCCTGATCCGGGAATGCAGCTGTGCATGGGGATGCTGTGGGCTGCTGCTCACCGTTCCCCTCTGCAGGGGAGCTCCTGCAGGTCACGCACCTCACCCGGGGCGCGGATGGTGCTGGCGCTCTGCGGCTGGACAGTGTCATCAGCGGCTCCGTGCCAGAGAGCTTCGGCGATGCCGTGGTGCTGCTGCAGGTGCTGGCACTGCCCATTTTCCTCGAGCAATCACAACTCCCATGCCAGGAGCAGGGGGGATCCATGGCTTGACTCCCCTCCTTGTCTCTCCCCAGGACTTCAGCGAGCGCTACGTGCAGACAGGTGCGGGGCAGCTCTCCGGGGGCTCGGTGCAGAGCTTCCTGCTGCGGGATGGGCACCTTGTCCGTGCCCGCTGCAATCACACCATCGTGTTCGACCCCTCCGTGGGGCCACAGCCCCCCCGGGTGCAGCACCTCTGGGCCAGAGCCATCACAGCCTCCTACGACCCAGCCAAACAGGAGCTCCGCTTCCAGCTCCATGCGTCGCTCGATGCAGGTAACCAGAGGAGTCCCTGGGGCATGGAGATCTGTTGTCAGTTCCAGGTGTCTGTGAGGGTGCAAAGGCCATGTCCCTGCAGTGACATGTCACATCTCATTCTCTCTGCTCAATTCACAGGGGCTGATGGAGACCAGTGTCCCCTGGGATTCATCCCAGACCCTGGGCAGCTGTACTGCATTGGTACAAACCCTTCCTGAGGGGGCATGAGGATGGCAAGGGGCAACTGGTGCCACTTCCCTGTTCCCTTGTCCTCTCTGCTCCTCAGATGTTGATGAATGCACTGAAGGCTCCCATGCCTGCCGCTACAACCAGATCTGCCAGAATGCCGCCGGGTCCTACCGCTGCTCCTGCCCTCCCGGCTTCCACACGCTGGGCCTTGGCTGGCCGTGCCTGGGTATGAGCTGGGCTCTCAGGGTCCATTGTCACCCCCCTGCCCTGTTCCAGCCTGTTTTGCCCATCCAGCTGCAGCTCCCCAGCTCTTTCCTCCCTCAGACGTCAACGAGTGCCTGCAGTTTCCCCCACCGTGTGCCTTTGAGTGCCGCAACCTGCGGGGCTCCTACGAGTGCCTGTGCCCTGCTGGCAGGACCCCGCTGCCAGGCGGACAGTGTGGCACAGCGGGGACGGATGGAGGGGACACAACGGGCAGCGTGCCCCGGGACACCCCCCTGCGCTGGCAGGGGCCGGGCAGCCGCCCACGGGGACGATCCTTCTACACTCAGCTTGCCCTGCGCCGCGTGGCGAAGGACGCAGGGACGGGTGCTTGGGGCCCCCCCTGCCCCAGGGGCTACATCAGGAGGAATGGCACCTGCACTGGTGAGTGTGCACTGGGGGAGGCTGTTGAAGGGAATTTAGAGGCCGCTTTGTCCCCTAAAGGTACCTCATGTCCTTCTTGCTGCCCTGTCCAGCACTTTGTTTGTGCCTTTTGTGGTCTTTGCTGTGCTGGGAAGGGGAGGTGAGAGCCAGGTTAGCCCAAGGTAATGGCACCAGAGGGAACTGATCCTTCCCCTCTTGCCTTCACCCTCTCATCCCACAGACCTTGATGAGTGTCAGACACTGAGCCAGTGCCAACATGAGTGCAGGAACAGCCCGGGCAGCTACCGCTGCCTCTGCCCCCCCGGCTACCGGCTGCTGTCCGATGGGAAGACCTGCCATGGTCAGTGCAGGGGTGCCAGGGCGGTGCCCCGTCCCCATGGTGCCCTGGGTGTCCTCTTTTTGGGGCTGCAAGTCTTTCTCCTTTCTTGGGAGGGTTCCCAGACTCAGCGCTCCACAGTCTAAGTGCTCGTGTCTCACTGCCTCAGTGTCCAGGCAGATATGGGAGGATGGGGGAGCTGGGGATTGACCCCCCATCTCAGCCATGGGCACCCCAGCACCCTCAGACCTGTCCCCTCTCTCCGTGCAGATGTGGATGAGTGCGTAGAAGGCACAATCCAGTGTGGCTCGAGCCAGATGTGCTTCAACACCCGTGGAGGTTCCCAGTGCGTGGATGTGCCGTGCCCAGCTGGGTACCGCAGAGGCTCCAGCCCAGGGTGAGTCGTGCTGTGGGGCTGGGGGTGCCCATCCCACTTTCCTCGTGTCACCATGAACCCGAGCGTCCTGTCCGCTCTCTGGCACCCACCACATCCCACATTCCCCATCTCTCCTGCAGGCTGTGCGTGGGTCGCTGCCCCCCGTTCTGCGGCCCGGCCGGCCCTCCCACTCTGCAGCACCAGGGGCTCCCGCTGCCCCTCGGCATCGCTGCCCGCCGGGACGTGGTGCACCTCACCCCGGCCACCGCCCTGCGCCACCGCCCCGTCTTCAGGCTGCTGGAGCAGGACGCCGACAGCCCCTTCGCCCTCCGCAGCGAGCGGGGCCGCGGCATCGTCTCCACCGTGCGGCCGCTGCGGGAGCCCGGCACGCACCGGCTCAAGGTGCAGGCGCTGGTCCCAGACGGGCAGCGAGCACCCAGCATCTTCCTCCTCCTTATCTCCGTCTCCCCCTACCCTTACTGACACAGCCCAGGGACAGGAGGGGACGCAGGGTCATTTCTCCTCCTGTCCCTCCCCACCCCATCGGTGGGGCACGTGGCTCAGGGAGCGCTGAGCTTGCACCTCCTCTCTCCCTCCCAGACACCCCCTCACCCCTCAGCTGTGTTCCCTTCACCCAGGGCCGGGCCCTGACTCAGCAAGAGAGTCAGGAGCCCGGGGTGGGGGGGATAAGATGTCCCACCAGCCTCTTGCAATCAGATCTCAGGTCCCAGAACAAACACAGCCCTGGATGGCCTTGGCTGCTATCAGTCCCCAGATGCTGAGGTTGGGAAGATAAACTGGGTGACAGTGGCCAGCGAGGGTCCCACCAGGGTGCAGGGAGGGATTCCCTGGGCTGGAGAGGGTGTGGGGCACCCCGGCATTAACCATGTAATAAATTGAAATAGTCTTTCTGGGGTTTTTTTTGTTTTTTGGGGTTTTTTTAAATTGACTTGGTTTCTGTGCACTCTTATTGATTTATGAAGGTGTTTTGTGGCTAAGTATTAGCTGTGCCTGAAGAAGGCAGTTTCCTTCAGTGTGTGGGAGAATTCCCAGGGCTTTGGACACCTCCCTGCCTGGCCTTGGACCATAAAAGGGAGGTTGTCTGGATGTAGCAATGCCAGAAGGCCAATGTCCATCCCCTGAAGGTCCAATCCTGCCCCAGTGTCAAGTCCCTCAAGCAACAAGAGCAGCATGTGGCCTCTCTGCACATGGGGAAGATGGAGGCTGTTCCCAAAACACTGTTTCAGTCGTAGTTGATGGTGTGGGATGGGGGGTGCTGGCCGCAGGAAACATGAGCCCACACTCACCGGGGCTGGGCCATGCAGGCTGATGGTGGCCGTGCACCTTCCACGGTCAGATCCTGTCACCAGAGCTGGCTCTTGCTTCACCTGCTGAGATTCCCCTAAAAATCTCTGTCCTTTGGGATGGAGCCTTCCTGTCCTCCACAGCCAGGTCTGCTGTGGATCTGGGGTGCACTGGGCACGTGCGAGGGGGAAAGGTGAGTTTGGCCCCACGGACAGCTCTCTGCCCTGTTCCCTCCTGCCCACCCCGGCTCCTGCATTGCCTCCTGATGGAGGTTCAGATAAATCCAACCTTCCCCCTTCTTGCTGGACCCGGGAGGAAAGTCAGGTGCTGCGGAGCACCATCTCTCCTCTGCCCACGTTTTCCCTCTCTTCGGGGGCAGGTGACTCCGTGGAGTCCCCCAGGAGGGATGACACCCCTGGGTGCTCTGTGGAGGCTTCTGAGGAGGTTGGGAGTGAGGGGACAGCGGTGACAGCACCCAGAGCGGCCATGCACGGGACGGGGCTGGGCACTGGTTCCATCCCGGCCCGGGGGCAGCTTCTCCCCGCGTTCTGCTGGGCACTCCGCGGGCAGGAGGAGCGCAGGGCCTCTCCCGGGGACGGTGCCCAAGGGGGGCCTGTCCTGCGGCGGCTCCGCCTGCCTACGCCCGGTTATAAAGGAGGAGGAGGAGGGGGAGGATGCTCCAAGCACCGGACCAGAGCACCGAGGGCAGCCGGACACCGGGCGTGCGTGAGTGTGGGCATGGCACGGGGGGAGAGGGGAAAGGGGGGCCTTTGCCTTGGGGGATATCCCCTCACCCTGTCTGTCCCATTTCCACCCACCCACGAGTGTCCCCGGCCCCTGGGTGCTGGAGCAGGGCAGTGGGGTGCCAGCCCCTTCCCAGCGCTGTGCAGACTGCACTCAAGCCCTCCCTAGCCCAGTTTGGGATGGGGGGGGCGGGGGGGGTTTCCAAGCACGTCCCATTTCCTTGCGGGTCCCCTTGGCCACCCTCGAAGAGGGGAACTGAGACCTCAGCCAGCACCACCTCGTGTCCCCTCTGCTCTGCTCTGGGGATTTTGGGGAGCAGGATGGGACCTCCACGAGGTGGAGGAGTGATGCTGGAGAAAACCCCAGCACCAGTGAGCACATGCCTCTGCTGCGCGAACCCCTGGAAAGGCTGTTCCTGTCCCTCCTGCCTGCCTTTGCCCCTGTCCTTGCCCCTCCTGCCTCTCCTGCCTGCCTCATCGCAGCCCACAGGCAGCAGCCCGGCTGTTCTCCCAGCCCAGCTGGCGAACACAGTTCCTCTCTTTACCAAAGTTTCAGGCTTTTTATTCTCCTCCCTCTTTATATTTGGTTTTAAAACCGAAAGCGCGCTGTTCCTTTGGCATAGGGCAGCCCCAGTCTCTCCAGTAAAATCCCTGCCCCAACTCACACGGAAATTGCTACGGAATAATAATAAGGGCTGAGAAAGTCCCTCCGCGTTCCCCTTCACTGAGCTTTGTTTGTTCTGATTTATTGCCACTTAACACTGAAACTTCGGGGCTCTCCCTTCCTGGGCAGGCGGGTTTGGCACGAGCCTTGTTTCCAGAGCTGGAAACGCTGGTTGGCCCCACCCCCTTTCTGGGATGCAGGATGCGTCTCCAGGACGAGGTGCCCCCAGGCCCTTCGGGCTTTGCGACATTGGGACGTGTCTAAGCAGGCAAAAGTTGGAGGCATTTCCCTATCGCACTGCTGGGCCACTTGTAGAACGAGTGTGCCTGGTCTCGGAGGTGCTTACTCAGGCTGGCAGCAACAACAGCGGTGCTGGTGGCCACGGCGGCGATGAGTTTGAGAGTAAAGGAGGGAAGTTGTCTCAAAAGGAGCCGCAGGCGCAGCGTCAGGGTTGGGCTGGGCCCTTTCGGGAACTGCGACTGCCTTCTTGTAAATGCCCCGGTGAGGAAGGGACGGCTGAACCTTGCTGGGCAGGGACCCAGCTTGGCACAGCCACGGGGCCGCGTGCGCAGGGAAATGCTGCTTGCACAAGCCTGGGCACCGGGTGCTGCCTGCGTGGCAGAGGAGCCGGAGGAAGGCTATGGGGCTGCCAGACCCCTTTGTTCCTCAGTAAGAACCTGGCAGAAGCATGGCAGAGCCTGGCTCCAAGCCGTGCCCCGTGGGATGCTGGCTCCACACCGCGCTGGCAGGACCAGGGTGCTGGGGCACGCCCCGGCATCACCGCATCCCGCTGCGAGAGCTGCTGGGTGGGCCAGCCTGGAGCAGCCCGACACGGCGCCTTCCCGGCCTGCAGGAGCAGGATTGTGCTGACTTGGCAGCAGCAGTGGGAAAGTTGCTCAGGACAGGGTTTAGCCGACTCCGCCGCCCGCCTCCCCCGGCCAAGGGTCAGCTGGCATGGCCTCTTCGTGGGGCCCTGGGATTCACGGCCTGGCCCAGGGACCTCAGGGACAGTCCGGAGCCCCTTCCTGCCCAGGACCCCCAACCCTCCCCTGACATCCAGGCTGCTGCATCCTTCACCATCTCCTGCTGTTGGCTGAAGTCCTCGATACTCACGGCTGGAGGGTGAGGGGCGCTGAATCCCCACGTAGGTGTTTTGTGCTGGCAGAAAACGTGTGCAGCACAATTAGAACAAGTGCCCCGTAAGCATTAATTAGACTTGGGGCTGGGCTCTAGTGGATGCTGCCAAGCCCCCCCAGCCCTGCAGGCATTGCAGGCCAGGCAGTGCTGATGGGCACTGGGGGCTGAGCTGGTGGCAGCTCTCTGCAGACAGCTGGGATGTGCTGGATCATGCCAGAGCAAGGCATTGAGCTGTGCCTCCACCACGGCTGGGCGCCTGCGCCTGAGCCCCGGCTCTCCAGCAGTGCAGGGCACGTGCAGAGCGTGGGGCAGGCTCTGCTGGGGCTGCCAGCATGGAGAATAGGTAAGAGTGAAACAGCCCTCCTGGCTGCCCTGGCCTCCTCCATGGCCCAGCCACCACCGGGTGCACAGGTTGGGGTCTTCCCTGGCTGAGAGCCACAGCCTGGCCGTGGCCACAGTGGCATGGCTTTTCCTCTTGCTCCCAGCCCTGCCCTAGCTCCTTGCAGCCTGGGAGGCTCTTGGTTCAGCTGATCCTTCCTGATGCCGTGGCTGATGGCTGCAGTAAGGGCAGGGGCTGGTGGCATCATGACCCCCGTTTCCTTTGCTTTGGCAGCACCATGGCTCAGTCCAAGGGCACAGTGGTCCTTGCCTACAGCGGGGGGCTGGACACCTCCTGCATTCTGGTGTGGCTGAAGGAACAGGGCTACGACGTTGTCGCCTACCTGGTGAGCTCTGCGCTGAGCCCTGTCACAAGAACCCTGTTCCCAGGGGCTGGGGGTGTTGGGCCATTGGTCTGGGGCATCTTGGGAGAGCAATGGGGGTCCTGGTGTGTGTGGCTGTGGGGGTGACTCTGCTCGCACAGGTTAACCATGGCCCAGCTCACTGCTGCTCTGCTGAGCTGCCAGCCCTGTGTGGCACAGCCTGTCCCTGCCAGCTAATGACCTCTGCTAATGAAGGCAGGAAATCAGGGCAGAGACAAGGGGCTTGGCAGAGGGGGGTATGGCGCTGAGGTATCCATCTCAGGGGGTGGAACTCCCCTCCTGCCCATCCTGGGTGGCCTCAAGCCCAGCCAGCACGGGCTCTGTCATGCCTTACATGATGCCCTGTGCCGAACTGGGCTTGCACTGGGTTTTGTGGTCTTGTTTCACACCGAGTCCTGGTCTTTTCCTTCTTTCCAGGCCAACATTGGACAGAAGGAAGATTTTGAGGCAGCACGAAAGAAAGCACTGGCACTGGGGGCCAAGAAGGTAACAATGTCCCTCCTCCTGCTCCCCACCATGGGGCTGAGACCTGGGCTCTCACACACCCCATGGAGAGGGGACCGTGCCAATGAGGAATCCCTTCTCCAGAGGTTTTGCCCCAAAGCCGTTTAGCAGTGTTTAGGAAAAGAGACTTTTCGCTGCATTGTTCCTAAAACTCCAGAGGAGTGGGTTTCCCCCTTAGCGACCCTCCCGTCAGGAATGTCCCTCCGTGCTGGCAGGTTTACATCGAGGACGTCAGCAGGGAGTTTGTGGAGGAGTTTATCTGGCCGGCAGTGCAGGCCAATGCTCTCTACGAGGATCGGTACCTGCTGGGCACGGCCCTGGCACGGCCCTGTATCGCCCGCAAGCTCGTGGAGATCGCCCAGCGCGAGGGTGCCCAGCACGTCGCCCACGGAGCCACGGGCAAGGTGAGGGGGGGACACGGGCACGGGGCAGGGATGGCTCGAGGTGCTCGGACGGGGGAGCTGCTCAGTCTGCAGGCCAAGCTGTGGGTGCCAGGAGGGGTGCACTGGGTGATTTGTGGGTGCTTTGCGGGAACTGTGCAAAATTCATCCGTCTTTCAACACTTCCGTCTCACTTCTGGGATTTCTGCGCCCGGTTTCGGTTCTGTCTCGCTGCTGGGAAGGCTGGAGTCACAGCTGGAAACTCTTTCTGGCAGCAATTTCAAAATGTTGGGGCTTCCTGGGCCAGGAGCTGGCTGAGATTGAGACAGCACGACCCAGCTTGGTTAGGGGCATCCTGGGATAGGTGCGACTGTCCCAGACCCTCTCCCTGTTCCGGCTCTCTCGGTCCCTGTCCCTATGCCAGCCCTGCCGGTCCCCAGCCCGGTTGTTGCGGTCCCTGTCCCCATCCCCGGTGGCCGCAGGGAGGACACTTTGCCGCTAGAGGCAGCCAGAGACCGTGGAAAAGGAATCCTCGGGGCCATCCCCTTCTCGGAGAGGGAGAATCCCCCTCGGGGAGCGTGGGATCTGCGAGACGTGACCGTGGGTCACCCCCGGCACCTCCAGCAGCTGCCCAGTCCGGGGCGGGGACACCTGGGGCAGGTGAGGGCTCAGTGGGTGAACCCGGAACCCGCCGGGTGCCTCCTCCTTCTCCTCTTCCCACAGCCCTTGCCTAGGGGTAAGGCGAAGTGACCCTGTGGGGTGATCGCAATGGGTCTGGGGGTCCCCACGATTGGAACTCTGCTAGAAGGGGGATGTTAAATGCAGCCAGGAGATTGCCAAGGGACGTGCCAGCACCCAGGAGATGGGGCTGGGGGGCTCCAAGACTGGAATCACTCTCTCCCGCTGCAGTCGGGTCCCTGCACCCCTTTCCGTCCATCTTATCCATCCCCAGCAGGCCTTTCTTGAAAGCCCCCGCTCAAAGGTGCCCTGGAGTAACACAGCCCCGATCCGATGGTGCTCCCTCTGCTCCCAGGTGCCACCAGCCATCCCTGCTGGCAGGGGCACCCTCGGTGCCTGCACTCCCCAAGCCATTAAGCCGCGGGCACAGGCAGGGACTGACTGCGGGTAACTCGACCCGGCTGCGGAGTCTTAAATGGGACCATCTGGGGTGTCCCCGCTGCCGGAGCAGATGGACGTGCTTTAAGCCTGTGAGGGAAATGAGTGCTCTGGTGGAGGTACTTGCCCGTGTGTAATAGTCCTTCGGGAATTCCCAGCCCGGGTGTAAATGTATCCTCCGGGCCAGGCCGATGGGAGGGAAGTGGGGGTCCTTACACCCCTTGGTGAGGGTGGAAAATAGGTTTCAGTGAGTGCTATTCCCTTGGAAGTGCTCATAATTCCCAGCCTTGCTCCTGTTCCTTGCCCCTTCCCAGCTACCTGGACTCATTAGTGGGACCTAATCAGCAAGGGCCAATTAGGGTAAAGGGAGGTTCAGAGCTATTTAATAATGAGCTGCTGCATCCCTCTGCTCACCGTGGTCTTTCCCCCACCTTGTCCTCTTCCTTCTTTGTCCTTTGATGCCTTTGGGGGAAAAATACCCAAATCTGCTTCAAACACACAGCTGTCAGCAGCTACAGGAAAGGTGGTTTGGGGTTCAAACCAGCTGTGGAGAGGGACCAGGAATGATCCCATGGGACAGAGGATCCTTGCCCTCTGTGCCCAAGGTTTTCAGTATCACCAGAGGAGCTGTAACTGGAGCCAAGCAGCTCCTCAGGGGCTGCACGTGTGTGTTGTCACACGTTGGGGTGGGGTGACCCCTCAGCACCTCCCATTCATGTTTCAGGGCAACGACCAGGTTCGGTTTGAGCTCACCTGCTACGCCCTGTGTCCCAAGATCAAGGTAAGGCACCCAAAACTCTCCCCTGCCTCCGTGCTGCCAGGCTCCTGGCCTCTCCCCACCTGGTGGGAATTCTGTTTTAACACTGATACAAACGGCTCTGCCTCACTTTAACAAGCCACCAGCTGCACGCAGTGACGTTTTGGCATTTCAGGGGGCTGTAAAGATCCTTAATTGACCTATTTTTACCCCAAACACCGCGAGGCCACAGAGGAAACAGTACCAAGGCAGCTGCTGGATAATTGATGCTGCCTGTTTCCCCTTGCATCCTGTGCCTGTTTAGGGCTGGGGTTTGGTTTACTCCCACCTTGTGCTGGGAGATTAAATTTTGGCTGGGGGACCAACACCCTGTGGGTCCTGGCTCCTCTGGCTCCCAAGGGCTACAGGAGGGCTGGGGGCTTCTCATGTTATGTTCCTGCCCTCCCACCAGGTTGTTGCTCCGTGGAGGTTGCCCGAGTTTTACCAGCGCTTCCCTGGGCGCCGGGAGCTGATGGATTATGCCAAGGTAGGAGCTGGTGTGGGGTGGCCACAAGGTGCTCAGGGCAGTGAAAGGTGCTCGGAGTGGCTGTGAAAGCTCAGGGTAGCTGTGGGATTCTTGGAGTGACCACAGGATGTCCACTGTGCCTTGCTGGGTGACAGCAGCACACCCTGCACAACATCCCTGCAGCACTACTTTGGAGCCTCCTGGTCAGAGTGTTTTCCCCCCCTTTCCTCTGTATATTTTTTTTTTCTCCTTCCTTTCTAAAAGCCCCATAATTACCTGGCAATTAATTGTAACCCACTTGCCGAGGAAATGGGTCCCAGCTCCCTGACTTGCCTAACAGACAAAGCAAATACATTCACCTTTGTTGTCTCTTCCTTTTTGAAGTACAGGTTACAATAAAACATATTAGAAGTTTTGCATCAGGTTTTTATGTGCCCACCAGGGTACCTTTCTTTTTTAGCGACTTCATGGAAATGCTTGACAACTCGGCTCAATCAATCAAAAGGGAAAAGTCAGCTCTGTGCATAAACCTGAAAATTGCTTCAGTTTTTAAATAGCTGCCATCGAAGCTGCCTGGGTAGTCTCTGGGAAGGCGAGGTGTGGAGCTGGAGGGCTGTGGCATGGGGTGAGGAGCCCTCTGAGCCCATTAGGGCCACCGGGAGAGAGTGGCGTGTTGAGGATTGTGTTTGCCATCTGCTGTTGTATTATGAAGGGGAGAGTTTACGAGAGCTTTCCATATGTTGCCAAACAAATTGTCAAATAGGGGAGTTATTAAGAGCACCGCGGTTTTATTATATGGAAAATGGAACATGTGTTTTGGGTTTGGGGGTTTTGTTTGGTTGTGGGGATTGTTTTGTTTGTTTGGAAGAGTGGAAAAGGGGAATGAAATGGGTTGGGGCCCCATTTCAAGGGCAAAAGGTTGTGAGGTGAGGGTTTTACTACTTCTCAGTCTCTCGTCATCTGTTACCAAAAAAAAGGTGGTTTCCCTTCTTTTTCATCCTTAGGAGAGGGAAATGCATGGCCAGGTCCTTTGAGCATATGCTCACCTTGTGCTGGGGGAATTATAAAACAACGATGTTTGGGCTCCACTGGTGCCAGGGAACGTGAGGATCTGTTTCACTGTGGCACAGCTCTTGCCGTGGATTTGCTGCCCAGGGGTGAAGCCAGCCTTGCTCTGGCAGCAAATCCGTGCCAGTGGCTGCTTCATCCTCACACACCTTAATGAGAACAGCCAGGCTCTCCTGGGTGCTGCTCCAGGATCAGCCTTGCCACAGGCAGAGCCAGCTGAGAACAAAACCCCTCTCTGGTCCTGGCACCTTTGGCTCCAGCCAAGGCTGCCTGGGCTCAGCAGATATTTAGTCTGGACTTGGAGGATCTTCTTTGAAATGGGGTGAGGATGACTTGGGGATTACTGGCTTCATCAGCTGCCAGGAGGAGGCAGAGGCAGGAGAGAGCTGGCTGAGGACACAAGTCAGCTCCAGATCACTGGGTATTCAGGTGTGAAAGGTGGATTTGTATACCCCAGGTGAGATGGGTGTGCCAATGGTGGATCTCTTCTTACAAGTATAAGAAAGGACGAGAGGAAATGGCCTTAAGTTGTGCCAGAGGAGGTCTAGATTGGATGATGGGGGGGCCCAGGTCGGGATTTATGGTCGGGAACCAGCAAATCAGAACCCGTGAGCCTGTGGCCATGTCCCACCAGCAGCAGGGCTGAGTCAGTCCCTCTGCAGCATTAGGAGATCTCAGAACCTCTTTCCCATCTCAGGTGATGGTTTGAGGGCTGTGATGTAACAACCACAAGCATTTCCTTCCCCTGTTCCTGGCAAACAAGAAACGTCCCCTCAGCCCCTGCTCCTCTGCTCCTGGCCGAGCCCTGGACTGATGTCCCTGCTGTGGTGACACTGAAATGCCAGAGCTGCCCAGCAGTGTACGGGCTGTACAGACACATCAAGGCTCAGTGGGAGCCTCTGCCTCCATCCCTGTTTTGCCATGGCTGTCCCACAGCCAGCACATTGTGGCTCGGCATCCTGGCAGGCTGGGCGATGTCCCCACTGGCTCCAGTTGTGAGCCTGCTGCAGTCACCTCTCCCACTAATTCCCCCGTGTGTTCACCTCATCTTCACAGGCAATTTCCCCCATTGAAATGTCAGTGGATAAATGAGCACGCTGGTGACCTTGTTAGGGAGCCGGGCTCGGTGCTGCACCTCATGCTGGGGAGGCAGCCGGTGTGGGGCCACATGTCCCTGGGCACGGTGTGCTCGAGGTGCCCAGGCTCAGAGGGACCTTGCCACCTGCTTGGGGTGTATCTGCCTCACCACGTGTTTGCACGAGGCTGTGAGGATGCATTGCTGTCCCCTAATGACACAGCATTAGTCCTCTTTAGGCTCTAGAGCATCCTGTGGATCTGGGGACTCAGATCCCTGTGTCACCTCTCCTTGCTGAGAAGCCTGGCTGAGGGAATCACAGAATCATTGAACAATCTTGGGTAGGAAGGGACCCACAGGATCATTGAGTTCAGCTCCTGGCCCTGCAAAGAACACCCTGACAATCCCACCCCATACCTGAGAGCATTGCGCCATTCTGGCCCTGGACTTAGGAAAAGCAGACAACACCTCTGCTGGTGTCCCCATCTCTCACGGAGTGCTCTGGACCCCCTGCTCAGCCTGGGGCAGCTGCTGTCCCCCCCAGCCACACTGTGACCCTGACGTTCCTGTTGAGGTGGCCCTTGTGGTGGGAGCTGACGGGGGTCAGGGCCATGGGAATCCACCTTGATCTGTGCTGCCTTGCTGTTGGCCATGGGTTGTGCCTCTGTTTTTGGGGCTGATCCTGCTGGGAACCAGCATCGATGAAGGCTGGCTTTCCCTGCAGGCTGCCTTATGCCCACTCTCCTTCTCCTGGCAGAAACACGGGATCCCGGTGCCTGTGACACCTCAGACGCCCTGGAGCATGGATGAGAACCTGATGCATATCAGGTGAGGAGCTGGGCAGGTGGGGAGCTCCTATGAGGTGAGCACCCAGGGTCTGGGGCCCCAGTCCTCTCCATTCTACATGTCCAAAACAGCCCTTTGCACAACCATTGTCCTAGGCTGCCCCACCACATGCTGACCATGGGTGACTCCAAATCCTCCATCCTCCCCTTCTATCTAGTTGTCCACATTCCATATGGCAGCATCCATCTCCTGGACTCTCCTAAGCCTGGCTCTCCTTGCAGGGTAAAATGCCCTGGAAATCCATAACGTGTACTTACGTCCATCCTCATGGGGTGGGTGGGAGCAGGGGTCTCATCCCGGTGGGTTTTGGGGTTGCAAGTTGCAGGTGCTGCAGTGACTTCTCTCTCCTTCCCTGCCTGCTGCAGCTACGAAGCCGGGATCCTGGAGAACCCCAAGGTAATCGATCACGGCCACCCTGCCAGCATGGCAGCCACGGGCCGGAGGCGTCTCGTGTATTTGCAGCCTAATTGGAAATTTCACGGCGAGGCCGTCCGTGTGTGCGGGGAGGCTCCGCCGCCGCCCCGGCCCCTCTGCCTCTCCCGGCACGTTAATTGCCACCAGCGTGAATAGGGGAAGGGACCGTTCAGGGTGGCACCGGAGGGGACAATGTCGCGGGGCAGCAATAAAGGAGCAATTAGACAGGCGCAGTGCTGGTGGGAGAGTCAGAGCTGGCGGCGGGTGGCAGAGGTTCGGAGTGTCCCCTGCAGCTCGCCCAGCCCTCCTTGCTTTCCCAACCCTCTATCCATGGGGGCGTGGGGTGAAATCTCCCGTTGGATGGGTGGTGTTGGAGACCCTGGGAACAGGGACTTGCGGCCGGGCGCTGCCGCTGACAGCGCCGCATCTCCGGCCGCTCCGAGCCGCGCTCGTGGTCCTGCTGGCCCTGCCTGCGCTGTTCATGCTCCAGCGGGTCACCGCGCCCGGCCGCTATTAAACTATCCATCAGCTCTAATTAGACAGCCCGGGGAGAGAAGGGGAAGGCAGGCAGGCGGAGAGGGAGCGGGGCCGCTGGAGCTCCGTGCCCGCAGCCGGCTCCCGCAGCGGGGCTGACGCGTGCCTGCGGCGGGGGCCAGAGGAGGAGGAAGGTGGAGAGGGGTCCCGCTCCTCCTTTGGTGCCCTCTGCAGGGGTGTCTGTGGGTCAGGCTTTGCAAAGCCGGGTTCCCGTGGGGTCTCCTCCTCCCGGAGAGTGGTTGACACCGGGATGGGTGTCCACGTCTTTAGCTGAAGGCAGCACGGGACTGACCCGCACCCGACACCTCTCCTCTCCCCCCTCGCTCCCCTGACTCTGCCAAGCCCGCTCCCTTCCCAAAGCCACCTTGGAAAATGTAGCTGGCCAGTGCCCTGACGCCATCCCCGAGCATCCTCTGCTCGGGCACCTCACCCTATGACAGCGCTGGGAGGTGGCTTCCTGGAGCGCGGTGTCACTGCTGTCACCGCCACTGCTGTCCCCTTCCCTGGCCCGGGAAGCGGTGCTGGGCACAAGGTGGCCATGGCAAGATCCGGGGTGCCAGGCACGGCGGGCTCCCCTCCCCAAACCCCCGGGACCTGCCAAACGCAGGGATTTGAAAGCAGATGGTTGAGCTATTTTCTGCCTCTGTGAGGCCCGATTGAAGGGCAATGAGGCAGCTAATGTGGAGAAAGATAGAAATTTACTTGCTTTAACTTCATATGGCACTCTGAAAGAGTTCATTCAGTCCCGGGCACAACAATATCAGCCGGATGAATAAACCATTTGCGGCATCGATAGCTCTGCATCATGGTTTACTTCATGGACCATTTGCTTCCAATTTCTTCTCTTCTTGCCCCGTTTTTCTTGCTTCTTTCTTCCCCCTCCCTCTCTCACTTTCCACGCACTCTTCCTTTTTTTTTTTTCCTTTTTTTTCCCTTTTTTTTTTTCCTCTCTCCCCTTTAAAGATGACATTGCAGGACTAGCCCCCCTGCGGGGAGGGATAAATAGAAGGCATTGATACACTGCAACAAACTATTTGTCATTTGAACTGTGCTTTTAGGAGAGAGAATAAAAAGAGGACAGACTCTCACACCGTAATGATGGAATGCAAGCCAAATGTCACTTTTATTTCTATTTAGTTATTTTATTTAATAGGGGTTTTCATAGTTGGCTTGGAAAATTGGAAACTACCTGACTTTGACTTCCAATGTTTAGTAAAGAGTTTTTAATACTTTCCAGTATTTTTTCTCCCACCCCCCCTCCATCTTTTCCTTTTGAACTCAAAGTTTTTCATCATCTCTCACAGGTTCATCTAGTTAATAAGTGTGATCAGGGCTAGGAAAGGCCAGACGATGTAAAATTGAAATCCACAGTCCGTGTAATCTGTGCGTGGGGGCACGGGGGAGAAGTGCCTGCCTGCCAGCGCCTCTCCCTTTAAACGAGGGAAAGGGGCAAAAATGACATAAAATGGGAACTGAGGGGGGGTTTTCTGCAGTGAGCGCTTGGGTAGTTATGTCTGTATTCCCAGGATTCGGCTGTGGCTGGTGTTGGGATGTGCTCGCTGGGGTTTGGGGTGAGGCAAGTGGTCTCCCCCAGTGTGGAGGGTGGGATGGGGTTCTTGCAGCTGTGTGGGCTTCCCTCAGGTGCTGGCAATAATCCAGTAAATATAAATACATTTGGACAAAAATAAACGGACGTTTTCACTAAAATTCTGGTTGCCTGTCTGGAAAAATTTTAGATGAAAACTTCTTCTGTAGAGAAATGTATTTTCTCTTTAAAAAGCTTAAATTTTTTTTCAGAGCAATCACTTTTGGCTGGATTTTTATGGGGCTTCTTTTCCTGACTTGCTTTATACCTTATCATTTTTTTCCTTGCCGGAAAGCAAGAGAAGGGAGGAAAAGGGACATTTAAAGGTCCCTTCCATCCCAAGCTATTCTGTGATTTGATGAAGTGAGCAGAACTGTGCTTTAAAAAGGAAAAGAGGAACAGGGAGAACGTGGGCCAGGCGTTGGGCAGGTGGGTGCAGGCAGGGCCACACAGCTCAGAGGTGCCCAGGGCTCCAGCTCTGTCCCAGCTGGGTTTAGTGGGGAAACACCAGTTTGCCACCCTTTAAAAGGCTGCTTCACTCTCCATGGTGCTGCCCGTGCCCTGGGTGCTCTGTGACCCATTCCCCCTCCACCTCCTGGAGCTGCGGCTGGGTGGGAAGTCCCTCTGGAGACAGGCGTTTGCAAACACAGATCTGAAAGTATTTTGGGGTCAGCCTGTGCAGTCACATCATGGGTGAGTGCCGAGGGGCTGTGTGAAATTGCAAAGCATTTGCTCTCCGGGACGGAAAGATTTTTATATTATATTCCCCCCCGCTTCTTCTGGCACGCACTTCAATTGCAGCAATTCACCATCAGCACCCGAGCCTCTGCTGGCCTGGCTCTGATGGAGATAAGATNAAAAAAAAATATATATATATATATACATAAAGGTTGATGTGCTCTGAAATGGGTTTTTGCTTTGCTGTGCTATTTTCCCCCGTGTGTATTAACCCCGGGGACACCATGAAAGAGCCGGTGTGCTGGGAGCACCTGCTGGGGTCAGGTCTCCTCATTAGTTTTTTCGGTCAGTGCCGAATGAGCCCGGCCGCGGTGCGGGGACGCGCGGGCGCCCGCCCGCCCTGCCGCTCGCTGCCAGCGTCCTGCTTTTCGCTGCCTGACTTGCTTCTCTGCAGCCATCCCGCCTCCAGCTGCGGGGGCGTTGGAGGAAAAGATGAGATCAAGTTGAGGGGAAAAATTGGCTGATTCTGCCAACCCCTTTGTTCCCGGGGCCCCCGGTAAGCGCCGGTGCCGTGCCGAGCTCGTCCTGCGCTTTGGGGATGGGGGACGCACTCCGGGGTTGGGGCTGCCAGCAGCGTTGGCCATGGCAATGCCACTGACTGTCCTTCTTCTCTCCCTCTCCCTGCAGAACCAGGCTCCTCCCGGGCTCTACACCAAGACCTGTGATCCGGCCAACTCCCCCGACACCCCAGACGTGCTGGAGATCCAGTTTGAGCGGGGTAAGAGCCTCCTTGCTGCCAGACCCTTGTCCCTGGGCCCCCGAGACAAGTTCCACTTCCCAGCCAGGACTGGGGTTCTCTGGCAGCGTCTCCCCGGTGGGGGCAGATGGGTGAGCCCTGACTCGTGACCCTGGGGCTGAAGATGGTGCTTGCAGCGCACCGGGGCGCTTTGAGGTGTGCAGAGGCTCTGGTTAGATCTCAGGGGCATTCTGGGACCCCCCTGAAAGTGGGAATGGGTCTAAGCTCCCTCACCTGCCACCGAGGTGCCGTAGGCACAGGGTCCCCTCTCCTGCAGGTGGCTCTGAGGGCATGCAGGCGCTGCTGGTCAGTGTAACAGCTGGGGAGGCGCTCCAGCAGCATTTGGCTCGTGATGTTATCGTGAAGGAGACCGGGATGCTCCATTACGTCCCTGGGGACATACAGAAGGGCCCAGTCACAGAGCCACCACGGAGGAGGGGACACTGGGCAGCATCTCCACCTCTGCCAGCCACGGCCATCCCCGTGCCACCATCCATCCTGGCAGCAGTGGCGAGCCCAGCACAGGCTGGGGGGAGATCCCGCTGGGAGGGGACACCCCCTCCCTGCCGCCAGCCTCCCTGCTCCATTCTAATGATCCCCCTGCAAGGAGCAGCCCCCCTCCCGGCAGCCCATTCAGCCCCTAGTTAATTTATTTGAAGTTTTAATCTAATTATTAACTATTTCAAAGGCTAAGCAGCTTTCAGCAACAACAGCCCCAACAACGTCGGCTCTTCGCCGAGCGGACCCCGGCCAATATCCCGGTGGAGGATGCAGAGAGAAAGGGCCGGGGCGAGGGGAGGGCGCGGGGTGGGGGGGCCCGCGCCGAGAAGCAGCTTAAGGTTCATTATTGCCGCGAGTTTACATTTAATAGCAATTTACAACTGAGTTTATAAACCCCTGGAAAATAGGGGGCTTAAGGGGGGGGGGCAGTGGGGGGAGTTGACAGCCCCCATCACTAGACAGGGCTCTTGCGGGCGCCTATATAATAAAGACTAGAAAGGGAGGCATTGAGGCTGATTGGCAACTGATAGTGCGTTAAATGGTAATGAGGAGGGCAGATGGAGGGGGGATTAGCCTCCAACTCCGCACCGCTTTTCTTTGTGGGCCCCGCAGCCCCCTTGTCAGCTTCCTAATACATTTATTGCTCATTTCACACCGCTAAAGAAAAATGCCTCTTTCTATTCAGCATCCCCCTACCCCACCACCCCACTCTGCTTTGCTCCTGCCCGGTGCCCTTAAAAAAAAAAAAATTAACGGGGGGGGGAAAAAAAGGAAAAGGTGCAATAATTAATTCATGGCTGGGTGCACCCCGCCGCGGGGTGCGTGTGCGTGCGTGTGCGAGCAGCCGTGCCCCGGTGTGGGGTTCCCCCCCAGACACCCCCCATGCTGGCGAGGGAAGGAGGGGGGGCACACATTTGTCACTCTGTCCCCCCCCCTCCCCGGCAAGGGCTGGTGGGACAGAAGGTGCTGCGCTGTAAGACAATTGCGGAGCGTGAAATTCAATTAGTTAAGGGCCTGGTTGCAATTTCACAGGCCCTAAAAAAAAAAGAGAGGGAGAAGAGAGAGGAAAAGGAGGGGGTGACGTTTTTATGGCCTTTTATTTATTTATTTATTTCGCTCCTCTCCCGAGGTGGGTCCCCCTCCCCTCGCCTTCCCCTCGCACCAGCTTGGATATGCCTTTTTAAGAAGTTATTTAGAGTTCATATCTGTCACATCTATTTAACGCCCACGGGATGATGTTCCGGGGGGATCCTGGCACTGGCTGATCCTGCCTGTCCTCTCTCCCCGCCTCTGCAGGTGTCCCAGTGAAGGTCACCAACACTGGGGACGGAGCCACTCGTTCCTCGGCCCTGGAGCTCTTTGTGTACCTGAACGACATCGCGTGAGTGCCACCCTGTCCGGCTGGCAGAGGGGGCGAGGGCAGCATCCCCCGGGTACCCAGTGCGGGGTGGATGCAGGATGCTCACAGCAGACACGTCCTGATGAGCCCAGGGGTGGCGGTCAGTGGTGGGATGGTCCCATTTGGGTCCCAGTTGTGCCATAAATGCCAGCAAGCAGACACCAAGGCCAGGAGCATGAGGGTGGAAATACCCACCAGGGTTTTGCTCGCTGTGCATGAGGAGGATTGAAAAGTCCTCTGAACGCTCTCTGGGTTGCCTGTGTGCCCCAGCTGCCTTGCCCACTGCAGGGCACCCTTTACTTGTTGTCCCAGCTCCGTCCTGTCTCCCCAGGAGGCCTCAGTGTCCCTTTTGTGTGAAGAGTTGACTTTTTTGGGGCATGGAGACCTGCTGGCCAGGTTCATTGCCCTTTTCTATTCCTGTCTGCACAGCAGCAGCTCCGTTGGGGTATTCTTTCCTGTGCCACCCCATGCCTGGTTTCTGCTGCTGCTGGCACAGAACCATCCTCAGGAATTTTCCCAAAATCACAGCAGCACCCATGAGGGCACCCACTCCTCCTAAGCGCCACCCAGTTCCTGGCCATCCTCCTCTGTGCCTCTGCCTTTGTCCTCCTGGTGGTTAACGGGAATGAATTTTCCCATGTCTTTCACTTTTTAAATGGTTAATAATTGGTTTTAACACTACTTTGGGAATACAGCTCTGGAATGTCCTGTCTCCCTGCCCAGTTTATTTTCCACAGCTGCCTGTGGCACTGGTGGCCCCAGTGACAAGTGAGAGACTGGTGGAGAGAAAATTCCATTTCCTTATCCCCTGCTTTGCCTGGGGTCTCTACTGACAGCCAGCAGTGCTGCTCAGGGGCTGGCCCGCTGTCATTTGGGGATTTTTCCCCATTGTCCACCCCTCTGACCCACCTTTCACAGTCACCTGTGTCCCACTGTGGGACTGGGACTGCTGCAACCTCCCTTCTCCTCCCAGGGGCAAGCACGGGGTTGGGCGCATCGACATCGTGGAGAACCGCTTCGTTGGGATGAAGTCCAGAGGTGAGCCTGCCCTGTCCTAAAAACATAAAAAATTGGGAAAACTATGGCGGGATATAGTGGGTGCTCAGTAATCCTAGGGTGCTTAGGTTCAGGTCACACCAGCAGCCCCCAGCCTTTCCCTCCCCATCAGCTTTTGGCAGAGATTTCCCTGTGACAGGGACTTTTTTTTGCTCTCTGGTGACAGCAGCTGTCTGCTCATTGCCACTTCTGGCACCAGCCCTGGGGTCAGGGTCTCTCCAGGTGAGACCTGTCCCCATGGGAGACACACCAGGCTGTGGGCTTGTGGGGGGAGATGGTCACGGAAGGTCCTGGATGCTGCCAGACTCTCTAATACCTGTAGAAACACAGGAAGCTGATGCAAGTTACTGTTTGGTTTGGTTTTTTTAGCAAATATTTAATTTATCTACACATTTTTGAGGCCATGACTCCTAATATTGATCTTCCACTGGGATCAATTTCCTTGGAAACCCCTGGAGGCAGCGAGCTGCCCTGTGCAGAACTAAGGAGGTGGCTCAGCATCATTTCCCAACTCCTTGCTCCAACTCTTTTGTTTTAAATCTTGTTAATACTTAATTAAATGCTTCCTTTCTTTAAACTTGCCCTCTGTGCAGGACGACACCAAATATTTTGGTAAGACTAAGCCTATGGTGTTCCTCCCCACCCCAGGACACCAGCATCTGCTGCAAAAGGCAAGAAATAAAACCCCAAATCATTTGATCTGAGTTTGAATAATCAAATTAAGACAAAAAGAAGGAAGAAAAAACCCTGACCCGCACGTGCCAGCCTGTGCATTTGCATGCAGGATGCTGAGTAATTTGTCAAAATCTATTTTTTTTTTTTTTAAGAGCCGCTGACACGCTCTAGTGACCCTTCCAGCATTTAATAATTTCTCTAAACCCCATTTAACTGTCATGTCTGTCTCCTGCGTGCCATTGCAGAGCGATCGCTGCCGTGTTTGTGTGCCGGCAGACGCGGGAGGACCGGGGGTGCTGGGGACAGCACTGCAGGGATGAGACCTTGGGGTGTTCCCCCTCCTTGCTTTGAGCAGGGTCCTGTCCCTGGCTGGCTTCTTGGGGTTAAGAGAAACCTCTCAGCAATCTGCTGGGAGATGTCCTGTGGGAGAGATGGAGAGCTGGGCTGGGAGCAGTCCGGAGCGGGAGGGTGCTGTGGGCACCTGCTCTTTTCCGGGGTTTTGGGGTGCAGGGCAGCTCAGGACGACCCCACCACTGCCTGGAGAATTTTGGACCCCAAATGGGTCTAGGATCAACGGTGGAGGGGGTGGGAGCTGGGCTTGGAGGAGACAATCCTTTAAACCCCAGCAGTGTGCAGTTGCCCTGTGGATTTGGGGTTCTGCAGGGGAAACTGAGGCGCAGGCAGCAGCATGGCCAGAGCCTTCCCCTGTGGTGGAGGTGGCAGTGAAGGTGCCTCCTCTCCCTCATTCCCCAGCCCCAGGAAGTCAGAGAAGGGAAAAGTTCATTTGCATTGATTTTTACTAAGCTTCTAATTGAACTTCGTTAAGGCCTAATGGGCAAGGGGTGCATGGAACGCACTCGCACCAGCCTTTTAAGCCCTATCAGCTCGGTTTTGCCGTATTTGTTTTAGTGGGAGGAGGGTGGCTAATTACAGGGTGCCAGGGAGCGGCGCTCCAGCCGGTCGGGGGGCACGGCTCGGCCGGGGGCTCCGGGCTGCAGCAGGAGCACGGCCCTGCCTCTCCCTCCCTTTCACATCCTCATTATCGAATTATCTTTTTAACTCCGAAGGGGGGCTAATTAAGTGAAGTAAATGAAATCAGTGGGGGAGGAAGAGGGAAGGAGGGGGACGGCCACTGCCAAAAGCCGAGCGCTGCCGTCGGCTGGGGCTTTTCCTCCCCTTGACTTTCTCCTCCTTTTTCCTTTTCCTCCTCTGGATGTGCTGAGCTGATGGAGGAGGAAAGGGGAAAATCCCTTCCCTGTAATGAACACATACCAGGCCAAACTCGGCCTCCAGGCTGAGTCTCAGCCCTGGACCAGGGGTAGAATTTTGGGCAGCATTTTCCCGTGGGCACAGCGTTGCCCTGCCCTTCCCCTTGGGAAGGCACCACATCCCTTCCTGTCCTGCGGATGACGTCGGGAGTGACAGCCTCCACTCAGCACAGCAAAATTGCTCGGATGGAGGTGAAGTGACAGCTGAGGTTACAAATTAGAAAATTTTAAGTAGCGGCAGCTGTCTCCTCGGCTGCCTCCCTCCATGTCCCCCCTCCCCCAGCAGTAATTACGGGGTGATTGAAGCATCGTTGGGCTGCAGGGCTGACACCTCTGTCTTTTTCCTGTAAACATGGGGAGATGAAAATAGACACTTGGAGATGCTGCGAGTGTCACTTTGAAGGTGTCTCTTGTCTCCTCAGCAGTGGCGAGGCTGGAGAGAGGCTGTCAGCTGCCCTCCCCTCTGCCCCAGCTGACACGCTCTGGTCCTGTCCTCCAGCACCCACAGATGGGCAGGAGGTGGGGGTCAAGGCACGCACCCAAATCTTCAGCCCAAACTGGCTTTAATGTCTCCTAAGGGGTAGGAGAGGGAATATGAATTGTGTTAGTGGTGGGCTCAGCTCCACAGTCGGGGGCTGGAGGGGACAAAGAGCAGCTCTCTGTGCCCCTGTGTCGCTGCAGTGCCCATGGGGACAGCTGGGCTTTGGTGTTAACTCGGCTGTCTGCTCCTGCAGCCCTGAGGGAATGGATGTTTGGTGAACACCTGAGCTGCCCCGGGGACTGGGCTGCAACGTCACTGGGGTGGCTGGAGAGGAGGAGCTGGCTCTCCTTTGGGACAGTCGGTCTGTGCCAGGAGGATGCTGAAATCACGGACACTGCTGGGGTGAGGTCTGATGGAAGAGGCTTGGGCTGCTGCGCTTGTGGCTCCAGTTGTGTCCATGGGATTGTGGCCACCCTGGGACATGCTGAGCCTGTGCCACTCTCCAGGGCACTGAGAGAGCAGAGCCTGGTGAAGTTCTGAGGCTCCTCTCAGCCTCTCTTGGGGCTGGGGCTGGTTGGGAACCCAGCCCCTTCAGTGGGGACAATTTCCTACAGGGTTCCTTTGTGCCCTTTGCCATTCCCATGGCTGTGCCATAGCAGATGCCCAGCATTGGGGAGGGACCATCCCCGCAGGCAGGCAGGGGACAGGGACATGCTGGTGGAGCAGCCCTGGCTCTGGACAGGTTACAGCCTTTCCTATCACCCACTCACTGCCAGACCAGCTCAGGATCTCTCCACAATATTTCCACCTGCATCCAACATGGGTGGGAGCACTTCACAGCCATACTTGTATTTAAACACCAAATAACCACATCATGCACAAAACAAGCTCTGAGCGGCTGGAACAAAGGAGCAGCTTGCCGAAATAATTAAGCATCCTTCATCCCCAGGCCTTGTGCAATGAGGGGGCAGCAGGGAGGGACTGGGGGGGCCCTGCCAACCCCAAAGGAGGTTGCCCACCCAGCCCCCAGGTAGCCTCATTGCCTCCCAGCGGATGCACGGGGCCCTTTCTCGCCAGCCGAAGGGAGAGGAGGGTATTTCAGGCCCTGCGCTCCCCATGCCTGTGCCCCACTCGTTCTGTTAATTACAGGTTTTCAGCCGCAGACCGTTGGGCACGGATGGGTGGGGGGATCGGTTCCCAAACCCTGTCATTTAGCCTCGTCAGAGTGCCTCTTCAAAGAGGGGAATCTAGAAATTTTCTCCGCAAGGTGCGGAGTGGACTGTCTCGGCCCCAGCATGAATATAATGACAGATGCATTTTACAGCGAGCTGAGACTGAATGCACTCGACCACGGCTCCTTCTGTCAGCCAAGTCATTATTTTTTGTCATTTGCTGACAGTTTTGGTCTCATTCGTTTCTCTCTCTTTTTCTGCTTTTCCCCCTGCCTGGAAAAATGGCTAGGTATCTATGAGACCCCAGCAGGAACAATCCTATACCACGCGCATTTAGATATCGAGGCCTTCACCATGGACCGGGAAGTGCGGAAAATCAAGCAGGGGCTCTCCTTGAAATTCTCAGAGCTAGTGTACAACGGTACGTACAGTCCAGGCCTGCCACTGCACCATTCTCCCAGCCTTCCTCCTCGTCCTCCCTCGTTGCTGCTGGAGGTTGCAGCTCCCCCCGGTTGTAAAATTCAGGTGTGGATTTTGAGGCTGCTCCTGAGGAGAAAGGCGGGTTTGGGCTGAGCAAAACCCCACACTGTGCCTGCTTTACTGCCGAGGGAGCTCCGTGCCTGCCTTTGGGAGGCAATGCCGTATTCAACGAGGGCATCTCTCATGCCGCCACTTCATCCCAACCCGCGCATTCAGATGTAATTCACCACCCTTTTGCCCCCTCTCATGTCACCTTTCCTCAGCTCTCACCTCCAACCCCTTCCACCTCTGCCTTTGCCTCACGCACACTGGGATATGAGGCACCCAAACTTTAAACTTCGAACCCTGCTGCAGGATGTGGAGCTGGAGAGCTGTCCCTGTGCCCTGGCAGTGTGGCACGGGGGACTCTCGAGGTGCCGGGGGTGCAGGATGGAGGGTCCCGGCTGTGCTATGTGGTGCACAGCCCACACAGGGGCACTGCGGGTTGGGGCTCCTGGTCTGGGACAGGACAGCACTGCCCGGAGAGGGCTGGGAGCCGTAAGGAATGAGGGGATACTGGCTCACCCCGGCAGTGAAGGACAGCGGTGCAGCCCTCCTCCTGTGGGGCAGCCACAGTGCCAGACCGCAGGTTGAGTTTGAGGGGTCGCAGCCCAGCGTTTCTCCTGTGCTGCAGGGAAGAGCTCCCCGGGAGGAGAAACAGCCCTGCCCTGGGGGTTGCTCTGTGGATCCACCCTGATCCAGTCTCTGGTGCTAAGCTGAAGGAAGTAGGATTAGCCCAAAATGTGCGCTCAAAACCCCACTGCCCACACCTGGGTGCTCGGTTCAGAGCTGTCATCCCTGGGGGCCCCACAGCAGAGAGATTCCTGCCCCATGGCCAAACATTTGTGGTTTACAGGCCCTGATTTCTCAGCCTCCCAGCTCCTCCTCCCATCACTTTTCAGGTGTTTATAACCACAAGGGCTGGGATGATTCCCGTGGGGTCTTCCATGGGAAGATACCCTGGAAATAAGCTGACTCTGGGAGCTCAGGCTTTGGGCAGCAGCAGATCCAATAGGACTGGGTCAGGCTGTTTTCTCCCCCGCAATTTCTGGTGCCAGTGCTTGTCACCTTCCCCTCCAAGGACATTCCTTCTTGCATCTTCCTCAGCAACTGGCATTTAATGCCTGAGCCCCTTTGCTGCTTAAATCATATTTTAGGGCCCTGACAGGGGCTGCAGAAGTCTTTGTCATCTTCCTCTTGTATCACAGCCCCTGCCCTCATTTGTTCTCTGGTGCCACTCTTGCCTCTGGCCATTTTTATTAGACTTTGACCTGGGCTGCCCTTCTTCTGATTTTTTTTTTTTTTTTTTTTTTTTTTTTTGGCATAAACCTNTGTTTGTTTATTCCTAACCACTCGCTTGTTGTGTAGCCAGCAGAGTTAAAGAACCACTCAAGGAATCATGGTTTAAATTCTCCCTCCCCACCTCTGCCAGCAAAGGCTGCTGTTTCCCTGGCTCCATGTGTTGAATCCCCAGGGATTTCCAGCTTGGTCCTAGACTTCCCTGCCTGCCAATCCTGAATCCAAGGAACAACCCCAAGAGGGTGCAATAAACACCCGTGGGTCCCCGTGCCAGAGGCCAGGCTTTCAAGCTCACCTTCCTTTAACACCTCATTATTGCAGCTAGTCCAGTTTTTAGGAGAATTAGTGTTTATCTTCCCCCTGTTCCTATTGATCCCATTGTGGAGGGGTGGCTTTGAAGCCAGTTCCCGTCCTCTCCAGGTGCGGAAATGCCATTGTCCCCCTGCCTGCGCCGTGATTAGGGCAGGATGGTGGGAAGGTCATTAAGGGGGATCGCTTCCACTGCCTGCAGTAGGGGGTCGGGAGGGGGGGAGGCTTCCTTCCCACCTGGAACTGTCAGAGTCAGGATTTAAGCAGCTGGTTATTATTTTAATGTGTCTGGGGTTTATTTTTACAGGGATTTTTACATCAATCCTGATATTTGAAGAGTTGTACTTGGAGGGTGGGTACCAAAAAAAGGAGTGTATTTGCCTGGAGCCAGGGTTCTTACTGGCATGGCAGTGCTGATTTCAGGAAAGGGGTCTCTGAACCCCCTGGGAAGGGGTCCCCAAGCCCCCTGGCCATACTGTGGTAGAGCAGCTGAGGGGGTCAGCTCAGGGAGGTGGATTTGGTGGTGAGGGGCTGCAGGGCCATGGTGCTGTGCCTTGGAACAGGGCTACAGAGACCCTGGGGACAAGGCTGCGGGATACGGCCCTGCTCAGGGGATGGTGAGGGTAAACAACAAAAGAAATTGTTTGTTTCTTTAATGGCTTCGGCCCCAGAACCCAGCTGGGAAGGGAAAGGTGAGAGGGCACCGGTGCAAGATGGGAGAGATAAAACCTGGGGATGACCGGAGGGCAGTGAATGGGCTCTTTCTTTCTCCATCTCTATCTCCTTCTACATCTCCCAGGCTTTATTCCGGGTCTCCGGGGACTCCCAAGCTAATAACCCTGCTTAGGTACAGGAGGGGCGTGGGGGTAGCAGGCAGGGCCATGGCCCCTCCGTGCACCTGCAATGCCAACAGCTGCTCCCCCAGGATGTGTTTTGGGGGGCTGTGGTGTGACTGCACATCACCCCGACGCCCGAGCTGGGCTTCAGCTCAGGGGGTTTGGGCTGCCAGGGGCTGCTGTCCCCACTGGAGCCAGGGCAGGAGGCTGCTCAGGTTGAGATGGAGTTTTCCAGGGGTGCCAGCACTGGTTCCCTGCGTCCCACCAGCTCTTTGTGCTGGGAGCACAGTGGGGACGAGCCAAACTTCCCCACAAGTGGCAGCAGGGACAAGCTGAGCCTCACTGACCTTGTGGGGGGCTGGGAAGGTGGGGAGCCCACCTGGGGCTGCCGAGACACCTGTGCTCCAAAGCAGAGCCCGATGCAGCCCCCCTGTGTGATCTGGGGGAGTGCTTTGCTCTGCATCCCTCTGGGATGGGCAATGGGAACCGCTGGGGGGACTGCCCCACTGGGACCCCCATTGCCTTCCTGGAGCTGCTGGGGGGTGAAGCCTTGCTGTGGGGCTGCATCCCCCTGAGCACAGCCCACAGGCTGGGGTTGGTCCTTTGGGGCAGATCCCTGCTCTGCCCATCCCAGGGGAGAATGGCTCACCTCCTTCCCAGGGGGCTGGGAGCTGATTCCCCCCTCTTCCCCCCTCCACTTCTGTGTCCATCTCTCTGGCTCCACCTGGCCCTCCCAAGATGGTGGGTTTTGAGTGGCAGTTTCATACCTACTTAACAAATCTTTTCATTTCCACGATCATCCCTGCCCAGCAGAGCTGGAACAAGGATGGGCCCATGACCTATTTGTAGTTTGTTCCACCCTCTTCTCCCAGTGGGATCCGGAGGGCCACCAAGGAGAACGGAAGCACACGAGGTCTCCATCCCTCATGGCTGAACCTGCGTGTCCCAGCATCTCATTTCCTCGCCCAGTCCTGCAATTGCATTCCTTTCCTTGGAAATTACCCAGGGTCCGCCTTGTAAGACTTAGCCTGGGACCACCCTAGGATGCCCTGGGGGACCACCTGGGATCCCAGGCCCCTCTGGCCTTCCCCAAGCCCCTGCTGACCCCATGTCCTTTCCTCAGGCTTCTGGCACAGCCCTGAGTGTGAGTTCCTGCGGGAGTGCATCGGGCGCTCGCAGGAGCCGGTGCTGGGCACCGTCCGCCTCTCCGTCTTCAAGGGCCACGTCTACATCCTGGGCAGGGAGTCCCCACGGTCGCTCTACAACGAGGAGCTGGTGAGGTGAGTGGGCCTTGGGAGGTCAGGGTGGGCAGGAGTGGTGATGGTGAGCATCCCATCCCATCCTGCAGTATCCCATCCCACCTTGTTGCCTCCCACTGTATCCCGCTCCATCCCATTCCCAGTGGCACAGGTGACACCGTGGGCCCAGCCCAGCACCCGGCTGAAGCACGAGCCATGTTTTCAAGTCAATATTGGTTTTTTCCCCTCTGGCTTTTCTCTTTTTCTTCGTGTTGTTTTCTCACTTGCTCGCTCCCCCCTCCACCCTCCCTCAACTACTTTCAATCTCTCTAAACACTTTATAAGCCATAAATACACCCCAATGAGTTTAGATCAGTCGGAGTAAATGTCAAATTATCTTCTCTCTTTCTCTTCTCTGGCTTTTTTTCCCCCCTTCCCTCCCCCTCAAAATCAACAGCTCCTAATAATCCCTCCCAACCCTTCATTATGCTTCGCACTCTCACTTGGAGAGATTAAATGAATAAAGTATTAAAAAAAAAAAAAGAAAAAAAGAAAAAAAAAAAGAGGGAAGCAAAAAGAGGAGGATGGAGGGGGGTGGGACAGAGGAAAAAGAGAGAGGGAGAGAAAAGCAGGGGCACTTATTCTCCCTGCGTCTCCAACCATTTTCCTTTTCTTTTTGATTTCTACATCGCTGGTTTGAAAGCCTTTGAGTGACGGCGTCACAGGAACCCGAGAGAAAGCTGTGAGAGGCAGAGCTGTGTGGAAATGCCTCTGCACAGTAGGTAGAAAGTAACGTAATTATAGAGCAGGTCAGAACCACTCGAATGAGCAAAAATAAAAGCACAGAGGTTTTTCTGTAGCCCGTCAGGGGAGGTAAAATCGTTGTAAACTCTTTTTTTTTTTTTTTTTTTTTTTTTTTTTTTTTTTTTTTTCTTTTCTTCTTTATTTCCCTCCACTTCCTCCTTTAAGGTTTGTGGTTTCTGGGAAATGAGCCGTGTGTTTTGGGAATGTAGGAAACTATTGGAGTTGAGATTGAGTAGGTGGCTGCTCCCTTGGGAAAGAGGATGTGCTCAGTGTTGCACCAAGGAATCAGCTGCCAGGTCCATCAACCCCCATACCAGCATGGGGATGTCCCTGCCTGGAGTCCTGTTCGTGCCCAGGGCAGTGTCTCCTGGCCAGGATCCCATCCCTTTTCTAGAGCCTGCCATGGGACAGCCATACCTGTAGGATTACTCTGCAACAGGGTGAACATCCCTCTGTGGTGCCAGAGCACGAGGAGGAAGGGCGATGATGCACATGAGGGACCAAGGAGGGAAATTTGGGGCTGTGTGTCTGGCAGGGCCTGTGGATGGCTGCTCCTGAGCCCTGTGCCCCTTCCCTGGGGGCTGGCAGGGACCCTGACCTGAGCCCCCCGCAGCCAGCAGCGGGTGAGGGGGCAGCAGCAGCTGAGAGCAGCCAGCTCTGGGGTCGCCCACACCTCCTCCCTTCCCAAAGGGCAGCCCCGATTCCCCCCGGGAATGCCACCTCAGTGACAGTGCCTTTCTCTCCGCAGCATGAACGTGCAAGGGGACTACGAGCCTGCCGATGCCACCGGCTTCATCAACATCAACTCGCTGAGGTCTGTGGGGTCCAGCAGGACCCTTCCCAATGGGGGGAAAAGCCCCCAGCACCCTGGGGCTCTTCCCCTTCCTCACTCAGGCTCTGGGGGTGAACCCCTGAACAGTGGGGTGCCACCAGCCCCCCAGTACCAGCCCTGCTTAATTGCAGCCTTCCCCAGCACAGCCAGCCACGTTATTTTACTTATTTCTCAGACTCCCCCCCCAACGCCAGGGCTGTAAAACATGCTGCATTTACATAATGGGCTCTTAATTTTTCTGTTGCCTGTTAACTGCTTTGTTCTCCCCGATCCTCTGTGTGCCCCCGACTCCTCTAAGATAAATTAATTATATTATCTCGTGGGGGGGAAAAAAAAATAATTAAACTGTACAGGCCTTAACAAACACCTGCTCTTCACGCCCCCTCATTCTGCTTAAATTAATTGAAAGGAAATGTGTGTTATTACTGTTAATTTACAATTAATTTTTTTTTTAAATCCCGGTTTCCAGGCTGAAGGAATATCATCGTCTCCAGAGCAAGGTCACCGTAAAGCAGGATGAATAGCAATCAATCGCACGCGAGCCTCCTGCTCCCCTTTCTAATTTCTCTAAGAAGTAGCACTAATTGTGGTGGCAATTTGTAATTGTAACTCGTCTCCCTGGAGCGGAGTGGCGGCGGAGGTGACGGCTTTGTTACGGGGCTGCAAGTGAAATGCAATCAGGGAATAAAAAAAAAAAAAAAAAGGGTTTGTCCATCGGAGGAGAAGTGGGGAAAGAAACAAACCCCCAGCCACGCGCGGGGTCCGGCATTGAGAGCCGGGCTTTATTCCTGCCTCGTTTGTTTGCTCCTCTGGCCCAGCGCTTCCCCCAGCCCTGCTTTGTGAAGTTGGTAATGGATTAAGTGGCTGCGAAGGCCGTGGGGGGTTGGTGGTACCTTGTGGGGAAGGTGGGGAGCGAGGGACGTGGGTGCCGGGCTGCAGGGCTGAGCTGGCTGGGTCAGGGTCAACGGGCTTGCATCCTTTCTGCTGTGTTGTGGCGAGTTTTAAAGAGCAGACCCCGGAAAGACAAAAATGCAGGAAATATCCTCTGCTGGTGAGGAGGAAAGGAGTGCTTGCTCCGTGCTGGGCAGTGCGTCCCTTTGCCAGCGTGCCTGGAGGGGTGCAGGCCACTCTGTTTGATGCCTTAATTGGCTACCTGCAAACAGAGACTAGACAGGAGTAAGAGAATAAAAGTGAATATTTATTTGAAGGCCTTCAAGGGCACACCCTGGGGAGCACACCCTGGGCCACCAGACCCAAGATGGACCCCAAGTCACGAGTTCTTACCCCAGTTATAGGTTTTGGTCCATTAGCATATCAGCATAAATTCGCCAATTAAAACTTCAGCTGCTGATGTAATTCTCTCCAGCTTGCCCCCCTTTCTTTAGATGTTGGTTTACACTTTCTGGGCTTAGGACCGTCCAAGTGTCCTTGGAGAGCAGGCCTGGAGAGGGTTGTTATGTCTATCACTGCCCGAGAGAGCAGCTAACAGGTTACAAAGCACTTCAGAGTTACACACACTAAGTACAACAGGATCTAAGAAATATAAAAGTTAAAATTCAAGGCATCATGTTCCCCATGCTCAGGCTGCACACCTGGCTGGGAGGCAGGGATGGCTCAGCGAGGGAAATCCGAAGCTGTGGTGGAAGCAGAGGGAAAGGAAAGAGGAAAGGACTGGATTTCCTAATGGTGCAAAGACCTAGGATGTGCTGGTACTCAGCACTGCTGAGACTGGGGAAGGACGCTGTTTGGGACGTCCCTACATTCTGTGTCCCCAGAAGAGCAGCAGAGATGTTCCCTGGAACTGGGGTGCACCAACCCAACGCTGCTTCCTGTGGTCCCCAGCGTGACAGTAGGGAGCTGGGCAGCCCCATGCCAGCAGCAACAATTTGGGGATTTCCAACGCATTTGGGGAGCAAAAGCAGAGCTGCCACCAAAAAGGGGCACATTTCAGTAGTCCCTAGGGGACAGCCAGGCCAAGTGGCCATTTGGGGGTGTCCAGGCGTGCCCTGCCCACCTTGTTGCCGAGCCAGCAAGTGTGACAGGCTCTGACATCACAGCTGGGAAAATAACATGTTATTTTCCCGGCTTGGATGTGACTTTCCCTGCTATTACTGGCAGCAACCATCTTGGGAGGAGAAAGCAGCAGAGGGCTGTCAGGAGAGGGGAGAGAAATGGTTTTCTGGGCTGGTGGACCCTGTCCAACCCCTGTGGGCTATGAGGAGGTGGGGATGCTCTGCAGGGCCACCCCATTCCCTTCATCCCAGTGCAGCTGCACCTGGGGTCCTGCACGAGCAGTGCTCCGGAGCCCCACAGTGGGGCTGGTGGTCAGCAGGTTGTGCTGACCAGCCACCCTGGCCTGGGTGCCCAGTGTTGGGCCAGCTCTATTCATCCCACAGCAGCCCGCTCTTGGGTGGGGGGAAGGGCTTGGAACTTCATCCGGAGTCGTCTCCTGGGGAATCGTCCACAAAATCATGGGAACAGAGCTGCTTCCCTGCCTCACACCAGGGACAGAGGCTGTTGTTGGCCCATGGGACAAGGAGTAGCCCTGGAAGCTGTGAGAGTTCCCTCTCGTGCCCATCCTTGACTGGTAGATGTCTCCATTGGAAAAGTGGAGTTTGAAAGGACTTGGTGCAATGAGGAGCCGATGTCTTTTATTTGGGGGAGAAAACCTAAAAAAAACAACAAAACACAGTGTCTCAGCAGAAACTTCTTGTGCCCCAAAGTTTGAGAAATGCTGGAAAAGCTCCATGAGGGCTCATTGGGCCAGCTGGGCCACCTGGGTGCTTAAATCATCACCTGGAAAAAGCCATTTAACTCCCAGTGCTGGAATATCCTCCAGCACTCACACCATAGCCCTTCAGAGCCCAGATCCAAGGGTGTCCTGGCTGCCCCTGTTTCTCTGCACCCACTGGAGTATCCAGTGAGGTTTCTGGCTCAGGGTAGAGGATGTTCTACCATGGCAGCTCCAGCTCCTCAGGAAGCCCAGGGCTGTTCTCAGAGGCAGTGATGGACATGGCAGATCAGCCTTGGAGGAGCATCGTGTGTCAGCTTCCAGCTGCTGCTTCCAGCTGGGCTGCAAGTGGATTGTGCTGGTCAGGCAGAGCTCAGTGTACTCAAAAAGCCAAGGCAAACCCAGTGTGAGTCTTGGAGAAGGAAAAAAAAACCTCTCAAAAATCATAGGATCAAAGGACAGAGGAGACCCACCAAAACGCCTGCACTTCCCCTTGGGGCTGCAGTGATAGGATGCTGCGAGCCAGACACTACCTGTTTAATTACTTTGCTACCTTAATTGCCATCAGCGCTTCCAGTTCCCAAGATATGGTGGTTTCTCAGTTTCCCCATGTCCTTCCACCCTGTTGTGTCTCAGGGAGGTATTTCAGGGGCTGGGACTGCCAGGAGGGAAAAGCAGTGGGGGAGCAGCACTTTGTGAGCACCTCTTGAACTACGTGGAACTCCCCAGCAGAGACATTTGGGGGGAAATATTTTGGCTTTCAAGGTAACAGGCTTGTTTCTGCAACACCCACCTGTCTGTGAGGGCGGTGACCATGGTCTGGGGGCTCCCCATTCCCAGGGCAGAGCTGCACTGGAAAGAGCCCGGAGGGACCCAGGGAAGGGACCTGGGTCACTGCTGGGCTTTGAAGCTCTTCTGTCCATCCCCCCACAGCATCACTCATCACTCCAGCTCAGCCAACCCTGAGCAGCCCCTTGCCACCCTCAGGGCCCCGGGGATGATTTTGGGAACCTGCACCCCCTCTTTGCACCATGGGTTCTGCCATGGGGCTGCTCTGCCGCCCTCCTAGGCTCTGGTGAAGGGCTTGTCCAGGGTCACTGCAATCAATATCTCATCTGCAGGCTCTCCTAGCGGAAGTGATGGTGTATTGGAACATGGTAATGGGTCTTGTCTAGTGGAAAAGGCTAATCTTCCCCAGCTGCACAGGATCTCCGCAGGTGTCCTCTGGCTCTCCCGGCTGCCACCAGCCCTGCCAAGGAGCAGACACTCTTCTTTAAAGCTGTAGCACTCCAATTTGCTGCTGTCCTGGGGAGGGAGAAGTGCCTCCAGCCTGGCCCCGTGGGGCATAGAGCTGTGTCTGGGGTTTCCCAGCGAAGGACTGGCACCCCCGGTGTCACCACACAGCAGAGGCGGCCGCAGCAGCTCACATTGGCTCGGTCAAAGAAGAGAAGGTGATGTGTTCTCCAGAGGAGGCATTTCCCCAGGCAGAGGAGGAGAAGGATGTGGGGATAATGCCAGGAGGGATGTGGACCCCCAAAGTGCCATGAGTGGGAGGGAGGCAGGGAAAAGCAAGGGTGGCAGCTTCTTGCTGTTAATTTGGCTTCTTTGGCATCACACTTGGTACTTGGTGGGACCCTCCACCTGGAGTTTGTCCAGTTTTGCCCATCCCTCAGGATTGCTGCAGAGCTAGGTCTTCCCTTCCCCTTCCCATTGTGTGTCACACCCAGATGGGCTCTGGGCCCAGGGGGTTCTGTTTTTTCAAGCTGACCAGCCAGCCCTGGCTACCACACCCCGCTGCATCACGATGGCAGAATCCATTTCCCTGTTTCTCTGGAAGCAGAGGTAATTACCAGGTTTAAGGTTTAAGATGCATGTGGATTTTAGCATGAATTGCCAAGAACAGCCCAGAACAATGCACAGGTGTGGGTAGCACATCCTGGGGGCTCAGACATGGCCATGGTGTGTGGAGCCCCAGATGTGGGCTGGAAAATGGGGAACCCAAGGGCTTGGTGGGGGCCAGTCAAAGGCTGAGTGACCATCAGATTCCACAGAAGCCATGCCAAAGGTTGTGCTAACCTTGTTGGGAGCAGGGATTTTTCCTGCAAAAGGCAGTAAGGATAGATGAGTTTTAAGAGAAAAATCCTGGAGAGACAGAGCAGCTGTGAGGCTGCTGGGTTTTTGCTTAAACTTTATTTTGTTGGGCAAAGAAATGGATCACTGGATCCACGCAAGGAAAAGACATGATGTTTTGCAGGAGGGAAGCAGGGAGGTCTTGTGTGGTTGTGCCCTGTGGGACTGTGCCCATATCACATCCCCTCCTGGGGCTCCATCTCCCATCTGTGGGGTGTGCAGGAGGGGACCCTGGACCACCTCTCCCAAAGGAGGGACAGAAAATCCTCCTGTGCTACCCAGCATTACGTCATTTTGTGCAGATGGTGTTCCCTAGCCCTGGATGACGTCCCCTCAGCAGGGACACTGGTGGAAATGCTGCACTCTTGGGAATACCACAGGATTCCTCGTGATGAGCACTTGGTTCCCATTTTCCTCTGGAGACGTGGCTTCGAGTGGTTCATGGGAGAGCAGAAGGCACCCTGGGCTCTGCACACAGGTCACAGGGCTGCAGCACAGCAGAATTGTTAAACGTTCCCATCTTTCCAAGGGAAAGCCATCCCCCCGCGAGGTTGGGAGTCACCGGTCGTGAGCTTCCCAGGCAAGGGGGAGATGGTCGCCTTTGTAAACCCCTTAACAAGGTGGCTTTGTCTCTCCGTTTAACAAGAAACTCCCTTGCTTCTTCCCCGGGAGTTTCCCAACGCCGGGTCCCTGAAAGCCAGCTTTATGCTCCGGCCGGGACGCGCTGCTGTGGGGCCGGCGGGGATCAGAGGGACACAGGGGCCCTTCTGCACGCCCCTGACAAAGGCTGCCCCGGGGGGACAGAGCGTCAAAGCTCAGCCGGCTCAGGGAGGGACAAGGGTCCCACAGAGGAGGCTGCGGTGTGAGCCCACCGTCCATCTGGTCACTCGATCATGGCAATACTCGGGGAAGGCCAGGGGGGTCCTTCTGCTCTGTCCCCCCAGAGAGGGGGCAGGGGAGTGCCTGGGAAGGGACAGGTAGGTTTTGTTGGCTGCAGGTAACAGGATCCGCAGCCGTTGGTGCCTTCCTGCCCTCTGCTCTGGCTTCGGCAGGGGGGTGAGAGATGGGAGGTGGGAGTGAGGACTTGAGGGCTGGAAACTGAGACCTCCATTCAGCAGGGATGCTTCGCCTCATCTGGATGGAAATGGATTTGGAGAAAGCCTCGAGGTGTCTCTGCTCCAGCACTTCACATCCCTCTGGTCTGGGCCAGGCAGGTGCAGCAGCAGGAGGGGACCACTGGGAGTGATCCTCGGCTATGAGAGGCACCCTGGTCACGGCAGAGGCATCACCCATCCCCATGCCAGCATCCAAGCTCCCCTCTCCCACCTCCTCTTCCTTCCCTGGGGGCTTTGCCAGCCTCTGCTCAGTTTGGGAGCTCTTGCCCTTCCCTTGTCCCACCAGTAAGAGCCCTCTCTCACCTCCCCCCTCCAGCCATCTGCCTCCGAGCCCCCGCCCCAGAATTACTGTCACCAGTTAAAACCACGGCTCAGCGCCAGGGTCAGCGTGTCACGGCAGCCTCTTATCGATTTGTTTTACCTCCCCTTGGCTAAAGCACTTTGGCCCTGGCCCCTTCCATGGCATAAGGGGCTTCCCAAGGCCCTCAGTTCTCCCCTTGCCCATCCTGGCCCTGCACCGCCGGACCTTGTGGGCAGCAGGGGCCCAGCTGAGCCGCTGATCTCCTGACCCTCCCCGGGGCACCTAATGTGTCTCCCTGGTTTATCTGGATCAATACTTCTGCAAGAGCGAGGAAGGTCCCTCCAGGAAAAGGAGAGGATGGGGGGATCCCGTTTGTTTGCACAGCCCCACGGGTGGTTTAATGCTTAGCTGGGCTGGGTAATTTCTGGGGATTGGGAAGGGAGGAAGACCCTAAATCAGGGGTGCCAGCTCAGAGCAGAGATGTTTGGGGTCTCCTCCTTCCAGTTTATGGGTCTCAAGCTCTGCATTGGGGCACAGTGTTTGGGATGTCTGTGTGCAAAACCCAAGGAGCTGGGATGGCTCCAGCCTTCCAGGCCCACTGCCCAGCAGGTGTGGGGCTGCTTTGGAGGATCTGCTTCTTGCTCCTGGTGTTTGGGCCTGGATGAGGGATTTTTGAACTGTTCTATATGGTGCTTGATGTGTTTTTATAGGAGCCTGGAAATGACAGTAAGAGACGAACATCAACTTGATAAGCCCAAGCAGTGAGAGACCTGGCTGGGACAACAGCCTCCAGCCCTTCTTGCTGCACACTGTGGAATGCCCAAGGCGTGAGCACTCTTGCTTTTATGGCTTGGCTCAGGGAATGAAGGCAAAGAACACACGGATAACACTCCAACACCGCCCCACAGGCTCCATCACCTCTGCTGAAGGCACCATGTCTCTAAAACCCTTCCTGTCCCACAGCATCACCCCCAGCACCTCCACAGCCGTGCTCACGGGTCCCTGTGCCAGCAGCCAAGGTGGATGCCCAGCAGCTCAGGCAGCCCGAGGAGAAAGCGGGGGGCTCTTGGCAACTCTGCCTTTTGCTTTCAGCCTCGCCCTCTCGCTATTTATTGGTGACTTTTGTCCTTGGCCAGCTTAGCGGCTGAAAGGGGCTGTATTATATCACATGTAGGCAGCTCCTGGGGGGAGAGGGCCGCGCTTTCTGCGGGAACAAAGCGCGGGTTGGCTAATTCCCCTCTCTTCCCGCGGCACCCGGGTCCCATCTGGTTGACACAGTTTGCTCCACTGTCTCTTGCTATTAAGCCCCCACTTGCCTGCTTGAATCACTGGCGTTCCCCCCGCCCCTGTACCCCTCGGCCCCTTTTTCTTGCTTTATTTTTCATTTTCCCTAAAGCCAGGCAGAACTTGCTCTGTGGAGTGATGTCAGATGTGTACGAAGCAGACCAATAAAACCTAATGCATCCCCCTCTTTGTCTCCCGGCCTCTCCAGCGCCTCACATTTTCCACTCAGAAAGCCACTTAAAACACATCAGCAACAATCCCTCACAAAACAGCCACTTGTTGGCTAATTGTGCCGAGGACCCGCGCGCGCCGCATTGCGCTTTCCTGCCAAGGAGGGTCTAATGCTGCCAGGGACCATGGCTCCCCAGCGGTCTGAGGGTGGTGGGAACCCTCAGCATCCACGAGGATTGGCCCCGGGGGTCTCAGCTGCTCTGCAGGGTGTGGTGGGGCAGGGATATGGGATTGGGATGTTTCTATTCCCCACAGCCTTTGGTAGGTCTGGATCAGCTGGAGAAATTGGTCACAGAGACGGGAGTGGGGCTCTGCTCAACCCTCATTCTGCAGCAGGGTGGACGAGCAGATGGACCCAGCAGAGCTCCCTGGACTCCGTCCTACCTACTAATTTCTTCCTGGGAAGGAAAGCAGGCAGGAAGGCAGCAGGCAGCTGCAGTGGAATGGGAGCTCTGGGGGGAGGGAGATGTGTGCCACCCTGCCAGGCTGGTGACTTTCAGCTCAGTGGCTGTGATTCTGGGCTGGTGGCTCTGTGGCCGAAGGCTGGAAGAGCTGGCTGCCCCATGCTGATGGGAGAGAGCTTTGTTGCAGCTTAGAGGGATGCCAGTGGGTTTCACTGGAGGGGATGGATATCCAGGTGCCTGTTGGAGGGCAGAGAGGGTGCAAGTGAGAGGCGTTTCATGCCAGAAAGGAGGCAGAGAGGCTTGGACCTTTGCCTAATGGAGAAGCATCCAAAAATCCCTCCCCAGGAATCCACTGGGCTCTCTGGGATATGGTAAAAGAGATCAGAGGGTGGTTAATCTCCCCCTCTGCAACCAGGTGACCCAGCCTTCTCCACCAGCAGAGAGACGAGTGTGTGCAGTAGCTGCATTTATTTTTCTGCAGAAAAATTCAGACGGCTTCTCCTGCTGCCACCCCCGGCCCCCTGGGGAGCAGGACCGGAGCAGCGTGCAGCCACTGCAGCCCGATAGGGGTCGGGGGGAATTCTCACACGTTTTATCTTAAAATCACCTGATCACACCTCGCTTTGGGGCTAATTTGAGGCAGGCAAGGAGGTTCAGAAACAGTTCCAGATAGTGGGAGGGCTCCCTGTGGGAGTTGTGCTGGGCAGGCAGCGCAGAGCCCTGCCTGCAGGCACTGAGCACAGCTGCCCGTGCTTACCTGCCCACATTCACCTGCACAGTCAACTGTCGCCGGGCAGAGTGGCACAGGGGACAGCACAGAGCAGAGTCCGAGGGACCCACAGGGAGCCGTGCTGCTGCCTTCTCTGGCTTGGTGACCAGGCTGAGCCTCTGCCACGCTGCCCCAGCGGCAGCCAAGGGATGCAGAGGGAGCCGCAGGCAGCTGCCTCCCATTCCCATTCCCATTCCCATTCCCATTCCCATTCCCATTCCCATTCCCATTCCCATTCCCTCGCTTTGCTGCCAGACCGGGACACTGCCGCGGGGCCACGGGGGTCCCTGTGGTCTGGTCAGACCCTCCGCCAACCACACACCTGGCACAGAGCAGGTGCTGGGGCATGAAGGGGTTAAGCGGAGCCAGCGGCGGCAGGAATCAGAGGATTACAGGTTTGTTGCCGGACTGTCCCATCTGTCACCAGCACAAAGACGAGCCCTGTCTCGGGCTGGGCTGTCAGCGAAGAGCCCACCACTACATTAGGACTCCATTAGGGGAAACTGGCGGTGGGAAATGGCAGCTGTCAGGGCACTATCATTTCTCCTGTAATTCCTCCTGCTCCTTTCTCAACTGCACTTAAATAGCAGGTCTACCCACTGGGCCAATTTTACATTTTCTTCCTCCTGCTGCTCCTCTTCTTTCTTTAAAGCTGCAGCTCCCTGGGCCCCTTTGCTGCAGCCCGCTGATGCCAGTGCCAGTGCTGCCTGTGCCTGGCTGTGGCACCTCCACAAGGAGCAGGGCTCAGCAGCATTGGCAGCATCCTGGCTGTGGAGCCACAGCGATGCCAGCCTGGTCTGCAACGGCACCGCTGCCGTGGGCCTTGGTGGCTCCTGACCTTGGCACGGGGAGGAGAGGAGGTGGATCACAACCTCCAAGGATGGGCAACCTCCTTCCCATCTCCCATCTCATCTCTGAGCTGGAGAATGTTTCCCAGTCTGTGCTGCCCTTGGACAAAAGGCTGGCTGCTGATGCAGGGCTGGCCCTGCTCTGCAAAGTAGGGCAGGGTGGGCAGGACAGCAGGTGGCGAACGGGGCTGGGGACCGTGTCCAGCGGCATGGGCTGTATCAGAACAGCGTTCCTTCTTCCAGCCACAAAACCTGTCCAGTCTTGGAGCGTTTGGCAGAGACTCCTGGCTCACACTGCCTGCTACAGTCATGGCCACCTTGGGGCGGGATGATCCCGCGGTGGCAGGCGGCCTCAGATCCTTCTCACCACGCTATGTCTGACCCAGAGATCAAACCACGGATGTTTCCTGGTGGAACAAGATCACCTGGAAACTCTCAGGACCTGCAGGGAGGCAGCTCAGCATGGTGGGGACCATGTTGGGGCTCTCAATGCTCACAACTTTCCCTGGAATCCCTGGGTTTTCCCACACCCTGCCTTGCCCTCACCGCATCTCCCACGGGACCCGGCGCTGCCGCTGTGCCGTCACTCCCTGTGGAGCCTCCTTTTCCAGCGGGGGATCAAAACAAACACTTGTGTGGGGAAGTGTATTGCAGTGGTGCTCGAAATAAATAACTAATTTCTCCCTACATGATCTCAAGGAGCAGGAGAGGCGTGAATAGCAGGGCCCGGTGTCGGGCTGACTGGACTCCCCGGTGCGGTAATTCAGAGGATGACAAACATAAGCCAAAGAAAAATGTTGAAAAATGGGCACTTCCCGCAGCCCTGAGCAAAGGAGCTATTGCAGGGTTTGGAAATAGCGAAGGCAAAGAGAGGGAGAGAGGGGAATTTTCTCATTGAGACCAAGTGAAGTGCCAAACAAGCTGCTATTATGGTGGCTTTGAGAGGCACAGGGAGGGGGTGGTGGGGAGGAGAGTAGGGGGAAGGAGAAGAGGGAGGTGGGGGAGAAGAGAGGGAGAGAGGGCTGGAGGAAGGGAGAAGAGTGGGGGCTGTGGGGAAGAAGTGGATGTGAGGAACCGAAGGAGTGAGGTGACACAGGGGAGATGGAGAGAGGACCAAGCTGTGTGATGGTGGCAGGGCCACTACATGCCAGCACCTCACCCCAGGTCCCCCATATCTGCCCATCCATACCCCATCCTCATTCCCAGCCACCTTCTACCCCCCACAACCACCACCACCAAAAGGGAAAAAAAAAAAAAAAAAAGAGAAAGAAAGAGATGGAAAGAAGGAAAACAAAATATCTACAGTTGTCGAGACAAGAGGAGAAAAATAGAGGCAAACATCCATAATTTTCTCTGTGGGGCTTTGCAGTAATTGAGCCATTTGGATAAAAATAAAGGCAGCAGGCCCTTTAGGTAAGAGGAGCTTTTGCAATCCAAGAAGCCTGAATTATGCGTCTTGTATCACTTGAAACCCCCCACCACATCACCCCCCTCCGCCTCCCCCATGCGACACCAAACCACTTTCCCTTTTCTTCTTCTTCTCCTTTTTTTCCTTCCCTCCTCCTTTTTAAAGTAGCCTGTCAAACAGCATCCGACGAGTGGAGAATTTCAGCTGTCACAACTAATTTCAGCGCATGTGTGTGCAAAGGTGTGTGTGTGTCTCAGGAGGGGGGGAGCGGGGGGATGGAGCTGTAGAATCACTCCCTTGGTTTTTTTTTTTTTTTTATTCCTCAAAAGGAAGATTTACATCAGAAATTTGTTTCTGGAAGTGTTTAAGGCCTGTAATTTCCCTCTTTTCAATCGCTGCCTGATGTCTTCTTCTTGCCAGCTCTAGTGCTGAGGCTGCCTGTCACCCTCTCAGCAGCCTGGTCCCTCAGATGGTCCTGCCCAGTGCCAAGGAGGCTCTTCCATCTCTTGGCAGGGCTTGAGGCTTCCAAAATTCAACCCTCACAGCCCTGAGCACCATGCTGGGTCTGGTAGGGAAGGTTCCAGCTTCACAGGTGTCCCAGAGCTGGTGGCTTCAGGCTTCAGGTTTGGTCACCTTTGCAGCCACTTTGAGATTGGCATTAGCTGGAGGGTCACAGGGTGAATCCTGCTCAGAACAGGGCACCCCTGAGAGCCAAGTGGGGCAGTTGGGGTGATTTCCCCACCCAGGATATGCCTGGGGAAAGGGGCAGCTGGGCAGAGGCTGGTGCTGCGCACACTGGGTCTTCCCAGTCAGAGTTAGGAGGGGAAAATTCCCTGAATCCAAAGTCTCTGGACTGTTTGCAAGAGAGGAAGAAGCAAAGCTCTGGGCATGGCTGGAGATGTTGCCTCCACCATTTTTGGAAGATGATGGGATGGCTGTGGTGATATGGATCATCTTGGGAGATGAGGTGCTCCAGGCCAGGCTGGATGGAGCTCTGGACAACCTGGTCTAATGGAAAGTGTCCCTGCCCAAGGTGGGGAGGTGGAACCAACAGAGCTTTAAGTTCCCCCCAACCCAAACCAGTCTGTCATTCTGTGGTTAAAATCCTTCCTTCATGGGCTGTATCCCTTTTGCTAAAATAAATGGACTTTTTGCTTAAGAAAATGATAGCAGCTTCTGAAAGGAGGAAAGGCTGGAGATCAGCCAGCTCACAGGTGTAATGGAAGTGACTGGCAGCACACTCTGCACCCCAGTGAAGGTGTTCCCTGCTCTTGGAAAGCCAGCAGATAATTCCATCGGCTCAGCAATTCCTGCCTACTCAGTAGGCACAAATGAGATGCACAGAACTGGAAAGAGCAAGAACCAGCCCAGGAGGAGCACAGAGCTATGAGGGACATCACTCAGGTTTTGAATTGCATACTGAGGGCTTTGGGAAACAGGCTGTGGAACCAGTGAACCTCGGACTACTCCAGGCTCAGTCTGCAAAACCAGCCAGGTCAGGAGCTGAGTGCAGGCTGCATTTTGGGAGGTATCACCCAGAAATGATGCTCACAAAAAGCAGCAGGAAGGGCTGTGTAGGGCCCTGCTTAAGGAACAAGATTAGCATATTCTTTGCATTAATCCTTGACTAACTGGTCCTTGCATCATCCCAGAGTCTCTGGCTGCTCCATTGTGTCAGGAGTGATGTGACTGGGGGCTGGACCAGATCTGGGAGCACCTCCAGAGCTCCAGCTCTTGGCAGAGCTCCCCAGAGCACTCCATGCCCAGAGCTTTGTGAAAAGTGTCACCAACACCATGGCCATGTCCAAACACGCCATGTGAATCAGGAACATGGTCCTCAAACACATGGACTAAACCAGGCAGGAAACGGGCACTGTGAGAGGTGTGTTCCAGGGAGGGGTTAAGTGACGGCTCTGGTGGGACACCACAATGGGGATGGAGGGGATGGCACAGCCTGGCATGGGATGGCACAGGCAGAGATGGGATGGCAGGGGGAGGGATGGAATGGCACAGACAGGACAGGATTGCATGAGCAGGTAGAGGATGGCCACAGGCAGGGATGGGATAGAACAGGTATGGACGGGCTGGGCCGGGCTGGCACAGGCGGGGAGGGGACGGCAGGAGCCGAGCAGGGTCCGGCACAGCGACGCTGCCGTTCCCGGCCGCGCCCCCGAGCGCGTCCCGGGGGCGGGCGCGGGCGGGTCCCGGGAGGGGGAGGGGCCTGTTCTGGCCCCGCCCCTCGGCCCCATCCCCACCCCAGGGCGNGGGGGGCTCCTTCCCTTTCCGGGCGCGGGCCCCGGGCGGAGCGGCGGGACGGGCGCGGGCCATGGCGGAGCTGGCGCAGGGGCAGAGCCAGAGCGCGGTGCCCGTGGGGATCAAGCCCGAAGGTTTCGTGGACGCTCTGCACCGGGCCCGGCAGGTGAGGCGCCGGCCGGCGGGCCCGGGACGGGCGGGAGGAGGCCGCGGGGCGCCGCTAGGCCGCGGAGCTCAGGCGGGGCAGGGCCGCTGCCCCTCTGTGCGTCTGCCGGGAGACCGGAGGCCCGGGGCTATGCCCTGAGGAGTCGGCGGGGCTCTGACAGTCGTGGCCGTGCTTGGTGACAGGGCAGCAGCGCTGCTGTGCAGGAGGGGGCGGCCCGCAGCCGCCTGGCCCTGGGCACTGGGTGGGTCTGAGCTGGTGCTAATTCGTGTTCCAGACGGGGCCTTGTGCGTGGGCTGAGCCACAGATCAGCCAGAGATCGGCAGCGAAGCTGGGGAAGGGTCTGGTGTGTGTGTCCTATGAGGAGCGGCTGAGGGAGCTGGGGCCACTCAGCCTGGAGAAGAGGAGGCTCGGGGAGAACTTTATCACAACGTACAAATACCTGAAAAGAGCTTGTAGCCAGGTGCGAGTCAGAATCTTCCCCCGGGCAACCACTGACAGAACGAGAGGACACAGTCTGAAGCTATGCCAGGAGAGGTTTAGGCTGGGCATTGCGAGGAATTTCTTCACAGAAAGGGTGGTTAGACATTCGAATGGGCTGCCCAGGGAGGTGGTGCAGTCGCCACTCCTGGAGGGGTTTAAGGGAACACTGGACGTGGCACTCAGTGCCATCATCTGATTGACAAGGTGATGATCAGTCACAGGTTGGACTCGATGACCTCAGAGATCTTTTCCAAGCTAATTGATTCTGTGAATACAGACCTTGGCAGAGCAGGAGCTTGGCATTCCCTCCAGGGAGAGAGGGTGGGGGGAGCAAGGTGCTCCCCAGAGGAATCCATGAGCTTCCACAGTGCTGAAATGGGAATTTTTGTGAAAGTGCCAAGACCTGCAGGAATCAACACCCTCACCTTCAGTACAGGGTATTGCAGGTGTTTGTGTGCTCCTGGGTTTGTGGAAGGTGGCTGCAGGACAAGAAGTTGCTGCTCACAGCACAGGTGCTGTGGCTGTTCTTCGCATCTCCTGTCCCATGTCTGCTGCAGGTGTTTGTTCCACCTCTGAACAGGTTCCACTTGTTCAGTAACTGCACGTTAAGGAGCTGTAACACAGCTGAGTGCCAGGACCAGAGCCCTTCTGGTGCTCAAAGACCCTGACTTTATTCTCTCCAGCTTTACAGGACAGGTGGGAGAAATCCCCTTCTGTTGCCCAGACTTTGTCATTTCACTGACAGACTTCTGAAGAAACTAAACTGGACCCTAAGACCTCTCAAGTGCTCTCTGTGAAGGAACTGACGTGCTCTCCCCTCACTCTCAGCTCAGCTGGGAATCAGTGTGGTTGCCAGTCCATGTTCTGTGCAGCCTGCAGTGACCTGCACAGAGGCACCTGGTGGTGTAGATCCACACCCTGCACCCCCCAGGACACCAGGAGCTGCTCTGGGTCTGTTGATTTCCTTCTCAGCACAGGTTGGTGGGATGTAAGCTGCTCCAGGGTGAGCCAGGCCTCACTTCTTTCAGTCATTGTGTCTGTGATATGTGATGTCTGAGCACCCAGACAGGGTTATGTGCTTGGTGCAGTTAAATTGAGAGGTGCTGCAGCTGTGTTTGTCTTGATCTGGTTGTATCTTTCTGAGAGCCTCCCATTGCAAAAGCATCTTATTTAAATATCTGGTAATGCTGCCACCTGTTTGCAGTTGAATAACCCATTTATGTAAAAGAAAATAATTATTTGCTGTTGAAGTGCAGCTTGTTGAAATTATTTTGTGGGTGTTTCAAGTCTAGAAGAGGCCGTGGAGTTGATCAGGGGCCTGGAGCGCCCTGTGGACTCAGACTGAGAGAGCTGGGGCTGTTCAGCCTGAAGAAGAGAAGGTTGAATGGGGACATCACAGCATCTTCCAGGATCTGAAGGGGCTCCAGGGAAGCTGGAGAGAGCCGTGACAGGACAAGGGAGAATGGGTTCAAACTGAAAGAGGGGACATTTAGGTTAAATAGTAGGGAGAAAATCTTCCCTGTGAGGGTGCAGAGGCCCTGGCACAGGATGCCCAGAGAATCTGGGGCTGCCCCATCCCTGGAAGTGTCCAAGGGCAGGTTGGGCAGGGCTTGGAGCAACCTGGGATAGTGGAAGGTGTCCCTGCCCATGACAGGGGGTGGAATGAGATGGGCTTTGAGGTCCCTTCCACCCCAAACCCTTCTGTGTTGAACGTGCAGCTGTGTGTACCACTCGTGATCAGTAACAGGTTAAAGTGTGATGCCTCAGGGAGTCCTGGGCTCAAACACAGCACTAACTGCAAATGGATCTGAACTGGAGCTGCCTGACTGCTGTCATCATGTTTGTAGGGTGAATCTATGAGGCCCCAACCCATGCATGAGGGAGATGGAATAATAAATAGTAAATAATTCTGTGCCCTGGCTGTGGTCACTTACTTGATTTTATTGTTCTCAAGTTCATTGTACTTGCTGTGATTATTCTGTACGTGCTGGGTTTCCATGAGCCTAAAACTTGAGTTAGTCTGAACTGGAAGATTGCAGCAGCAACCTTCTGGCTGTGTCTCACCCTGGAAACAAGTGTGCTGGGAAATGTGGGCCCTGCACGTGTTTGTGGGAGAGCAGTGTCCTACATTTTTGTGCAGTGAGTTGTTTGCTGCCTGTTGAATATGATTTTTTTGCATTAGTGTTTGTGGAATGAAAAGAGCTGTTGGAGGACTAAAATATTTTCTTCCCCTGTGAAAGTATTTGATTTAATCTAGTTCTATAGAGGCTGGGTAAGAGAGCTGGTAGTCTTCTCTTGCACAGAACTAAATTCTGACTAGTGATTTGTTGCCAGATGTCATTGAAAATGCTCTTCATTGCTCAGGTGATGGATATTTGCCTCACCACCCAAGCAATCTGTGATGGAACTTCCTGACTGAGAATCAGGGGAAAATGAAAAGGCAGCTGCACCTAATATTTCTCTGGAGGTGATGGCAGAGCTTTCACCAAGGGTGTTTGGTGTTGTATTTGCCTGAGTTGTACTGATCTGGTACAGCTTTTGTTCTGGTTTTGGCCTTTTTGGGCTCTTCCTTTTGCTCTGAAGGAATGAGGGAGCAGAGGAAAGAAATTCACCCATAGTTCTTACTTTATGGGTTGATCATCCCTGGTTTGATGTTTGAATCTTTCAAGGTTTTGTGTCAATGTAAGACCAGTAATCAAATTTACTAAATTCAATTCTCATGAGAGCCATAACATTACAATCAGGCTGTGGAATACAGTGCTTGGTTCTGAATACCTAAACAAGGATGTAACTTCAGGACAAGGAAGATTTTCCTGATTAAAGGAAGGTGGCTGCATTTCTCAGAGCCACTGGGATGTGGGCTGATATAAGAATAGGAAACCTGGAATATCTTTGAAAGAAATCACTTTACATTGCTTTCAGAATTTCTGCTGCACTTGCCTGGATTTTTTGTCAGCTCTGAACTATTTGTGACTCTGAATAATTACTTTTTCAAGGCGGTGCTGGGACTTTGAGCTACTCTGTCCTGCATGTTCTGCACCATGTCTCAAGTGGATTGGTGGCTCTTAGGTGGGGACTGATCTGTCCAGCTGTTCCCAGGCAGGGTGGCTTTTCTATGGCATTTTGGAGTGGGTGGGGAGAGAGAGAGGATGCTTGCTCCCCTTTTGAATAGTGGGATCAGAAAATAAGCAGAGCTGCTTGTGTTTTGGACTAAAATGAATGTCTCTCAGAATGTCCTTAAGTTTTGTTCTTCTTGACCAAACAGTGTCTTGCTGGGTGTTCTGGGAATGCTCTGAGGAGGAAAGGCTGAGGCTTGGTGAGCCTGTGAAGTGCCATCCTGGCTACCTCAAAAATGGGAATATCCTGAGACTGACTGAGAGTCAATAGGCTGTGTGTTTGAAATCCTTTTCACTATCAGGCCCTAACTTTTTAATTTCTGTGGTGATGGAGGGTTCTTGGGCAAACTTTTCTTTACCCCTGTGCAGAGTCCTTTTTCAGGATGTCCTCAAATAGATTAAGGCTTGGCCAATTACTCTAGTATTTATGAAAACCTCCTGTGACATGAAGCTTAAATGGTTGTGGATGGTTTTATTGCTTTTTGCAGAGCTCTGGAGAAATGTCTGTCACCCCAACTCAAGTGTTGTGCTGAGTGAGTGGAAGGAGCAGCACAAGTACCAGAATAATCTGAAGGGTCAGATGATAGTGTCTTGTTGTTTCTTCTAACCTGCTAATACCTAGAATTTGTGATTTTATCTGTTGCTGTTCTTTGCAGGGCAAAGAGGGGTTTTTCTTAGAAGCTGGGCCTGTTCTCTTGAAAGCTGAATTCTGCAGATATTGATGTTTGAGTGTGCCTAGCAAAGATGCTTCATATTTAGAAGTGATTGTGTATTACTTTGTATTTTGTATTGTCATTTTCCTGGCTGTTAAATGTATATGAGAACAGAAGTGCCAGGTATAGGAAAACTTGTATCCTTCACACACTTCGTGGTTTAATTTGTTTTTCTTGGCTTTACTATTGCAATTTGTAGCTGGGGCTTGTGTTGTATCCTTTAAAGTCTTTGTTGGAGAGCTTTATTTTGGGGAATTTAGGTGCAGAAACAGTGATGCTTTTTCCCCAGTGTATTTCAGAACTTGATAAAGTGGATGCATTGGATTTAGGTGGGGGAAAAAATGGAGAAAAAACCTAAGGCTGAGTTAGAGCAGGACAAAAGCAGTGGCTAACAGCAGTACATTACTCAAGGTCATTGAGGCAGATAAGGGCTGGGTCTGCTTGCTTTTGCCATGTTCTCATTTTTGTGCTTACCTCCCTGCTGAACCTGTCACAAAAACTGAACTTCCCATTTTAAGCTGAACATGAGATGTTAAAATGTATTTTAGCTGCTACGTGTACTTTAAAAGCTCAGCTCTTAATTTTGCAGGCTATTTTTTCCTGCTGTGGCGAGGTGGCAGCGTTGTCTGCCTGTAATCCAGTGGAGGCTTTAGAGATAACGGTACAAGTTTAAATAAAGGTAGGGGGGGGTAAAAAGGAAAATATCCCAAAAGTTGATGATGTAAGAATTGCTTTAACACTCTTGCTTTGCCCTTTACTTGGAGGATTCTGTGCCAGGGTGATGGGGGTGTGTGCTCAGTATGAGCAGGGGTTCGCAAAGCTCCCCTGAGTTGGGAGTAGACAGCCTTGGTGCCAGCAAGCTGCTCCTGAACACCTTTGTACTTCAGGCTGCCTTCCTTCCCTAAACCAGCTTCTGCTATCCACAGACTAGTCTTTTCTTTTCCTGGACTGTGTGGTGAGTGATTTCACCTCTAAATGATCATCCATAACTTGTAAGTCATGGTAAGTAACTACTGACAGAAAGAGAGTTTGTGAAGGGGATATTAAAATCAAATGTCTCAAAATATGTCAGGTTATGTTATACCTGACACTGTTCCTTTTGGTCACGTTGTAAGTTACTCTTACGAAAGCTGTTAATAGATTGCTGTAAAATATATTTTAAAATTTATGTTGCAGCTTTGAAGTAGTCAGAAAACATCTCTGCTCTTTGTATTTCGATGAAATTCTCTTCATCACAGACATAAGGGGAAAGTATGTGGGCAAAGGGCTGAATCCATGGGTGCAGTGCTGCATTTAACAAAAGAGTAAAGCATCACCTGGCCCTCCCTCCTGGAGAGGACAAGGTGTGTTAATGCTTTCAGAACCAGCTTTCTGGGGACTTACTGGAGATGTTGATGTACAAAATGCTTGTCTTGAAAGCTTCACTACAGGATTGCAGCTGGTCCCAGAGGAAGATTTTATTCTCTAGCTCTGACATTTCTGACACAACAGAGTTACTGACTTTCCTAAAGGAGACAGGACAGAATGGTCTAAAACGAGAAAATGGTCCAAACTTGGAGCCCTTTTCATGGAAGGCATTGAACAGAATGTTTCCTATTCTCTTTCTAAAAGCAGTGCCCTCAATCTTTCAGGATTATTTCAAATAGCTTTTTTTCAGTACCCTGTGGGTTTGCATCTTGGGCAGTTGTTTATTCCACTGCAGCAGAAGATGGTGTCAACAACCAGAGTTACTGTAGATGTCTTTCTGTTACAGTGAAATGCAAATTTTAGAAATCTTTAGATATACTGGTCATTTAAAATATATCTGTGTAAAATGCTCTTTCATCTGGTCCTGTTGCTTATTCTCTGGTGAAATCCAGTTAAAATGCAGTGAGATCAGTCTCTTAGTAAAGATTCTATTCAGTGATTTTCTTTCTGGTGGAAAAGGCAGCAAATGCTGTGCCATACAGTATACTTTGTATTGGTTCTGTAACTACTTTGTTCTGCACTTGCTTATTACAGCAAAATACTTTATGTAGTCAAGGGGAGCTGTGTGACTGCAGGTTGCCTGTCCCCGGAAGGGTGCTAACTGGGGTGCAGCACCCAGGGAATCCACCTGGGTGTTTCTAGGGTGGGTTTCCACCAGTTAGCTCAGAAAACAGCTGGAAGAGCTCATACTGTCAGCACCCACCTGTGCAGCTGTCCCCAAATGTCACTAGAGATGAGCTTAACTTTTCACTTAGCATTAGGTGATGTTTAGGTATGTGTCTCAGTTTATTTGCTTACCTTGGTCCCTTTACTGTGATACCTGTCTCCTCTTTCCTGTGAATAAATTCCTTGTATCCTGGCTCGGCAGGGAATGGCAGTTTCCCTTTGGGAGGGTTGGAAGCAAGGACACAGGCAGCGTTAGTTGTGTTTGTGCTGTACTGACCACTGCAGGAAATGGAAACTAGTTCTGGACTGATAGTTTGCACACTGGCTTATTCCTTGCACAGTAAACAAGAATGATCCAGTCTTTGACAGGGAGTTCCCAAACCTGTCCTTGTGCTGTGTGTTTTCTCTCTTTCCCTCTGCTCCCCCACAGATGTGAGTGTGCATTTTTGTGTGTCTGGATCTACATGGATGCAGGAGGAAGCACATGTGCTCCCACTCAGCTCTGGTGGTGGCAGCTTCTCCAGGACAAAGTTAGTGGGTTACTTTGAACCCTCCTCTTAGCAAGATCTAGCTTGTCAGCAATCCATCAAGCAAATAATCTTGAATATAGTGTTCCAGGGAGTAAATGTCTACTTATGATTGGGAAAAGGAACTGGGTGAATATGATCTTAATTAAGCAAATATTAAAAGCAAGCAGAAAATTGTTTGCTTCACAAATGAAGCACCTTGTTACAAATCCACCTATATAGTAAATACTTGAGAGAAGATTGGCCTGGGGTCAATGCTTTATTGGGAGAAAGAGAGTTTAGTTGTGGTGGCTGAAACTTCAGCTATGCTGATAATGCTTTTATCCCATTTTTATAGATTGCTGCTAAAATTGGAGATATTCCTCACTTGAATAATTCTACAACACTTGTGGACCCATCAGTCTATGGTTATGGAGTGCAGAAACGGCCCCTGGACGATGGAGGTAAGCTGGCTGTGATTAGTCAGTCTTATGGATGCAGCTCCTGAAATTCTTCTATGGAGGCAGTTGTCTGTTTTAAGGATGGAAAATGCACCTTTCTGTCTACAGAAATTTTTTACAAGATTCCCTGTGCTGTTTACTCTTACCTAGATTGCACAGTGTTCTTAGGCATTAGTGTTAATGTGAACCAATTCTATGTTAGTTCATGACGTTTGGGAATTAGCAAACTGTTATTTAAATCTTGGTCTATGGTAGTTGAGGGAGGGAGGAGGATTTGCTCATTGGGCCATTTATAAAGCACCAGGTGTACACAGTACATGTTCTTACCTGATGGCCCTTATTTTCTAATAAAGAGCAGGCAATGTGTGGGGACAGTATTACATAAGACAATATTGTATGAATTATTACAATTTTTTTAAAAGCCACTAGTTTCTTATCTTTGGTGGGAACAACAAAAATGTTAGAACAAGAATTTTTTAGGTTTTATAGATCTAATGATATGCATTGTTACAAGAAGTGTTTAAATTGTATTATCTGCTGCTGTATAGATGCAAAGAGCTCACCTTTTCTTGTGAAGAAATAAAAAGCATGGTGATGTCTTCCTTTTGCTATTTCCTCTGCTATTTTTCCTGACACACATAGCTCTGCAGGGTGATTCTCTCCCCCATGGAGATGTTCAGGAGCACTGAGCAGATAAGCTAAGCTGCTGCCTAGCACTTCACTTTGTATCATGTCTGATACAAGGCTGAAAATAACTGCACGTCTGCTCCTCAGTCTGAGAAAACATGCTGGAGCATGGGGAGAAGTTTCTTTCATGTGGAGGCCCTGGCTTGCTAGTGTTACTGTTTTCTGAACACATGCACCACCCACTTCTGTTCTCTGCTCTTGGCTCTGTTTGAGCAACAGGTTGCTGCTGCTCCTTTGATTTGGGATTTCAGGAGAGAATGGATTTATCTGGGTGAGCTCCCAAGCTTTATATCTTGGACTGAAGCATCCTTTTGTTGGGAAGCCAGAGGTCTGGCATTGCTGGTGTGTGCTGGTTCTGCAGGGGAAGGTGCTGGACTGTCACAGGCTGGGCAGTGTTGGGGAATGCTGAACAGCTCTGAGCTTGGTCTGAGCAGCTTAGGAACGTGGCTGTGTGTGAAAAGGAGTAAAAATAGCCTTCTGGGAACCAGTCATTCACAACATTTGCTGGCCCTGTGTCTTTCATTGGTTCATCACACTGAACTCGAGATCTGACCTCTTGACTAAATGGGTTTTGGTAACTCATAACACGTGAAACGGTCATAGTGCTTTAGTGACAGGTTAGACTTTGTACTCAAACTTGTACTAGAACTTGGTGAACCTTGTTTGTGTTAACACAGACCGTGTCAATACAGTAGCAGTCTGGGCTATAAATGTGCATTACTGCTGGTTTCTTGTGCTGTGGTAGATAAATCCGTGGAGCTGGTATTGTCCCTGGGAAAGCCTTCCCAGAGTGGCTGTTCCTCACTCCTGGATCACCAGTTGTTCTGCTCACCCTGTACTCAGCACTGGACCTTGTCTGTAACTGTTTTTAAAGTAGCTCCAATGCTGTGATTGCCCTTGGGTTGCTAAAATACATCTGTATATAACTTTGTCCAACTCCCCTCCCAAAAATCTGGTCTGTGAGATCTTCGAGGAGAAGAGAAATGACAGAAGTAATATTTTAAAGGGCTTGAATTTGACAAAGAAGCAGGAATTGTCAGGGTAGGGATAAGGGTTGTAGCACTTCTTTCAGCTTGGGTCATGTTGGGTTTTATTTCTAATGGTATTATTAAGTCCTGTACTGAGATGCAGCTGTGTGATGAGTTCCCCTCTACATGTGGGATCCTCCTGTGCTGTTCTTTACCTGCAGCCTGGCAAAGCAATTCCTGAAGCTGTGGGTGCTTCTTGCTCTGTATCTCTCTGTGATGTGATCCATATCTTAGTGTTGGGCTACCTGCTCTTGCTGTGATGTAATTAAATGTCTATAATGCAGCTTTAGCTTTAAACATCTGGAAGATGGAAGTTGCTTTTAATAGGACCTTTAAATTAGGAAAGCACTTCCTATTTGGATGATTTTTTAGTTCTCTGTTAGCTGCAAACAAGGGGTGTTGCGATTGCATGCCCACACTTTTCTGTTTTCTGCTTGTCTGTGAACCACAGTTTGGAGATGTTGTTTTCAAGACGTGATTATGTTGTTACACATGCTCCAGAAATGTTACAGTGCATGGATTTGGATACATTCTGCTGCTCTGGATGGGTCAGAAACAAATGTGGTGGGAAATTTACCCCTGTATACTGCATGCTCACAGCTGGGTGCAGGTCTCACTACTTCCTTTTCCCCATGCAGCTTTTGGGAAATTAATGCTGTTCCTAATACTGCTGAAAAGATTGCCTCCAGAGGAAGTATTTAAGGTGACAGGAGAACTGTGTCTTTCAGGACAATCTAATTCTTCCCGTTTGTTTTTGTAAACAGCCGCTGCTGTGGCTGCCTGATGCCAGCTGAGGAAGTGGTCTTAAGACAGGTGTCAGTGCATTGATCAAAACAAATTCAACTGCTTTTAAAGCATTTCCAGGAAAAACAGTTGTGATGTAGTGTTGGAAACCAGGATGTGTAAGCGCTTTTTGTACTTCCCTTAACATAACCCTCATCTGAACTGAGGAGCAGCAGGATCAGCCCTGGTAACCAGGCTTGTTGGTGTTAGATGGAGCCTGAGACTGATTACTTCTCTTTTCCCTGGCTTCTTTTTTTCCCCTTTCTGGCAACAACTTGAAAGTAATCCTGCAAACAGCTGTATTGCAGGGAAGAGATCAGGTTTATTTGTACTGCTCCTGGGAAGTAACAGCTAGCATTTTTGTGGCCACTTGCAGGGGTTAATGGTTCTCAGTGAAGGTGAGCACTAGGGACAGGTGAGTCTGAACTGCAGAGAGACCTGATGACATCTTGACTGTGGCTGCTGCTGAGGACAGACCCCAGGCCTCCTGTTAAGGGCCAACTACTGCCCCTGGCCTCCATTCTAATTAAAAGGTCCCTCTAATTATCAGCACAGATTAATAAGTTTGTTTAATGCTAAATAACCTTTAAAGAAGCAGCCTCCTTTGTTCAAAGGAAGCAGGGATCTAGTCTGCTGCAAAGAGACTGAGGGACAGAACGTTACCCTTTGTTTGCCCTGCTTTGGGCTGCTTTAAAGGAGCGTCCTGTGAGATCTGTAGGATTAAGCAGCAGCATTGCAGCTGAAGGCTGGGGCATCCTTTGAGTCTGGGAAAACAAAGATGAGAGACCTTGGAGAAGCCTCACACCCCCCTCTCTCCACTCCTCTCTCCTCCCCAAGCTCCTGTGGTACATCCAGGTCTGAAGATGACCCGTTCTGTTGTAATAAAACTTGATTGTAGTAGAACCAAGGGCTCAAACAGGACATGATCCTGCTGTACAGAGTACTTTATTCTTTTCCTCCAACATGTTTTCAGTGAAAATAGTGGTGGGCAAAAGGGAATTTTATCCCTGTCTTAGTGCTGATGAAAGTCAGTACTGATGCTCTTTGACACATCTGCAGTAGCAGTAGAACCAGGGCAAAAGTCCAGATCTCTTGGCAAAAGATTTCGTTTAATACACAAAATGCCACTGTTCTTCAAAATTGTAGCTTTACAGATGGCCACTTTTTAAAATAAGGCAGTTTAAAGGAGGGGAAAAAACCTCCAAAGATTTGCAGTGAAGTCAGACACAAAAATTATTAGTGTTTGACTATTTAATTGAAGAAAAACCTAGCAATATTTAATGATGGAGAATTAGCATAACTATCTTTGTAGCTTTCTAAAATTTATCATGATCCCATTTTGGCTCAAAAGTATGAAAAGCAGCCCTGTTCCACTGCTCTCTGGGAGATGTGTCGCTCTGATTTTATTCTAGCCATGAAGATATTCCTGAAGAGATTGTATGTTCCCATCATCCACATTAATTTAGTGGGAGGCACTGCTCTGTTTTATGGGGTGGAAGAAAAATCCGCATTTGTTTTGAGTGTCTGTTAGGTAGAATTCATTTAAGGTGAAGCGTAAAGCAGAATGAAGAGTTATCAACCAGCAGGTGCCATTAACAGGAAATTGTGCTGATTTTATTCAGTATTTTTCCTTATTTGCAGTAAAATGACTGCAGTTACAGTTAAATTGTACTGAACAGATGTAAAAGGGGGAAATGTGTATGTGGCTTGTCAGAGTTCAGTCCCCTCCTTGGTGTGAAGGGAGACAGTGGAATGGTGCATCAGCTTTCGGTATTGTGGCTGGCCCAGCTCTGCCTCTCTATTAGTCCCTGTTTTTCAGGGAAAAATGGGCATGTTGGAGAAGGAATGGACCTTTAGGTTGTTAGAACTGTGAGCCACATCATTTTTCCCCCCAAAACAAAGAGGAGTCATAACTGACTTGAAGTAAATCATTTCCATTTCTCTCCATTTGCCTTTGATCTCTGTTTTTTGAGAAGTTATCCGTGAACTGTGGAAGGAATGGTCTCTCAAATTATTGTGACATAATTTTTTCCAACTAATTTGTACAATAAACATGCATTAAGGCTGATATTTCCCCGTGGGGGTGAATGGCTTACTCTGCTTGGATAGTACTCAGAATGGGTTGGAGAGACATTGTTACCTACATTTAAAGCATTAATTCCCTGACTGATTTCACCTCCTGTGCTCTTACAAGTTTCCCCTCAGAAGTTGTCTTTTTCAAGTGTAGGATTGTGTTACAAAATGAAGGTTCTTCTCTTCCTTGCCTGAACGTGGGGAGTTGATTATAGCATGTGTATCTGTCTCATAATTTGTGGGCAGCGGCTGCAGCGGAACAGATTGCTAAGAGAGCTGTTCTGGTGAATTGAAATGTGAAGTGGAGATTTAAATATAGCCTTTGCAGAGTTAAAACCACTCTTTCTGGCATCTTGATAATGAGTGGCCTTGGCTGTGGCAACCCCACGCTACACCAGTACCACCAGACCTACTGCGTGGAGTTCAAATAGTCTTAGTGCAGTTTGGAACGAAATTCTGAGTTTGTATTTGCTCAGCTCTGTGGTAGGAGCTTATCAGCCAGAGCAAATATTCCCCATTACATGACCCACCGTTTTCAACTGCAATATTCGTAGTTATCAAATTAGAGCTTTTCATATTCAGGGTGAGAATATGCAAAGACAAATCTAAGGGAGTCAATAACACAGCAGTTGTCTTACTGCTGGGCTGGGGAGAGTAATAAAATATATACACTGTCGATATTTTGGTCCTGAACTATCAAGGAGGTATTGACATGCAGCAGAAAGACACTATTGACTCTCTTTGTCTGTTTTCTTTGAGTAAAGTGTTTGGCCACAAACATGATTCATTTTTCTACCGGATTTAGAGAGTGTGGGATGCATCCACTTTCTATCCCTGCCAGCTGATTGCCAATTTATTTCAGGTCAAAGAATGTGCAGCTTGCTGCAAGGTAGTTTGAAACAGCATCTTTATTATCCCAGCTCACATGTTGGCCAGTTTCATTTGTTTTGTTCCGTGCCCCCCAGGCATGCAATATAATCTTTCAACTGGTTGTTAGCACCAAATGGTCTGGTTTTTAGCTGGTTTGCTGCAGGCAAAGTCTAGTAGGAAACCCAGCAGGGCTCGTGTTCCCACTTTGCATGAGTTGGTCTAATGATATTTTCCCTATTAACATTTGGAAGAAAGATCTAATCTGCTGGGGTTGGGGGGAGAAGTCTGTCTGAGGGTTGTCAGTAGGGAGATAACTGCTGATCATAGATGGATCACCAGCTAGCATGGCAGAAATGCCTGGAATGTGTTCAGAAACATGTGTTTTGTTGGGTTGGAACACTGGGTGCCACGAGGTTACTTAACAGCCCTATTCCTTTAACAGGTCTCCGTGTAAGTGGGCTCCATGGAGCACAGATCAGAGACACAGAGAGAAGTATGTGCCAGCGGTGTCTAATGCTTGGACTGAGGGAATCTCTCAGGCTGCTCAGCTTTTATTCTTCTTTTTTAATACACACTGGTCTCCTTCGAATTTCTCTTGCTCTTCCTCCCTCCCCCACTTTTCCCTTTTTTTGCTACTTTGGGCTTAATCTGGGAAGCGGGGAGGTTAGTTGCAGGGATTTGGATTTGGGCAGGCAGGATTTTCTCCCATGACTCTCAGCATGGGGAGACATGGATCAATTCCCTATCCTGTGTTCAGCTGGACACAGGGCTATGGTGTGTGTTGATCAAGAAATCCCCTCCTGTTTTGTACCACATAACGCATTCATTTCAGCCACTGAACCTAAATTACTGTTTTGCTTTTCTTTCTTTTTTGATGAAACGGTAAGAACTCTTTTTCTATAGGGATGAAGTTAGTTTATCCGTGCTAATGCTTTGATTTTTTTCCTTTTTTTCTCTCTCTGCCACAGTAGGTAACCAGTTAGGGGCCCTGGTACATCAAAGGTAAGCAGTGGGTTATGTTTTATTATTTATTGATCAATTCTAATTGTTTATTGATCCACCATCTGTAGTAGTGTTAGGAAGTCAGAGGTTGAGAATGTGGAAAAACTGTCAGCTTGGGTTTTCTCCAGCCTAGGTTGTTTGTTGATGTGAAACTTGGATTTGGTCCCTGCAAATCTGCAGGATGAAAAAAATTAATTCTCTCTCCTTTCCCTTCCCCTGCCCTGGTAGGGGGCAAGAAAGAAAAAGTGAAAAAAGGTCTGGCATTTTGGCAAAAGGTGGAAGTATCAAACAGACAGATGTTATTGTTGTTGTTATTATTAGTTAGTTTTGTTGGTGTAATATGACCCAAGATGACTCCTTTGTCAGAGATGGTTTGGGAAGACTGAAGCAAGTATGAGTTGTCATCTGGCACGTCTCAGCATCCAATAAAAATGTAAAAATCTTAGTTTTTCTCAAATCCTGCGCTTGAGGAGTTGTCTCTGTTGTTTTGAAGAGAAGAACGTTTCTAAAGCTGGATTAGCCTGAGGTGAATAGTAGTGCATTTCCATCCTAACCAGCTGTTTGGGGCCTCAGCAGAAGGGATAAACAATGTGCATGAAGGCTGTAGAACCTTAAATTTTTAATGCTTAAGTTAAAGCTAATGTCCTGCCAGAGCAGTCTAAAAAGGGGTAGGCAATGTTAGTATTTTATCTGCAACTTAGCTGGTAAAATCTAGTGTGTATTTTATACACTCCCTAACTGATCTAAAGCAAAAAAAAAAGGGAACATTTTAATATACCTCCCCACAAAACCTGCATTGAACTTACTGTGTAGGTGTTTTATTGCTTTTGAGATAGCTGAACAAATTGTATATAATGCATATTTGCAAATTCCATATTCATGGTGTTATGTTTTCTAGAAGACAGAAACAGCTAAACAAAAAAACAATCCAAGTTAATTCCTTTCTACTTGACTATGGTCGGGTCTTAGGAAACAGCTTTGAGTGATTTGTCTTGAAGCAGACACTTGGAAAATGTCCTAAGAGCAATAGGTATGGAAATCTTGAGCTAATAAGAATTCAGAGCATAACTGAAGACAATTTTTATTGATTCCAAGAAAAAGAATTATAAGGACAAGCAGGCAAAAAAAGAGTCCCAAAACACCAAATCTGTGAATATCAGAAGGGCATGTTCATGTCAGGACTGGCTTTGGTTGGTGTCTCCTGGGAAGAGAATATCCAGAAGCACTGAGCAAACTTTGCTGCTTGGAAGATCCAGGCTCAATGATAAGGAAACTTGGCTTGCTGGGGTTTTTTTGTTTTTTTTTTTTTTTAATCTGTCTGGAGCAAGAATGACAAAAAGAGCTTCTTCCATCAGCTCCATTCAAGATACCAGAGATAGACTGGAAATGGATCCAGCACAGGAGTTGTGTGACCATGAGAGGGCCCTTCCAAAACAAATGATTTTGGCAATGATGTGCTCTTACTTATGTGTGCAGAATCCCTGTGCGGAGCCCAGGCTCCATGGCAGGGGTGTAGTTTCTTCCAAATTGTTCTTTGTAATGATTATTTGATGGGGTTTTCTTCCTTTTTCTTTTTTTTAGGGCTGTAATAACAGAAGAGTTCAAAGTGCCTGATAAAATGGTTGGATTTAGTAAGTACCTTGGATGCTTTTGATGCTTCTTGATGTGCTTCCTGTGCAGGAATGCTGTTGATTCTGACACAAGTTTTTCTGCTTATTCGCCTTGGATATACCTTGTTTAATGCTGTCTTCATGGGAAACAGAGGATCTGTGTTTAAAATCCAGAAGCAAACTTCATAGAAAAGCTTGGTGTCTCAGTAATAAGAACAAGAATGTTTTGTACAAGTTATTAGGCATTTTAGTGATTTTTCTCTTTTAAATTCCCATTAGCACAGTACATAAACAAGTCAAATGTGAATTTACTTCCCTTCATTGCAATATTTTACTTTGAGTATGCAAAACTGTGAGAGTTGAGGAAGGAAAACAACATTTAAATGTTGAAATATGAGTTGACTAAAGGCAAGTTAAACAGAATTTTAAATTTCTCACACATTTGCTGCAGGGAAACACAACCAGATGAGAGTTTTTCCTAGATTTGCATTCGTGATACTGTTCTCTTTCACGCTTGATCCTAATTTCTCTCTTCCTCTTAATGATCATTACTCTGGCTTTCAATGGCACCTCCTGCTGATGTGTTACTGCAGTGATTGCATAGACTCTTCCACTGCTGGGTCTCTGTGTATCCCTTCCAATTTGATATATGGAGAGTAAAGAGGAAAATAACAGGCCGTGGTAATTACCCCATAGTGCGCCAAGTTTTGTCCCGGCTCTAAAGACACTGTAAGACTGTAACTCAAATTCCTGCAAAGGAAAGGCTCCCTCCTCTCCTCCTCCTTCCTTTACCAGTCCTGGTGCTACACATGGGGGGATGCTTGGCCCTGGGAGAGGGGAGCTTACAGGCATCATCTCTGTGTTAAATCTCACTTTGGTTCAGGGGCAGACAGATACAGAGGGTGATGCACCTGGCAGCTGAGATGCTTCTTTGGGAGCATCCTGAGCCAGGAATACCTGTTTGACTTGACAGCTTTGCTGTTTTTGCAGGCTGGGAAGGGTAGGAATTGTGATTGGCACAGTCTGCTCTGGGTGGCCTGTGTTGTGAAACAGCAGTGTGTCAGCTCTGAGAGTTAAGGGAGATGGATATTTGTGTTCCCTGGAGGTTGACAGAGCATTTCAGGATGTGATTCTGTCTGAGTGCAGACAGCCAAATAGCATGTCCATTCAAAAATGGCAGTAAAATAGGAATTATAAAGAAACAAGTCTTCGTCTTTTTTAGTACCCCGAGTAACTGGCTTATTGGTTCAGGCTGAACAAGATGTACTTAAATTACTCTCCTAGCATCACCCAAAGTAGTGCCTTATTTCTTTCATACTTATTTCTTTCCATTCCAGTGCAAGACAGGCTTTTTTGTTGTTGTTCTTTTTCTAAGCAAATAGCATAACTTCCAGCAGTATTTTAATGTTTTTCCGCTATGATAAATTTGGTCATGCTGTGGATGCCTCTTCTGCAATCCTGGAGTCAAACTGTTCCTTTATAGACAGCTGCAGCAGAGTAAAAGGGGGAAGGTGCTCTGCAGTTTCCAGGAAAAACAGTTTGTTCTGATGCTTCTTGAACTCATTTCAGTAATCGGCAGGGGAGGAGAGCAGATCTCACGGATTCAGATAGAGTCTGGCTGCAAAATTCAAATTGCTCCAGGTAAGACCCTCTTTCTGTGGTGGGTGAACAGGTTTTAATGTCAGAGGGTGTTGTGTCCATTAGATCAGGCACTTCCCATGCTCATGGTGTTTTATCACCATTAACATGGATACAGACAGCCATGGGAGAGCTGTTGTGGGACCCACCTCCCAACCAGGGTAGAACACAGGTTTGTCAGGTGGTTTGGGGAATGGAACAGTGAGGGAACTGGCGTTAACCAATAGATGGTTGCAGAGCAAATGGACAATCCATGTTGTGCTTAGACCTGAAGCTGTTGAGTTTTCTCACTTTGCTCAGCTCTGTGATTTGCCTCTGACTGGCCTGGTCAGCTCCAGCTCCTGGCAGAAGATGTTTCAGGAGGGTTGGCAGCAGCTTTCCATACAGCTTGCTTTGCATCATAAAAATGAAACCAGTCATCCAAATGGGATCATTTGATGCCAGTTTGCTTTGGGGAAGACTGTGCCACAGTGCTATACGGGGAACTGTTGATCAATGCTGAGTTTTTACCCTTCCCTTTAATGGTGGGGAAGGCTTTAAAAGAATGCAGACATCCAGTAAATAATTTAAAATATGTTGATCCTGGATGTGTTTGAATTCTTTAGCATGCTGTGTGTGCAGGTGGGTGGTGCTTCCATTGGTGTTTCATGGTCACTGAAATAGCTGCCACATTTTTAATTCCATGTATCACAAGTATTCTGCTTGTTCCCTTTGCAGACAGCGGTGGGATGCCCGAGAGGCCCTGTGTACTCACTGGGACACCAGAGAGCATTGAGTGAGTTCTGATTCCATTTCTCTCCTTTTTCCTTCTTTCTCTTCTCCCTACTGCTGTGCTCTGTCAGTGGTGCTACTTGGTTATTAGCCACACCAGCAAATGTTGGCCTAGAGAAACTTGAGGGTCCCTGGAGCATAGAAACTCTTGGTCTGATGCTTTAAACTGTGCACCTCAAAGGCTTTTTTTTCCACTTGCAGTTTGAATCCTCTGCAGAAATTTGCTTGGAATTCCCCTCCGCAGGGTGAGGTTGCTCTTAGGGCAGCGAGGGTGCAGTTTGGTAACTGCAGCTTTCCAGGATACTGAGCTAAGCTGTTGGAGGGCACTTCTCTTCTCCCCTTCGCTTCCCTACTCCTATTGAGATGAGCATCCTTCCAGCTGAAGAAGGGCTGCATGAGGCCTCTAAAGCCTGTGGGTGCCACTCCAGGATACTCTGGAGGCATTGGTGTTGTTGCAGAGCAGCATGAGGCCCACTGGGTGCTTGTCTCTGCATCACTGCCAACAAGAAGCAAAGGACTGAACCCAAGTCTTGATTCTGCTCCTTGCATGGTAGAGACACGTGGCCAGCCAGCAGGGATTTCTATCTTTAGACCTATAGAAACTTTAGGGACAGTGTTTCCTCCCTCCCCCTTCCCAGGAGCTGAGTTTGAGACTCTCACAAACCAGTTGAGGACCTCCTGCTGGAACTGGATCCAGGATCCTCAGGCTTACAGGAACACACTTAACATATGGAGCTGCTCTTTCTCTCCCCAGCCTTTGGGTAGGTGGGTTTTTTAAAATCCATCTGGAAATCTTTGAGTTGCATTTGAAAATACATTGGTGCAAAGAGTGTCTCTCTAAAGAGAAGACACTCATCATTCTTCCATTCCTCAACAGATCTAAGGGTACTTAAATCTCCTTATTCTACCATAATACTAAAAGCAGTGAGCCAGAATAAATATAATTGGCAAACTCACATTATAGGGCAGGCAGTGTATTCTTGCTGATATTGAAGTTGTTTTCCCCCTTTAGCAAAGGATATTTAAGAACAAGAGCAAAATAGTAAAAAGCTGAGATGCCTCATGAGATGCAGTTGGGGGAAAATGGGGGAGAGGTGTAGTTAAGACTTTGTGGTTCTGAAATAAGCAGTTAAATGTACTTGTGTCCAAGGCTGTCTTTAAATAGAATATGAGTAAATTTTAAAAGTGCGACTATTCAATTTATGAAATAGAACATGGACATGGAATTAAATGAAATTTAATTTACTTTTGTGGTAAAATTCTTGACAAATTGGTTGTTTGAACTGTTTTTTTCAGGCTACTTGTAGAAAAAGAAGTAAGGAAACCATTCTAGATGTCAGACTTCTTTGAGAAGGGTTTTGTGAGGACTGTTTTCATTAGTTATATCCAGTGACTAACTAATAGGGTTAATTTCCAAGTGACCCTTTCTCATCTGAAATACCTTGTGTATTAACTGTTGTGATCTCTGTATTGTCACTAAAAGAACTTTGCCCAAAATATGAAGGTAGATGAATAAAACCTCCTAAGACTTTTCCAGAATATTTGAAGTGGGCTTCCAGAAATTCCACCTTTTCCCTTTTGTTGTGGGAAAGTCACGGGCAAGCAGTGCTCTGCTCTGAGTTCAGCCTCAGAGCACCACCCCCTGAGCTGCCTTGGGGGAACATCTGCTTGAAGGGATGACTTTGTACTGGTTCTTCAAATCTCCAGAGAGAAGTCAGTCGTCCTTAGGGTGCCTGATACAGTTTGGTGTGAAGTGGAGAGAGGGGAAGATGCTGCATTAGGCTGTACATGGAACCAGTGAATTCCTTCTGCTTTCAGAAGGGCTGTGGGACAAGGGCAGGAATGGGATGTGCTGATATACGAGTCTTCAAGATGAAGGGAAACCCTGTCAGTTACCTCTGACATGCTAAAAATTTTAGAGAAGGGATCTTTAATCTCCCAAATGCTTCTTTGTGTGTCTCTTCTCACCAGGAGTAGAAGAACCCAGTCTTTCACTGGTGGCTGCTGCAGTATCCCTGCCTTGCTTCGCGGTGTAGCTTCAGCACCTACTGCTTGGAGCAGAGGCTGTGTTAGGACAGTGTTCTGGTGCTGCTGGTAAGAGCAGGTAGAGAAGAGCAAAGCAGTTGCCTGTGACTGATCAGAAAATGGTTAATCCATGGGCTGTGTTAGTATCAGAGCAGTGTGTGTTTTTTGTCTTGACTGAGAAGGGAAGACAGAGCTTGAGTTTTATTATTATATATGTGTTAGAAAAGTTAAAACCTAGAGCATCTTCATTCGAAGTAAGCACCCCAAATGCTGTAGTTCAACTATTGTCCTTAACTTCCTAAGAGGTCAGAGCATGCTGCTGCTCTTCCTTTTCTCTTCCCCTTTTAAAAATCAAACTGCTTATAAGTAATCATGATAGGGGAATATAGACATCAAAGAGTTAAAAGAAAAAAATAAAGGCAAACATTGTGCTGACTATGGTTTCCTTCATCTTTCCACTTCTCCTCTCCCCGATCGCTCTCCATTCCGATGGTTCCTGGTCTCTTGGTCACATGGAGCAATGTTGTCTAATGGTTGTTTCCCTCGATTCTTTTCCAAAGACAAGCAAAACGGCTACTGGGGCAGATTGTAGATCGCTGTCGGAACGGACCTGGTTTTCACAACGATGTTGATGGCAACAGTACCATTCAGGAGATTTTGATCCCGGCATCCAAAGTGGGGCTAGTCATCGGCAAAGGAGGTGAAACAATAAAACAGTTGCAGGTGCGCAAGATGCATTTCCTTTAGGGCTCTCTTCCCTACTGCAGCTTCTCTAGATCCACTGGAACAGGCTGAAATGGAGAGCCTTGAATGCTCTAATGTTCTCCAGCAGGGACTACTCTTCTGCCTTCGGAGATTGGACTCAAATCCAACCTTGTGTTACAAAATCAGTGTGGCCCCAGCTACACAAGTAGTGGAGTTTTGCCAGAACTGGGACAGAAACTTGTGTGCTGTAGATAACACTTGGTGTGTGCTATTTAGGAGGGGATCCCTTTAGCCAAGGAAGGGCCATGTCTGCTCTGCTCTGCAGTGTTTTTAATGCCAGCCATGCTCTTGTAGAGTGCTCTGCTTCTGTTTTGTTGCTGATCTGTGATAAAGCTGCCGTGTGTCATCTTTTTTTCTCATCCCACCCCTTTCTAATTAAGTGTTGTGTTATGTATAAACTGTGTTCCTGGATGTTCTTTATTCCTCCATCTGGTACAAGTTTTTAAAGGGTACAGGGTTTTAGCAAAACATCTAGGTCAAAAATGGAGGAGTTTTGAGTGCCCTGATTAGACCTCTGTGATACAGTGTGGAGGCTGGTCACTTAATAACTGTTGTATGCAGACAGCTACAGACTTTGGAAAGGACTGGAAAGTCAGTTGTTGAAGTAGAGGGGGTTCTCCTTGCAAGGATTTCAGCTATTTGAGAGCCTCAGGACCAGCACAATTTCTGGCAGTCCTTTACACTAGGGCTGTTCCTGAGTTTGTGCATTCTCTAACGGAGCTGGTTTGACCTTCATAATGTTTAGTAACCAAAATCTAGTCCCTTGTTTTTGGGACTCTGCTTAGAAAATTGCTCTGTGCTTTTTCTTCAGGAGCGAACAGGTGTGAAAATGATTATGATCCAAGATGGTCCTTTGCCTACTGGAGCAGATAAACCTCTCCGTATTACTGGAGATGCATTTAAAGTTCAGGTATGTAACAAAAGCAAAGTGGTTGCCCAAGAGAACTGAGGAGAAATTTAAACCTGAGTGCATTTGTGAGCGTCTAATGGAGTCAAATCCAACTGTAAATGTAATAATCTTTCCTGGTTTTGTTTGTTCTGTAAGGTTGAGTAGAGCAAGTTAAAATATCAGAGTAGTTTGTTTTACAGCATAACTTAGGAGCTGTCACTCCACATAAATATTGCACATGGGTAGGAGTAGAGAGGAGGAGGAGGAGGAGGCTTTGGAGAAAGTACTTTTGAAATGCTTTCCAGTCTGTGTGACTAAAAATGAGAGCTCTGTGTCACTCGAGCAAATGGGTTCTTAGTGACTGAATCACATGTTTGAGACAGCAAACCTTTCACAAAACTACCTCAGACAGCCAATTGACACAGGTAATTAAAAACCAATCCCACAACAACTCCTGAAACCAAGGGGTTTGCTTAATATTGGTACCTCGGTCTCCTTGTGTCAGGGTTCTGCAGGTGTGGATGTACCTGCGGTTTGGAGGAAAACCCCCATCAGCTGGAGACGTGCTGGGAGTGCCTGAATTAGAGCATTCAGGTTTAGCCATGGCATGTTCCACTTCTCAGCAAGTGCCTTTCATGCCTTGCTAAGTACTTAAATCTAGCTTAGCATTCCTGTCTCCAGTAAAAGTAGTTCTGTTTCATAGGATCTCCCTAATCATAAATTGCTGCAACAGTTGATGTTGCCCAGGGATAGCATTTTGGTTGTATTCTTCAAAGCTCTTATTGCAACTTTAGAGTTATTTTTTTTCCCCCTGGAATTCTTACTGTGGCGATACAGTTGTGCAAAAAGAGTTTAATGACAGTCTGGCTACTTTTAACCAGATCATACTCTCAGTGCTGCCACTTCCCAGGTGGCTTCTGCTTTGCAAGATTTGCTGTTGTCACATCTTCCATTCAAGAAAACGTGGAGACTGCACAGGCTGGAAGATCTGAGCACACTTAGGAAGTGTTTAAGAAGCATGATGAATTGTTGGGTTTGGTGGGGGATTCTGTGAACGCTGCAACTGTGTTTCTTAACTCCCTCAAATCCCTATGAAATCTCTCCATCACCCATATTTCTGTCTTGGCATCTCTGAAATGTCTTTGAGTTGTTTCTTTCTGTTAAAAATACCTTGAGGACATGGAAAATATGTAAAATTGAAAGGAGAGAGATTCACCAGTGTCCTCAAGCTTGGAAATAGAACCAAGATGTCAAAAGCTTGACTGGTAGTAGAGAGAAACAAATGCTTGGGCTTGACATGTAGGCTTTTTGAATTTTGTTGGTGACTACTGTTGGCTGATTTCCAGGGTACACTTTCACTAGCTGAGCTACATGCAGGCTTGTGAATGGCCTTGAGTGCTGCCAGTAGGTAGGAAAAATATTCATTTGTCTCAGAAGATGTCTTGCTGGATTGCTGCAGACTTGGGCTTAACTTCGCAGAGTCAGTAAGCTCGGTGCTGCCCAGCAGTCTCCTTGGTATGTGCTCTGTAGCTCTTAAGTGGGCATGATTTCTGCCATGCTACCAACAGCTTCTACGTTACTGTATTGATTTCAGTTCTGTCCAGTAGGAAAGGGCCTTCACTTGCTTTAATTTAAAATCAAAGCAAAAAAACCAAAAGGTGGTTTTAAAGTTAAAGGGCCTTTCTGAAAGACTGGAGGAAGCAATTGCACCCAAGAAACTGCCACCTTGTGCACCAGGCAGGTTTTGTCAGACATGGAAGATGCCATCAAGAACAGACTGTGGTAAAAGAAACCCTAAATCAGACCACTGTTCCCGTTCAGCAGATGGAGATCCCTCTGCCTGAAGCCTGACCATTACCCACTGTTGAGGCCCTAACACCAGGAGGGCAAGCAGGATAATTTGAAGCTAACTGTAACTTCTTTCCCCATGTAGCAAGCGAGGGAAATGGTACTGGAGATCATCCGAGAGAAAGATCAGGCAGACTTCCGAGGCGTACGCAGTGATTTCAGTGCTAGAATGGGAGGAGGCAGCATAGAGGTACGTTTCCTTCACAGCACTCTGCTAACCTCCCTGTGGGATGGGTACTGGGGGGAGTCATCCAACTGCACTTGTAACCTGTAAGCTTATTTTTAAATGCGTTGTGTTCTTCTGCCAGAAGAATTGAGTCTGGCTCTGCAAAGAGGAGTTCTTGTGGACTCCCAGATGGCACTTTATAATTGTCTTTTTTTAAGCTGCATTCTTGTAGTGCAGAGTTGATTTAGTGGGGAAGGAATTTGTGGCCACGTATTTGTTTTTCTCAAGTGATGTGGTTCTGTAGCCTGGAGCTGCCTAACATGGCCTGTCCTCAAAGTTAAGAGCATCTTCTTGTAAAATCAGAGTCACTCAGTCTAGTTCTCTGCACTTTCATACTCCTTTGCCTTTCCCATCAGGTCTCTGTGCCCAGGTTTGCTGTTGGAATTGTGATAGGAAGAAATGGAGAAATGATCAAAAAGATTCAGAATGATGCTGGAGTTAGGATTCAATTTAAACCAGGTTTGTGTGAGGATGGAGAGCCGTTGCTTTCTGACCAGTGTTCCACTTTTGGGTTCCAGCAGCCAGGCTTTCCTCGTTTACAGGTGCATTGTGTCTCTTTCTGAAACCCATTTAAACATGATGTGCTGCCTCCTCATGCACTTCCTGGTTTTCAGAGAGTAAGATTATATACAGCTCATTTGCAAACATTAGATGTCACAACAGTCATGTCTTGAGTGGTAATTATACAGATAAGTAAAATAACAAAAATCTTTTGTTTCCTATTAAAGAATTCTCCTTCAGGACATTAAAGCCTTTGGGGATCAGGAGTTGATTAATTCTGAGTAACTTTCTCTGGGTCCTTGGCTGTCTGATCACCTATCAAAGCTACCTTTTTCCTCTTAAAATTTTATCAGTCTCTTTCATGGCTTTTTGACATTTGAAAGTGTTTTCTTTTGAGCATTGTTCCCTCTGCAGTGTGGGCTGGGTTTTGTCCTCTTTCAGTCCAGGGAAGAGGGGCTGAAGGTGGAGGGAAGCAGTAGCTCCTGGGCTATTTCTGTGGTGTGAAAATGCTGCGAGCAGTGGTGGTGCTGGAAGGAAGCTTTTGTTGGCGAGTGGATGTTTTCTGCTTTTAATTTAGTCTTTGCCACCTCTCTCCACAGATGATGGGATTAGCTCTGAAAGAGTCGCACAGGTCATGGGGCTCCCCGATCGGTGTCAGCACGCAGCACACATCATCAGTGAGCTCATCCTCACGGCACAGGTGGGTTCTGGAGGTGCTTTTTGGGAGTATAGGCTGCATGCAGGCAGCTGGATGGAGGGGTGGAGGCCATCTTCTGAAAAGCAGCAGTGTTCAGTTTTCCTCTGGTAGGCCACACGTGCTGCTGCCCAGAGCTGCTGGATTTGAGGTTTGTTTGTTCATGGTAGAAGTTCTCTTTAAAGAGACTGGAGGCTCTGCTTAGGCAGCCAAGCATTGCCAGTGCTCAGTGGTGCCTCATCTTTAGACTCCAGCCCTTTGGTCTGGTGGAGGCACAGAAAGGTGATGAGTGCTCAGGTATTGTGTCACTGTACTCTAAGACACACCAACATACTGCATTACACAAGAGCAAGAAGTACAAAGGTGGATGAAGTACTAGGGTAGACTCTTGAAAGAGGTTGTATATTCCCTTTGTATTATGAGAAATGAAAACTTCAGGCCATTTTAGAAACCTGAACATAATTTGTCCATCTTGATATCTCTTCTTGCCCCAATACCTGGTTTGAGTACTTGATTTCATAATTTGCTGTGATGGTTCACTTAAATGGTGAGGTCTGTCATGATAGCCTTTGACTGTCTATGGCATTTGCTTTTGAAGAAATCACCCAAAATAGGTATGTCCTTTAAGTGTCTTTTGAACTTAAAAGCTTCCTTTGGGCATTTTGGAAGATGTGCATTTCTGCGGAGTAATTCCAGCAGGGTGACACTTGAAAGGGTTTGAAAGCAACTTTTGTGTGTGTCAGTGCCGAGATTCATTATTGGCCCTAAAGAGAGCCCCCATCCCAAACTGAAAGTCCTTTAGTAGTTGATGCTTATTTATAGGCTTATTTCAGCAGATGTAAAGGCATGCATTTAAAAATATAAATATCTTGCTGAATAAGGAAAGCAACTGTAGCCTACATTACTTGGCATTTTTCTAAAGTGCTTCAAAACCGTGAATGTGAAACTGAGGTCCAGGAATATCTCAATTCAATGCCATTGATTGAGGCAGTTTAACTTACCTTGCTTTATTTTGTTTTTAATGTGCATTGGGGCCAGCATAAAAACACTGATACACGTTTTGCCTTCTAAGGAACGAGATGGCTTTGGAAGCTTGGCTGTTGCCCGAGGAAGAGGTCGTGGCCGTGGGGACTGGAGTGTTGGAACACCTGGGGGCATGCAGGAAATCACCTACACTGTTCCAGCTGACAAGTGTGGCCTCGTTATAGGCAAAGGTGGGTTTGGTGACTCCAGATACCACAGCTTGCAATCCTTCTCTCTCAGGATGGTCGTGTTCTTGCTGCCTGACAGTGAAGCTTTGGGGTTTTCTGTGATTGTAGGTGTTTAATGCCCGGTGAATGCAGCATAGGAATAAGCTGTAAGTGCTTGTGGTTGTTTTCTTTGGTGTTCTCACTCATAATTGTACTCTCCAGGCCCTTGTTCACAAGCTGTAGGAGAGGCTCTTAATGCAGAACTGTCAAATAAGCTTGTTATAACAAGCATCTGGCTGAGAAAAGGCAGGTTCATTTGTGGATTCTTTTTACAGAGAATTCGTTTGATGGACAGTTTATCAGGGACAAGCAGAACAGTCATTTCATCGTGCTGGATTTCTGTGAGTGCTGTGTGAGGAAATGGAAGGTCTCTCAGTGTGGTAGTAACAGTAGCTGCTTCCAACCGTGTACCTGAAGTGCGTGATGAATGAAGTAGGAGGATTTCTCTGCCTCTGTGCTGGCACCTGGCCTGGCACAGCAGCCTGGTGCACCTTGTGCTACCTGGCTGAGCGTGTTTGCTGCCATGGAGGCCCCTTGGCTGCTTGGGCAGTGGATCTCTCCATGCCAAGGAGATGGATGAGGAGTCATCCTCTCAACCAGGACAACCCCGTGATGGTTATGAAATTGAGCATCAGCAGCAGACTCAGTTTGTCCCAGAGCAGGAGCTGCAGGATTTAGGGTAGAGCCAGGAGCAGACATGCTCTCTAGCTCTGAACTGCTGTGATGTGTCTGAGCTAATGCACTGACCTATCAAAGGCAGTGTTTCATTTTTCCATCTCCTTATTTCAGAAGGAATGACATATGCCTGAACTAGTATTTAAGTAATCACAGTTGGCTTTTAGCCTCAGCAGAGAATAGACCCAGGAAAAGATAAGCTACAGCAGCAAAGGAGGCAGAGACTTGAGGGCGTTGGGCCAAGTTTCAGTGGCTTTGAGTGTTCCCAGCAGGAGGGAGCTTGTGGTGAGACTTGTGGCCTCTTTCCCTGCTGCACGTCCCTGCTGTTCCCTCCATGTGCCTGTCCCCACAGCACCCTCAGCTTCTGCCCTGTTGGATGACCAGGGAGACAGGCAGGTCAGCCCTGTATCTGCTGTTGTTTTCAGATGTTGTTTTTTGCCACAAGCCTGTTCACAAACCTGAAAACTTCTTTCAGTATGAAAAACCACCTGCTTTCCCCAGTATGCAGAAATTGCAGTGATTATGCTTGTCCTCACTGAACAGTCCAGTTGGCCAAAAGACCAAGCAACATAAATTTGAAGCCCACGAGTGAGACTTATATGTACGGAAAAATCAAATTATAATGAAACTTTATTGCTGTATCCATTAGTCATCTTTAATAAAGGATCCGAAAAGGTCACTTGTTGTTCAGCAGTGCACTGAAGTGGAGCATTTGTGACTACAGAGAGCACTGTGTGCTGAAAAGATAAATGCAGGTAGTGCAGTGAATGTCCCAGCATTCAAGTGCAGGGCCTGGCACAGCCTCACTGGGAGGTGAAGGGTGGCTTTTTACCTTTGTTTCCACAACAGCAAAATAGGGATTCTTACTTGGCCAGATCAGAAGCTTTCTGGAGTGACTAATTACTAGTTGTATGGTGATTTGAGTGCTGGTAGCATTGTAATACCACCTTGTAATCGGTGTTCTCACAGTGCCTGTGCTCTTAGGCTGTTGCAGCCTTCATTTTGTCAAGTGAATGATGGCTGTAGCGTTGCCTTTTGGGGTTTGGACCAGCATGGATGTGCTATGCTCTCCACACATTGATGTAAGACAGGCAGTTCTTGTTATTTCCTCCCCCGCTGCCCATGGGGCAGGCAGAGGGGATCTTAGTGGGGTTTTCTTAACAGTGACCAATTACAAAACCTTTGCTCTCCCTGACAGTTTCTGAGCAGTTTCCAGCTGTTGGGTGATTTTCCTTGCTGTGATACAGGATGGGGCTGTTGGCCTTCTCTGTAAAATCTGGCTGAGGACTCTGGGCCATCAGCTTGGTCTCGAGATCAGCACCCAAGCAAAGGGTTCTGACCCAAGTGCCCTGGGCACCCAGGTGTGTGTGTGATCTGACCTGGTAACTGCTGCTGTGCACCCAGCTCCATGTGACCACTCGAGAAGCAGGAAAAAGAGGGAGCCTGGGGCATTTCTCATCTCAGTTTCTGCAGCATACGTGACAGAAGATCTAGTGCTCTTTCCTTGTGGACATTTCTCCTCAGCTTGGGAGCGTGAGCTTTCAGGAGCTGGCGGGGCTCCCTGCAGATCCTGCGCGTGGCTCTTTCCTCTAGAGGGTGGGTAGGTGCAGCTTTTCTTTCCCGAAGGCCCTGAGGAAGGGTGGAGGCGAGCGCCATACACATGTCAAAGTCTGTCTGTGTTTGGTGGTGCTTGGAAACAGCCGCCGCCTCCCTGGGCCCCCCTGGATTTCCATGATAAATACGGCAATCCTGACAGATACCGCGGCCAGCCTGGCTCTTGTCAGCTCGGCCTTTGAGCAGGTTTGATTAATTGCTTTAGGATTTCACGTCCAGCCGGGAGGCCGCTCCTGGATCGCTCCTGCCCCCCATCAGGTGGAAGAATGGAGCGGGATGAATGCTCTATAGACAGCCACCATGTGCCGAGCGGGTCACCTCGCCGTGGGGAAGAGAACTCCTTCCGGCACCGGCGGCTGCGTCACTGCATTTGCATGCTCTGGAGGCTGGCTTGGGGTAGCTTGGGTGGGAGGAAGCACTTTGACATGTACCAGGCTGCAGGGTGAAGAGGACAAGGGCACCGAGTCCTTCTGGTGTGGGGGCAGGAGCTTGCAGTCTCCCGCTAAACCTGGAGAGGCAGCTAACTTAATTCTGCCTTGTGGTGTAGGAGGGACCTGCTGTAGAAACAGGCCCAACAGCCACAGGCTTGGTGCTGAATGCTAAATGGGGCAATGATTTGAAATCTGTATTCTCCTTGCTTCCAGTTTGAGAATGCTTCGATTTTTAATCCTCTTCTGGAAGGAGAAACTAGTCTGCAGTGCAAGTAGCAACCTCTGGTTGTGCCTCTGTCACCCAGTAAAGAACTTGTGCCACTCCTTCAAATTGTGTTGCCTGAAAGGGTCCTCTGTTTTCCCTAAGCAAATGAAATGGTCGTTGATTCAGATCTCACCTCAATATGTAAAAACCATAGCTTCAAACAAATCTGCATCAGACAAAAGCATGACACAAAAAAAAACCTCCTTCATCTTACTCCTTTCCCATGCTTGACTGAAGTAAGTGGGTTGGCTTTTGGCTGCACAGTACAATCCCTGTTGTCTGCCCAGGGATGTGACATGATTATCTTTTGTTAAATGCATCTTCAAAAATTCATTTAGAAAGAGTTAATTGCCCTTTGGCAACTTTTCCTCCTCCCTTCCCCAAGAAGGCTTTAAAATGTTAAAAAGGTCACGAGTCCATTACAATGAAATGAACAAGTGTCTGCAACATCCACAGTTTGTTTTGAAGTTGTGCTGGATGTATAGAGATGGAAATGTGAGCAAAATTGAGGCGTTAATTTTTGGAGATTCTTTTTAATGAAAACCGAAGAAAAATCTCTAGTTAGTTTCCTTTGCTCTCTGTCTTACTTGCTGTCTATCCTTTGAGCTGGTAATTTTTTGGTTTGTGATTTAAAAGTTGTAAAACCCCTTCCTTCCCCACATCCTTTAATTTCTCCAGTTGAGTGGAGCTGGTCTGTAAGTTGTGTGAGCTTCCAAAAGAAGAATTGAACCATTGTAACATTGGCTGAGGCTTTTGTTAAGCAAATTTCATGAAGAGACTGGGACCTAGCAGGTCTTGAGGAAATCAGATCCACTTTGACTGGCCCTGCTGCATCCTGCTGGAAGCACTCCTGTGCTCTTGTGCATCCAGATGGCAAACGAGCCAGACATGTTCACTGCATGCACAGCTAACTCTGAAATAGCAGGAGACAGCCTGGAATTGTGTGCTGGCTGTGGAGGGATGTGTGGCTGCAGAGTGAATAAGAAGCCTTGCAAGTAGAGGCTGCTTTAAGTCAATAACCTGTCAAACAGCACATGTTTGGGAGAAGGCTTAAGCTTTGTTATGTGGCTGGTGGCTTTTTGCCTTAGTGATGGAAAGAAAGAAGAAGAACCAGCATGTTTAGATTGCAGGTGACCTTCATTTCCTGGAGAATTTGAACACTTGTGCAAAACCAATGGAATTCAGTCAGTGCAGGTTTTGAATCTGTTTCGTCAAAGTATATCCCAGTCATGCTGCGTCTTGTTGGGAGCCTGGCAGTGGGCACTTAGCGGGGCTTGTGTGTTCTTTAAGCAGCATCATCCATGATCCCAAAAACTGTCACAGTAGCTCAAGGTTTCAGGTTACATTTGTGAGGTAGATTAGAAGAGCAGCATGAGCTCAGGGACTGCAGTTTCTTTTGCTGTTGCTATCCTCAGCCCACCTCTCCTGAGGCACACAGAAGGTGGCTGAAACTGTAATTGGTCCCAGGATCTGACTTTGATATGGTTTTATGGAAAGAGATGCTGAATATCCCTCCTTATGTTCTGGCTTTCTTCTCTTCAGGTGGTGAGAACATCAAGAGCATAAATCAGCAGTCGGGAGCACACGTGGAGCTGCAGAGAAACCCACCCCCCAACACAGACCCCGGCGTACGAATATTCACAATCAGAGGGGTCCCCCAGCAAATTGAGCTCGCTAGACATCTCATAGATGAGAAAGTTGGTGTAAGTTCCACCTCTGCTCTCCTGCTCTGTCCCTCTCCAACTTGCTGTTGTCACTCTTGGGTTCGTGTAGGCCTGGACTCAGGATGGCACGGAATGCACGTGCTCGTGTAATTCAGCTTCAAAACCATTTGCCTCTTAGCAGCTGGCTTGAACTTGTTGGCCCTCCAGCATCCATTGGGCTAATTTTTGCTGTGGTCCCAGAAGGATTTGACTGTTCACATAATTCTGGGTAGCGTATACAGCTATATGAGAGGGAAGAACAGCAATAATAAGGTATGAAAAGGCTGTCAATGGAGATTTTGGAAAGGAAGACAATAGTGTCACTGTGTGAGAATGACACAGGCCTGGCAGCATCATCCTGAAAGTAAAACACTCAACTCCTTGCTCAGTAAGTTCAGGATGACTTATCTTACACTTAATGCAGTGCTGTGGTATTGAAGCTTAATAATGTCAGGCTGCAGTACTACTGAATGGGGAGACTGCGGTAAAAAAGTATGGAAAATACTGAGCTGGGGCAGGGCAAAGCTGAAAAGCTGCCTTCATGCTGAATTACTTGAGAGGAGAAGGCTTGACACCAGCCTCAGGATCCACATGTCCCAGGCTGTCTTTTCTTTCTTACTACTCATAGTGGCTACCTCCACCATGTACTTGGAGCTGGCATTAAATATTTGTGGATTCTGTGACAGGGTACCAGCATGGGTGGACCTGGAGGATTTGGTCAAAGTCCGTTCAGCCAAGCACCTGCTACACCTCATCAAAAGTAAGCTGCTGCATCTCCTCACCCATGGGCTGGGGGGAATGGCTGGAAGCTAGAAAGTGCTGGGAGAAGGGTGGGGTATGAGTGGAGCCTTTTAAAGATTGAGCATTCGGAAGCAAAAGCAAGTGAGCTCAATCCTTAAAGCTTGACTACAGGAAAGATTTCACCTATTAAATGATAAACCAGGTAGGTATTGGCATCTCCAGGATTCCTGTCTCTAGTGCAGTGAGAGCATGGGAAGAAGCCTGAACTGCATAGAGCACAAGGAGTGCTGTTCGGTGTGATGTATCTTCACCTTGGCTTCATGAACAGACTGATACCAAGGCAGGACACAGCAGATCACACCTGCACAGCTTTCCTTTTGCTCCCATGTTCAGCTGTTTGCTCAGCAGCTGCTGACTATAAGTGACAACTTCTCTTCTCTGGGCAGCTTCATGTCTGTGGCCTGGTAAGTATTTTATTGTCTACTTGAGCATGGCTTTTTGTCCTCTGCAGTGGTCCTCAGGCGTTCATGACGCAGGGCTGGGGCAGTACCTACCAGACGTGGCAGCAGCCTGGACAGCAAGTCCCAAGTAAGTGCCAGAGGCTGGGTTGGAGAAGAGTTGGTGTTCCCTTTGCAGTCTCTGCTCTGTGCCTGCAAAAGGCAGGTTCACCCATGAGACCACGTGTGTGAAAACAGCAGAATGATTTCCTGAGAAGAAGTGGTGTGTGAAGGCACGTGGTGGTGTTTGAGCTCAGAACAAGCTGAAGGCCATGGAAAATTTTTGCTGTTTGTGTGCTTAACTGCTTATTGCCTCTTTCTGCTCTTTGGGTAGAAACTTGGTCCTTGCTGTCTGTTTGCCTCTAACAAAAACATTCCTGCCTCCAGCTCTCTTCCCCCAGGATTCTCAGGCAGGCACTTGCCAACCACACTTCCCCCTAACAGGCACACTGTTGGTGCTGAGCCCTCCCATCTCTTTGTTCTTGACCTTATCACTTCTTGCTTATTTTCTTATTTAATTGTTTCTTACAAGCTTTTCTCACTGTTCAAGTTCCAGACTGATGGAACGACTGAGGAAGGGGATGCAGGAAATGGAAGGAAGGCTAGGCAGGGCTCCTTACTGATCATTTTTTCCTGATAGCCTGTTGAGTCAAAATTGAGCAGTTTGGAATGGGGAGTTGGCTTTTCAGAGTAATTCAAGTAGTAAATGCTGGTGGTGATGCTGTAGCTGCATCATCCTGTGTCTCTAACAGCCAGAGGAAAGGTTTACCCTGAACAGAGCAGATTCATGTCTGTGTGGTAATCTCAAAACTCCTGTGGTGATGGTAATGTCCAAAGGACACTTGCAGTCACAATTTTTCAAGAAATACAAGTTTTTGAATGGTCTGGTCTCATTAAACTAAAGCTAAGCACCAAAAGGTGTGTGGGGGGGAAATTTTAAAGGGATTTAATGGCAGATGCTTTTCACTGCTAAGGCTAATTTAACAATGAAGTAGATTATGAACGTCGGTATAAATTCCCACTCTTTGAGGTGCCTGAGGTAGAGGAAACATTGGAGAGACAATGCCTGCAATTGCACTTGTGATTCCCTGTGACACAGATCACCTTTGAGTGTTTATGAAATTGTGAATGTGTGAAATTTGGAAATCTCAGTGCTGCTTTGTTAACTTGGTGCACTTCTGAAATGTGTGCATGGGAAGTGTGTGTTAAACTCTGGATGAGTCCTGCCTCTTAGCAATTACAGTCTGGAAATGATGACTTTTCCTCTGAGCTCTAGGGTCTTGGCGAAGGTCAGTAGTTGTTCTGATTTCAGCACGTTAAAATGCAATGGTGGGCTACAATGGACTTCTTCTGTGCAGGAGTGGAATGGTATGGTACTGAACAAGAGTATTTTCTTAGTAACTTGTTTTACAGAAAAAATTGTTATTCTGCTCCTTTCCTTTGCACCTCCAAGGGCTCTGGACTTCCCTGAGCTTTGGGAAGTAGAGCAGTTAGTGCAGCAGGGAAAGCGCCACAAAAAAAATTAACTTTTGTTTTCCATAGAACCTTGGAATAAATGCTTACAAAACTGCATTGCTCTTTGCCTTGCAAGGTGCCTTTAGAAGCTCGCTTTAGTAATTTAACTTCTTCCTCACCTTCCTGAAACATCCCCTCATGGTGCCCACCAGTCCCTGGGGAAAGAAGAATCTCCCTTCCTGCAGCAGATAATCATGTCTCAGGCTCACCCCTCCTGGTGTAGGAAGCACAGCCCCCTTGAGCCCCCTGATGACCAGTTATGCAGCTCGTACTCCAGTGATGACAGTTTTACACTGTCAGGTTTCAGGTGACTCCCCAAACCCCTGGAGCTTCCTGCATTGCCATTGCCCTTCCCCCATGTGGGTTTAGTCCCACACTGCTGTCTTTTGGAGGCAGATGTTGTATTTCTGCTATTGAGTGTGATGGAAAATGCTGGCTCCCTAGTCCCATGTCTGCTTAGGATGCTCCCTGTTCCTGTTTGTAGCCAGGCACCATGAAGGCAGGCTGGGTGAGGAGAGAGGACACACACGTAATGCTTTAAGAGCCTTCACCACTTGCCTCTGCTCCAGCGGTGCCTGGGCAGCCCAGGTGGAGCTCAGCAAGGCATAGGAGGATTATTGTAAGAAATAGGTAAATACCTGCTTTTGCACTTTCTAATTTGAAAGCAGCCTTGTGCAGGGTCCCTTGCCTGAGTGCTGCAGCCTGTGTGTCACAGCTCTGTCAGCCCTGTCACAGCGCTGGCGTCCTGGGGACAGCCTCGAGTGCCCTCCTTGTGGGAGGAGGGGCAGACCCCCACCCCCTACACATGTATTTAGATTTTAATTACTTCCCCCATCTTAAATAAATTAACTGGCTGGGGAAACATTTTGCTGTGAAATGCATTTAGCTGCGTGTCCTTTCAGCCTGCTGTAGGACTGTAATTCTCCGAGAAGAAAAGGCATTGAAGGAGGTCCTTTGTTGGCATTAGCAGGTGGACAGTTGAGGCAGCCTTGACCTCTGCCAGAAAAGGTCCTGACTTGTAGCGTTGGTCAAGTCTTTTAACCCGCTTTTATGCCCCTGGACAGGACACTGCTGCCCTGTTCCCTCCACCCACTTCACACTTTCAGTGTATTATTTTCCCCCTTCCCCCCACTTCAAAGCCCCCCTCGGGCCGGCGTTGGGGCTGGGCTGTGCCTGGAGCTGGGATGGGATGGGAAGAGCTCTGCTCCACCCGTGTTCTCTGTCCTTGCCTGCTCTCCTTGTCTGCAGTGGCTCCTGCTCCCCACTCCTGCTGTGCCTCTCTGCAGTTCCCAGTTGCTGTGTTTGCTGTTTGTTTGTCCTGTGTCTCACTGAGGGCTCTGTGCTCCCACTGGGATCCAGGGCAGCGTGGGAAGAGCAGGTGTCCTTCCTCTGTGCTGGCTGGCCAGGCTCTCCCTGCAGTAACACTTAGATGTGCTGGGTTGAAGGTGTCTTAGTTCTTCAAAGCTGGGGAGTCTGTGCTGGGTGGAGCCCAAGGTTTGGGATCTGTGAGCAGACACTGGCATTGCTTACCTTGGAGCAGCGTAGGAGCCTGGAGATGACCCCATGAGCCAACTGTGGCTGTTTGGGGATGTTGTGGCTGCCTCTCCAGTGATGCCTGGGCTGTGCCCTGTGGGCAGTGGAGCTGGCTGTGCCCTGTGCAGGGCTCACGGCACCTTGAGGAGGCGGGAGCGGAGTGACTGCCCTGGAGTCGTACAGGTCGTGCGCTGGAGGGTCGTGTGTGGGCAGGGTGTGTGGATGGGCATTGCCCACAGGGGTCCCTCAGCTCTGCTCCACTGAGGAGAGCAGGGGTGAAGGATGCAGCCCCTGAGAAAGCAGTGAGGTGACTCAAAACACGGCCATTCCCTTGGCAGCTCTGTGGAGGTGACAGGTCTCAGCTGTGTCAGGTGTCTCAGCTCTCCTGCACTCAGTGCAAGCAGACTGAGAGCCCCGGGTGGCTGATTGCAGACTGGGTAGCTCCCAGTCACGTGCTTTGTCCCAGCAGGGTGACATTTGGCTTCATGCCCTTAAGCAGATGAGGTGAGATTAGGAACTCGAGCTTTTCCTCAGCTTTCCCTGAGCTGAAGATGCCCAACAATGTGGAAAGGTGGAAGCTGAAGTGTCAAGTCTGGGCAACTGGGGTAGACCCAGGGCCTGTCTGATGGAGAGGTAGATGTCACTGGCTGGAAACTGTCACCTGTTCCATACTGACGTGCCCCTTGTTGTCATCTTTGCACAGGCCAACAGAGCCAGCAGCAGAACAGCCATCCTGATTACAGCAAAGCATGGGAGGAGTATTTCAAAAAACAGAGTGAGTGAAAGAGGCTTACTGGAGATGAATCAGCTCTTGTTACAAGAAGTTAACTCTAATCTGATGACTTGCATCTCCATCCCTGCCATTTTTAGCTTCCAGTCCTTTCCAGATGCCCTTTGGTCCTGTTGGTGATGGTGCATGTAGTGCTCTCATGGAAGGCTCTCGGTTGTGCTGTCGCGTCTCGGGAGAGCCGCTCCCGCTGAGCCCCGGTCCCCTCGTGCCCACGCTTGCAGCCAGCCTGCCTGGGGAAACACAGAGCACGCAGGAACTGATGCTGGCAAAATCCAGGAATCTGGAGCTGGGTTGTTAGAGGGTAGGAGAGTTCATGGAAAGTCACGGGCTTGGCTCTCCCCACCGTGTTACGGAGCGCATGATCCCGACCTCTGGACTTGCTTTGACACGGTGCTGCTGGAGGCTTTGCACCTTTGAGGATGAGGGGTGTGCAGGCTGTCAGCCTGTCCCTGCAGCTGCAGGAACGCTCTGGGTGCTTTCTGCCTGCTCTTGGCTTGTCCCTCACAGTCCAGCTTGGAGCCTATCCTGCTATCCCACACAGTGGAGCCGGTGTTGCTCTGTCAGGTGTCTGCAGCAGCTGGAAGGGGGTTGGCTCTTCTTTAAGCTTGACAAAAGGAGATCCTAAGCCTGGGCTTGGACTTCTGGAATTGCTTATCTCTCTCCCTTTTTTCTTCTTTCCCTCCAGGTCATGCTGCCAGTGCTGCTTCTCAGGCAAGTTCCCAGCCGGACTACACGATGGCTTGGGCAGAGTATTACCGACAGCAGGCTGCCTACTACGGGCAGACACTAGGACAGGCTCAGGCCCACAGCCAGGTCTGTATTCACCCTCCCTGAAGCCCTCTGCTCCTTCTCCTGGGGAATTGGGTATATTGGCCTTGCCCTGGTGTGGGGAATCTCCTTCAGGCTCCCATGATGAAGCAGAGATGTTTTGTGGCTGAGGAAGTGATGCCTCAACATCAGTGTCTTATTTTCCTGTAGAGGGTGGGTGAGGGGTTTTTTGGGAGAGGACTGAGGCATTATTTGTTTCTCCTGGGAGCCTTTTCTTAGAGTCCCCAGGCAGTTGTTTGACTGGGGAATTAAAGTAAAAAGAATGCTGAAGCCAGGCTGGTGAGGCAGCACAGCACTGACACATCCCGGGACTGTGAGTGCAGGCTTTGCCTTTTCTCATGCTGGGAGTGGAGCTGTGTGCTCCCCAGCTCCCTGTCCCAAAAGAGACTAAAACTGTTGAAAAATAATTTGTATTAACCTGCTTTCGAGTAAAATCTCCCCTCAGCTGTCACTCAGCCCACTGGGGAGTTGTGTGAGATTTATCCTGTTCACTCTCGGTGCTTTCCCGAGCACTGGCTTCGCGGAGCAAACAATGTGGCACAAAGTTTGTGCAGAGCACAGGGGCACCTTGCTGTGGTGTGACACCTGTCCCCACGGCTCCACATTCAGCTCTGGCTCACGGGAGCAGAGGCTGCTGTGGCTGCCGGCCCCCAGCAGCTGCTCTCCCCTGCTCTCCCCGCTCACACCGGCAAGGTGGAGCCGGGTGCCGGTGCCGGCGCTTGCCGCGGGCGCTGGCCAAGTGTGACCTGGACGGGTGATAAAAGGGTTTCTCTTCATTCCTCCCCAAGTCTACCCCGCTAGAAAGAGGGATCTTGTTTGGTGAGAGGCAGGAGAGCTCTGGGACAGCCAGAGCTGTTAGGGCAGAGGGCTCTGGTGGCAGCTCGGAGCATCCTTTGAGCTCCGTTTCCCGCTCAGCTGCAGCAGGGACAGACCTGTGTCGGGGGAGGAGGGCTCGGCAGCTTTGATAATTCGCTGCTGCTCAGTAACTTTTCCTTTTCTTCCCTCTCTCTCTTTCTTTCCAGGAGCAGTAGAACAAGGTCCTCGTGGCAATTTTTTTTCCTTGGAATCGTTGTGGAAGAAAACCTTTTTGTAACAGAGGTTTCTAGATTTGCAACATTTTGATGAAGACTTTTCTGTTTGTGAAACACTAGCTGTAGGATAATCTATACTGAACTTTTCTAAGAATCAGGAACAATTAGTAATGTACTAAACGTATGGACATGCTGGTAATTTTGTTTCCAATTATATTAAAAAACAAAACCTCCGGGATTCTTTTTGGAGAGAAGCCAGAGAATTTGCAGGCACCAAAACGCACCCCAGAGCTGTGACATTTCAACATGTGGGTTTTTTGTGTGGTTTTTTTTTCCTTTTAATTTTCGATCTTTTCTGTTGGAACAGAAAGAGTGGCTTGGAAGTCTTAGGTGGTATGTAACAAATCTTAAAAAGAAAAAAAAATTTAAACAGTATTTAAATATTCTTAAATATGTAAATTCATTAAATGTTTTACTTCTAATTTCTTGTATCTTGGCTGTCTTTGATTTTATTGCATTTTTAAAAGACTGAACTATGATATGTATTGTAATTAATGATATGATTTCTGTATTTGAAACAGTTACTGTTTGCAAGTTCGGGGGGAGGCATTTTGTAGGGTTTGTATAATTTCTAGAGTCTAAAGGGGTAATATAAAAACGTGTTAATTTTTTTAGCAATACATTTTTTTCATGTCTCCATTGCTAGTTGCATTTATGTATCTAAGACCTCCAAGCTTGTTAAAAAAAAAGAAAAAACAAAAAAAAAAGAAAAGAAAAAACTTCTTCTATGCTCTCAGAAATATAAATACTGTTATTTTTAATATTAAAATGAATCTGCTATTAGTACCTTTAACAAACACTGTGGAACATAAAACCATATAAAGGGTAGTAACTATTTTTTAATTCCAAGGTGTTTTTTCCTTTTTCGTTTCTTTTAAATATTTTCTTATCTAATATTTGTCAAATTACCTAGAGAAATAAATGAAATCTAGTATTAACCACAGTATGCGCTAAATAATTTTGATTTAATAAAAGGGATAATATGATTTCTGATGTTTACTGTAGTGTTTCTTGTACAGATAACAGTGTATTTTTAAAGGAAAAACGGAATTGAAGCTATTTTTTCTTGCATTTTTAATTGCCCTGCGGGACATTCCGTTTTTAAATGTACTGAATTTACTGTTCTTGGGTTCTTTCCTTATTTTTCCTTATGCTTGAAATGTCTAACTATAAAGAACTGCGATTGGATAATGTTGAGCATGGTGTTTAAAAAAAAAAAAAGTGTTCTTTTTATTTGACTGACAGTTGCATTTTACACTCTATATAATAAAATTTCCACAAGGTTTCTTGTGGGCGAAGTATTTCCCGTCTGTTGGACTCGATTGTTCCTTCTCCGGAGATCCTCGCGCCTCGTCCCGGGGAGTTTGGGGTGATCACTGAGGGCAGCATCAGCCTGAATTCTGGAGAAACTTTGTCACTGTCACATCTTCCTGGTGCTGTGACACCGAGGACTCCCAGGGAAGTTTCTGTGATTGTCGCTGTTTGGGCCAGAAGGATCTGGGTTAACACCGGGAGGTTTCTTCTGCAGTCCTCTAAAGGTTTTATTGCTGAGGAGTGGGCAGCCCCTGGTTTTAATACTCTGGACTTGTTGCTCTTCCCCAGCTTCGTGGCTGAATCTGTGCAGGATCCATCCCTGCAAGGGGGTTGCTGGAGCAGCTCTGACTGGGAGAGGGGTGGGGAGGGACGTGGCTCCAGCCATTATCAGATGTGTTAAGGGCATCAACCTTTAGCTGTGTCCAGGCCAAGTTCGGCAATAACTGTTTCCCCTTCAGGGATCCCTTTCTTGTAAAATGTGAGTTTTGAGCTCCTCCACCCTAAGGCAGCTCCATCCCCTGCTCCCGTGCAGCCGCCGGGGTTTACAACGGGGGAAGGGAGGAAAGAAGATCCCATCTGCAAAGCCGGGAGCGGGAGGCACGTTGAGAGCCGGAAGAAAAGGAGATGTAGCATCTCTAAATATACCTCCAGAGAATCAAGAGAGACATTGAAAGATGGGATAGTAAAAGCCACTTGGAAAGAGGGGAGAGGGGGGAAAAAATGGCTAGAGGAGGGCATAAAGGCTGCTGATGGGAATTGGGAGCGGGCATTACCGAGAAGACTTCCTTCTAATTCATCTTCCAAGCTCTGTGCCAAAACAGCATTTGGCATGGTTCACAGGGAGCAATTGTGTGATAATGAACCCTAAGGTGTCCCTTAATTGAAGACTGAGGATTACAGATTGTGCCAATAGTCGTAAATGGTGCAGGATTGTGGGAGGATGCATTTTCTTAAATGTATCTGTAAGTACAGATGAGTGAGTCTCCCCAGTGAAATGCCTGTACTATAAATTATGGAAATATCTCTTTCTGATGCAACCTTTTATTGAGGGGGTGGGGCAGCAGCACAAGAAATAGTTTGCAAGCCTTTGAAATTTGGCCTGTCATTAAGATGGTGCCTGCAAAGCTGGGGTTTCATCAGCAGTCTGGTGTCCTGGAAGGATGAAATGCTTGAAACGTTCCCAAGTTCACCAATTTGTTTTCCATTACTGCTGCCTGCTCAGGGCAGAGAGGCCACGGATGTTGAATTGTTGTGAGTCCATGATGGGCTGGAGAGGGGCAGGGTTTGAGGCAGAGATGCCTCAGCACTTCATGAGGAGCTGGTGGCCTCTGGGTTCCTCCAAACCCTCCTCCAGCCCTGCTGTCTTCCTGCTCTCTGTCTGTCCAGAGCTCCTGGGGCTGGGCTGATGGTCAGTCTCACCCCAGGGCTGGACAGGCCCCCTCACCTTTCACTCTGGGGTCTGCAGGCAGCTCCTCGTGTCCCCTGGCTCAGGTGCGTGGTGCAGCTCAGAAGTTGCTGTGGTGCCTTCAAAGCCAAGTCTCGGTGTCCAGGAGAGGAACCGAATCTCCTGCCCAGCTCTGGGTAAATTTAACCCCCAGTAATGTGGATTAAGCCCTAGCTGCACTGGGTTTTGAGGCAGGGAGGGTTTGTTTGTCCCTCTGGCAGGAACTGGATGCTGCATGGAGCAGGAGCAGTCCCTGGGGGCTGTGCAGGGGCTGGCAGGTGGAACACATTTGGGACTTTGGGCTCCATGGATGGCAATGGGGAGGGTGCAGCCTCTTCCTCCTCACAGGGACCCAGAGCCCAGCACGGGGCTGTGCCAGGACAGCATCCTGAGGGGCAGTGAGGTGATCCCATGAGAACACCTCCAGTCTGGGGCAGGCTCGGCCTCCAGAGTGTGGGATTTGGGAAGAGCAGGACTGGAGTCAATGGCCCCAGCAGGAGATGCCCAGCCCCTGCTCTCTCCTACCTTTGACAAATAGTGCTCCTTCCCTCAGTCCTTTTCCAGAGTCCTTGGCTCAGGCACACGATGGCTCTGCTTCTCCCAGAATTTATCCATCTCAGTTCTGTCCAGCAGCACAGCTTTGCTGGGTGTGTGTGGGTGTCTGGACCATGCCCCACAGGACCCCCCAAGCTGGCAGCACCCAGCTCTGCAGGCAGAGACCAAATCCTGAGCAGGCATTCATTGTAAGCCCTTTCTGTGCAGCAGCCCTAAAAACCCCATCACTAAAGCATCTCACCGAGTCCAGGGAGGCCCTGATGCTCTCCCCTGCTCTGTATTCAGTGAGCCTGGAAAGGCTCTTTTAGGAGTGGGAGACTTTAAGATTATCTAAAATACTTTCTTTAATTTTGCATGATTTGAGAACAAACAACATTATGGCCATGGCAAGTTAGACTGAAATGACTGTTGGAAGAGACAAGAAGATGTGGGACCTTTTTTGCCCCCTTCTCCAAATATTAAATATTTAATTGCATTAAAGGAGTGCAGTATTTACAGTAATGGGCAACATGGTCAGAGTGAGAGCTCCTGGTGTTTTACATGGAGCTTTCCAACACGATAGGGATGTCCACAAGGTCTCACCTGCACTGCTGCTTCCCCCCTAAACCCACCTGGTTCCTCTGACTCTCAGCAGGATTTGCAGGGCTGTTGGTGTTTGTAGGATTGTGGCATAGGGTGAGGAACTGGGATCTTATAGTGTCAGTATATCCTGTCAAGCAGCACGTGGGTGTTTATTCCATGCAGGGAGCTGTTTATCCTTCATTTGGCTGGTTTGGAGATTTTTTTCTCTGGACTTGCTGTGGGTAGCAGCAGTGCAGGATGCCCATGGCAGACAGTGTTTCTCTGCTCTCGTAAGGCTGGAAAAGACACAAGAGAAACTTTCAGTGATGGAAATGAGCAGAAATTAGTGTTATGTGGTGTGAAGATGAGTTGAAAGAGCTCCCGGGTCTGCTGGCAGGAGGAAATAGTGGCTCCCAGAGCCGAGGGCAGGGGGAGGGCAGCGAGCCCCATCCTTGTCTGGGCGGCTCCTCAGTGGGTTCTGGGGATGGAGGACGATGGCAGAGGGGAACCAGTCACCCCCGAGATGATGGATTTCGGGCAGTGGATGCCCTGCCACTTCCCTCCAGGTCTGGGGCACCACTTTCAAGGCAGGGGACCCGAAAGAGCATTTCTGGGGGTGATGTGGGGGCAGGTACCAACAGCCCCCCAGATTATCTTCTCATCCTACTCCTTATCACACGAGGAAATCCTATTTCAAGGTAGCTCTAATGAAGCCTCTGATCTTTGCAGAGCCGGGCTTGCTCCCCTTTAATCCCGGCCGGGCTGGGGTGCAGGTGTCGCGGTGCCGGGGATTAGAGGGTCCCTGCCCTTTGTGGGAGCCGTCACTCAGCGCGGCCGTGCCCCGTGAGCCACGCGGGGCTCCTCGTTCGGACCGTTCGCCAGGGAGCATCAGACTTGGCTGCCGCGGAGTCCTTACACGGGGAGACTGGAGCTGCTGCTCTGTCTGTTTTGGGGAAAATAGGGCTGGAGAAAGGCAGGAGCTGCGGGAGGACTCCACAGTCCCACGTCAGTCTGACTCCACAGTCCCAAGTCTGTCTGCCGGGCAGCTCCGCTCCCGTCACCCACCCCTGCCCTCCACCTCGCCTGTGCCAGGGCCCGTCCGGCCCCGCGGCCCCGCTGCCCCGGCTCTGGGGACGCTGCCCAGCCGTGCACCAGGGAATCTGTGGCTGATGCGGAGATCCTGATCCTGCCCACACTTAGCTGCCATTTCCCACGGCCGGCTGCTGCGATTGCCCTGGTGCAGGCGGCCCGTGCGTTTCGCAGCTGCTGGAGAGGCACGGGCAGCGTGGCCCTGGCTGTGGGCAGTAGAGCAGGGCAGGGGGAGCAGTGGGGCTCACGCACACCCACACAATCTCCCCTTGGGCACCTCTCCCTGCTGATGTCTCAGCGCAGTCACCGCTCCGGGTCACAGCCCGGCATCTGGATTGGAGCTGATGCTGCAGGAGGGATGGGATGTGGGACAGACGCTGGTGGGATGTGGGAGACATCGGTGGGATGTGACTGTCCCATCCCCAGATCACTGCCAGACGGGAGGAAAAGGCGCAGAGATTTTCCTGTCTTTGCAGCCCGCAGCCCACATCCCCCCTCTCTCCCTCCGGCCACCCCGTGCCGCCGGCGCCTCTTGCGGGGCCGCGGTACCGCGGAGGTAGCCGGGGAGTCGCCACCGCGATTCGCCACAACCCTGTTCCCTTTCGAGGCCGCCTGAGCTCGGACGCATCTGGGAAGGTGGTTTTCTTCGTCTTGTTCTTGCGTGCCGTGACACCCTCGCCGAAATAATCCTGGAAATAATACTTAAAAGAAAGGAAGGGGAGAAAGAAAGGCAAGAAAGCGAGTGACAGTGGAGGGGAGAGCACTCAGCATCTCCGCTCGGCTCCGTGGCCTCCCGCAGAGTGAAATGGAGGCAAATAAAGCCCTAAAGCTCCTTCCCCGAGCAGTGCAATCATCCCTCGGCTCCGAGGGGCTGCCGTGCCCAGTGCCGGAGCGTTCGCACCAAATCCTCCCTGCCCGGAGCCTCTGGGCACCGCCGAGGGGCCGGCACTGCTGGGGAGCACCCGAACCCTCCCCACTGCTCCCAGCCCCCTCGGAGGGCAGCAGGGACAGGTTGGCAGCGCGCGGTTTGGAGGGAAGCAAGGGGCCGTTCAGCTCCATCCGTGGAAGCGGCACCTTGGGCACGGTCACTCTTCCTTTTTGCCCCTGCGGAGGTGTCAGCGCATCCTCCTCACGGCGCACCTGCGTGTGCCCTGTGTTGGCACAGCCACGAGGGATGCCGGGGGGCGCCCTGAAGCCAGGGGCGCACCCATGGGGACTCCTCCTCGGTGTCCCAGCCCAGCCACGGCCCCTCTGGCTCATAATGAACCTCCCCAAGTGAAGAAGGGGTGCTGCGCGGGGTGGGTGAAGGCACAGGTGGGAATATGTGAAGGATCCCCCGGCCCCCCTCAGCCCAGGCTCCCCCTGGGCATTGCCGTGTCCTCCTGCACTCCCTGCTCCGCTGCTGGAAGCGTTCCCGGGCGCAGGTAACATTTGGGCACATTCCCATAACCGAGTGTCACCCACTGCCGCGGCGGCAGGGCCGGAGCCCCTCTCCAGTGCTGCTGTTTGCTTTGCAGCCTCCTTAGCCCCCATTGAGGCTTTTCAGCTCCAGCCCCTTCAGGGGGTTTAAGTAGGTAAAACCTGAGGAAGAGGCTATTTTCCTCCCTCCCTTTTGAGCCCTGCCTTGTGCCCAAAAGGCCCCCTTGTTTCACGCGTGCCAGTCACCTGGCTGGGCCCCCAGCCCCTTTTTCTCCCAGCCTCCCTTTTCTTTCTCCTTTCTCTCTTTTGACTTTTCCAGGAGCCCTCGCTCTCCAAACGAGCTTCAGATTGGATCCAGATTGAGGTCCCTTTGTCTTTCAAGGGTTGTACTAAGCTAATTAAATGTGATCCCAACAAATAAACGCAGATCTCCCCATTACATTCAGGCCTGCCTTTCAGGCAGCACCGGGCGGCCCCTCGCCCCCGCCCGCTCCACGCAGGGTCCCCCTCATTGAGTCCTGGCCATTGAAAGCACTGCCAGGATTTCTTTTGTGCCGGGGGTCTCCGAGCCCTTTTTCCATCAGAAAAGACCCCCAAACAGCAGCTCGGCCTTTGTGAGTTTGCAAGCAAACGCCAAAGAAAAGCCCCCTGAATGCTTTAATAAATGACACATTTAGCAACTTCGGAGGCGCCTGGCTCCTGCGGCAGCCGCAGGGGTGCGATGATCCCTCCTGCCCCGGCTCCCCCGGCTCCCGCAGGGGTGCGATGATCCCTCCTGCCCCCCTTTCCCTCCGGCTCCCGGGGCATTTGCAGCCCGTGGAGGCGCAGGGGTTGCGGCCGGAGCAGCTGACCGCCTCGGCTGGCAGCCCGGCGTTCCGCCGTCCCCCTTTCCCGGCACTCGGCGGGCGCACGGAGCCGGTGATGGGGTTGGTGGGGCCGCCCTGCGCCGGCAGCGGGCACCGGGGCAGCGGGCAGCGGGCAGGGCGCGGCGGGGCAGCCGGGGACAGGCGGCTTTTGAACTCGGACCCCATGGTCCCTTCTCCTCGTATTAGCTCTGGCAAATCCGAAATCGTTTTTAATGACACATACCACAAGGACTCCCCCTCCCCGCCCCCCCTTCCCTGTCCGGATCGGGGGCTACGCTGGACTTTTCTCAGCTCAGCTAATATCTTTTTAATGACTTTGAGAGGGGGCAGAGCCCCGCTCTGCCCTAGAGCCTGGATTGCTCCAAACAGATGTTGGGGCAGAGGGAGGGGGATGCTCTTCCCTGCCAGGGACTTTCTTCTAAAGTTCAAACGAGAGGGGAGCTTTCAATCACCGCTAAAAATGTATTTCTCCCCATTGAACAATGGGCTCCTTTCTGCGCCCGGGGGGACTCGGCTGCGATCGCGTTTCTGCTGCCGGAGAGGAGAAACCTCCGGTTTTAGGGCAAGAAAAACTCAGCTTCGAAAAGCGCTCTTCCCCGCGCCGGTTATTTTCTTAGATCTGCATCCCTCTTGCGTTCACCCTCTACGGAAAAAAAAAATCAAAATAATACAAAATTGTACTAACGAAGCACTAATCCTCCTTCCGCGCTGCAGCCCTTCCCCGCCGCGCAGGAGCCGCCGCAGGTCTTTGCAGTGAAGCCGGGCAGTGAATGCGGGGTTCGAGGAAAGAATCGCGGCTGCACCGGCCCGGGGCAGCGGCGGCTCCATGTCCGCATCCCGGCTCCATCCCCGGCGGCCCTACAAGAGTTAAATTTTAAAGCAAATCAAATTCCCATTGGCCACTGTATATTATCTCAGCAGTCTTCATTTGATACCTCTTTAATACAGAAAGGAGCTTTTCAAACCCCTTTTCTCTCTTTTCTCCCCGCCACTCTTTAAGAGCAATAAATGTTCAACTGCAATAACTATAAATCAATCTCCGCTCTGTTCAAATCCTATTCATGTGAAGGGCTGGAAGAGGGGAGAGAGCTCCCCCCTCCCCCCCGCCCCCCAAAAAGCAGCTGCTGGGCTCTAATCTCCTTTCTTGCACTGTCATTCACCCTCATTTTTCCTCCATCACCCCATCCCTGCAATCTTTTCTTGTTTTGCTTTTCTTTTCTCTCTTTGCTGCATTATGATCCCATGTCTCCCCTCATCAGACCCCAACCTTGTCCAGATCCTGACCATCCCCTTGTAGGCTGTGAAAGAAAAGAAGAGTCCATGGATGTCAAATTGGTCTCAAAAAGACCATGAAAGATTGATTTGCTCCACTTTTCTTCTGCCTGACATTATTTCTGAGGGTCCTGAATGGGAAACCAGAAAGTCTGGGACTGGAATAAAGATGTTCTCTCTGTAAGGGGGAGACGGGGGGGAAAAATGCCCATTTACTCCTGGCCCATCAACCCTGCAAAACAGAGCAAAAGAAAAGAGGACTGTGGCTATTCAGAGTCAGACCAATATGTACACCTCCCAACAATATGCCAATATACTGAGGGCTTCTCTATTAACACCCATGAATATTAAAGTGCTCACTAAACGCTCAGAAGGAACTTTGGGAATATACACATGAAAATACAAGCAGCATTGTGCGGGGCTCAGAACAATGGGGCGGCGATAATGGCCCTTCTCTATTAACAGCCATGAATATTAAACTTGTTTCCTCTTAAATGTTAAAAAGGAGGGATAGCTGCGATATTAAAAAAGAGAAATGAGGAGCGGGGGAGAGGGGGGGACGACACACAGCGAAGCACCTTCCTAGGACCGGGAAGAAGCTTTGGGAAACAGCTGGGGATATTAAAACCACGCAGAAAATGGAATAATTTTTTTTTTCACCTTTTTCTATCCCTTCCCCCGGCACCGCCAAGCCCCCCGCAGTCGTGAGCGGGGTTCAGCGCAGGCCGCACCGGAGCTGCAGGGGTTTCAAGAGCATCTATTATTTTTTTGTCCTGGGATAACTTGGAGGTTGAAGGGTTTTCCTGGGGAAAGGGGAAAAAAACCCCAAAAAACAAAAAAACCAAAAAAACAACAAAAACACCCCCCAAAAAACCCAAAACAAAACAAAACAAAAAAAACGATCCGAGGGCTGGCTTGCCTCGGCAGCTGGAGGGATCCGATGTTGGGAACCTTTCCACCTGATGCTTTATGTTTAGCAAGGCTGAAATATCCTGACGGCTCCTCTCGGGAAAGTCCAGAAAAACAAAACAAAGTTATTTTTTACGCTTATTAAACCCCAAACCAATCCCTGGAAGGTTTTTAACCTCCCCTTTCCAGAGCAGCGCTGCCTCTTGCCAGGCAAATACCCGAAGTAAGCGCAGGTTTGGGTGGGTTCCTGACATCTGCGTTGCTTCTTGATTGGATTAATAGAAATAATTGCACATGTGTTGTAGCATCGTTTCACCCGGGCCAGAACACACTCCACAGCTTCACCCTATAGGACACCCACCCAGAGGATAGGATGGGGGTTTGGGCAGTGCTTGGCTGCCGCTCCGGGCTCGGTGAGACCCGGCGGGGCTCCCCGCGACTCCGGGGTGCGGGAACCGGCCTTTGAGCGCCTGAGGATCTTGGGGGCCCAGCTTTTTTCCCCCAGCCCTTTACAGCCCCTCGTCCCCATGAAAATCAAAAGAACAAGGCTAAGGAGAGGGCTCTAAGCTCCGACACAGCAGGACTGGGTTTAAATCCGGGAAAGATTAACCCTTTGCTGAGCCGGCAAAGCTCCGGCCCGGAGGGGAGCGCTGGGTTTGGGCGCACCGCACTGATGCCACCTTGCTGGGGAGCAGAGGTGGCTGCGGAGCTCCTGGGCTCGGCAGGGCAGGGATGGGGGCCGTGCCTGGCCGAGGAATGTCTTCGGGTGCGGGGACGGGGCAATGCAGCGTCAGAGCCCCGGAGATACTGCAGCCTCCCCCGGCGTCGGGGTCCGGCCCTGGGGGGACACGGCAGGACACGGCTGCTATTGCAGGGAGACGAGGGATCCACGAGCTGTCCCCGATCCACCCCTGGGCACAATTCCCACGGGGATGTGGGGTTGGGCACCGGCCGGGCTGGCGGTGGCAGCCGGCTGAGCCCTGCCCTGGGGTCAAGCGGGGATGGGCCCCGGGAGCGCGTCCCACCCGCCCCGTGCTTGGGGACCCTGTCCCGGCGTTTGGGGGAGCAGCGCCGGAGCGTCCCGGTGCTACAGGTCCCAGCCGGGAGAGCCGGGGATGAGGGGAGCAGTGGGGAGACAAGCACGGTCGGGGACGACTGCGGGAGCCTCGGCCCGTTCCCCCGGGGCCACGGGGGCCAAACGCAGCAGAGCACCGGGATCTGTCGGGCTCGGGGCGGCCGATTTCGTTGTGGTGCTCAACGGCCCCAAAGCGCAGCGTTTCAGCCCCAAAACGAGCGCGGGGGCCAGGTGGGGAGCGAGACCATGCCCGAGGGTGCATCCCGTCCATGGGACACCGCCGAGGACATTTCTGCCCGTCTCGTTGCTGTTCTGCCGTACCCGGGGACAGGTGTCCGGGTTGGAGTTTGCCCGGGCCGGGAGGTGCGCAAGCCCGAGCCGGTGCGTGTTTGTGTGTATCGTGTGTGTGTATATCGTGTGTGTGTGTTGTGTGTGTGTGTGTGTGTGTGTGCATGCGTGTGCTCGCCGTGTCCCTCCCTCCCTCCAGCCACCCCACCCCCGGGAGGGGAGGGAAGGAGGAGATGGGAGGGGGGGGCTCCGACGGCTCGCCTCGCTCCGGCAGCCCCAGTCTCTCCGCCAACGTCAGGGAGGTCATTAATAACCAATTAGGAGGGTCAATGAAGCTCATATATAGCCGGGCGGGAGCCGCCGAGCCGAACGGAGCCCAGCCCGCCGCCCACCGCCCGCCGCGCCCGGCCCCATCGCGCTCGGCCCCGCCGCCTCGTCCCCATGATGGGCTCGGTGCTGCCCGCCGAGGCCCTGGTCCTCAAGCCCGGGCTGAAGCCGCAGGGGCTCTCGCTGGCCGAGGTGATCACCTCCGACATCCTGCACAGCTTCCTCTACGGCCGCTGGAGAAACGTCCTGGGAGAGCAGCTCTTCGAGGAGAAGAGCAGCCCCAAGACCGCCTTCACGGCCGAAGTCCTGGCTCAGTCCTTCTCCGGAGGTGAGTGACCCCCCCGGGCCCTCCCCGATCCCCCCGGTTTCCCCCATCGGCCCCGGGCCGGGTCCCGATGCCCGGCGGCGAGATGCGGTCCCGGCGCCCCGCTCTCCGCAGGCGTGGGACTGGGGAAAAAGGGCTTTAAATTCATTTGGTTAACTTGGGCTTGACCTGAGAAAGTTCCCACTTAAACCGCGGGCTGGGGGGGCCGGGGCCGTCCCGCATTCAGCCGCTCGGGACAATATCTTTTCTCTCGCCCCGGCATCGCCGGGGCGTCCCAGCTCCCTTTTCCCCCTCTCGGATTTCTGTTCCTCTCTTAATTTACCATGAAGGCTAATTCCATTTCCATTCACGATATGTCAACCATCTCATCTCCCCATTTTGTAAGAGGAATTCCTGGGCCCTTTTAAACAAGCCCTCGCGCCATTCAGGCACAATGTACCGCTACAGCATTCCTAAAGGACTAATGAATTTAGAATTAGCAATTTCTTTCTAGTTGAGTTTAATGAATGCAGATCACTTTAACAGCATGACAAATTGCTGGATGGGCCGAAATAGACACCATTTAACCTCCTTTCCCAGCCCCGCTCCCTCGCCCAGCCCGGGATGCTTTTCCCAGGTACCTCCTCAATGCCCCGGGGGAACCTTGTACCGCTTTGTGGGAGCCCGGTTGGGCGTTTAAAAGGCTCAGTCCCGGGGTCTGGGCTGGGGCCGGGGTTGGGCGGCGTCCCTGCCGCCCCCGGTCTCCCCCCTCTCCTCCACCCCTGTCCCTTTCTGAGGCATCTCCCCCCTCGCAGAGGTGCAGAAGCTCTCCAGCCTGGTGCTGCCGTCGGAAGTGATAATCGCCCAGAGCTCCATCCCCGGGGAAGGGCTCGGCATCTTCTCCAAGACCTGGATCAAGGCTGGCACAGAGATGGGGCCGTTCACGGGCAGGGTCATCTCCCCCGAGCATGTGGACCTGTGCAAGAACAACAACCTCATGTGGGAGGTAACGACCCCCGAGCCCGGAGCCCGGACTGGTTTGGAGAGAAGCAGGGACGGGGTGCTGGGGCTCTGATCCGTGCTTGGGCACCATTGGGCACCATCCTTGTGCTTCAGTTTCCCCATTCATGCAAATATCTGGGCAGGTGGGCTTCTAAGCCCCTTGCAGGAGAAAGATGAGGTTTCCTGAGCCCTCGGGGTGCAGCCAGTCCTCACAGGAGCCCCGAAATGCTGTTGCTCGTGTCCCATGCAGCCGGATCACACCCTGCCCTGCCCATCCCTGTCCTGGTGGAACACCTGACTGGTTGCTGCCCACACCGGCCACAGTGGATAAAAAGATCTCTGCCCTGTCCCCTGCTCCCTGCTTTGCCCCAGCCCTGGTGAGGTTAACCCCGAATGAAACTGTGGGGTTTGGGGGGATCTGAAATGCCAAGACATTGTGCACTAATGCATAGCCAATAGGGAGGGTTTTCCTATTTTTTATTTTGTTTGTTTGACTTGGACTTGCATTTCTTAATTATTGTTAATTATTATTATAATTTTATACCTAATAGAAACTTGTCTCATCTTTCCTGCCACCCTGCAAAGCATCTTTCCAGGCCTGGCATGCACCTATCCCCTTCACCCAGGGATTCTCCCATTTCCACGGCAGCTGCAGGATGCTGAACAGCCCCTTTCTCTAGGGCTGAGCTGCTGGTGGGGCTCTGATAAAATGAGAGGTTGAGGAAGAGAGCTGAGTTACCCAGGGAGATAGGGGCTGGCAGGAGCAGCCACGCCAGTGAGAGCAGGGCACCTTCCTCAGCCCCGCTGCAGAAGCCCAGCCAGGCGCCACAAGCACGAAGGGTTTGGCATCTCCCAGCTGCTGGCAAGGTCTCAGCCCCGAGGCTGTGCTGGTTTTGAGCTTGTCCCTCTCCAGGGGCTTTATCCCAGAGGCAGGAGATGGAGGGGCTCAGCCCACTGTGGGGAGCATTGTTACCAAGAGCTCTCTCCCCTCGCAGGTCTTCAACGAGGACGGCACGGTGCGGTACTTCATCGACGCCAGCCAGGAGGATCACCGCAGCTGGATGACCTACATCAAATGTGCACGGAACGAGCAGGAGCAGAACCTCGAGGTGGTCCAGATCGGGAACAGCATCTTCTACAAGGCCATTGAGGTAAGTGGGGCTGAAGGGCAATCGGGTATCTGCAGGAGAGGAGCAGGGTGGTGGGATCCTCCATCCTACAGACTCTTCCTCCCTTGGTCTTTGGGCTGTGTGTGGAAGGACACAGCAGCTTTTCCATTCTTGGCACTCAGATCCACCAGGAGAGGTAGAAACCACAGGGAAGGGTCATTGCATGGGCTTCAGGAAGTAGTAAAGGTTCCTTCTCTCTGTCCCCTTTCTGTGGGCTCATGGAGCGATGTGTGTTGAACAGGGGGAGAGTAGATCCTTGTTTGGGGTGTAAAGCATGAAAAGAGCTGCAATTCTGGCCCAGATGGGGCTTTGGGCAAGGACAGGGGTTGGATGCTCTATTGAAAAGGAGGGATTTTGTGCAGAACCTGCTTCTTTATAGCAGGGTAAAATCTGGGGAGTTCTGTGAAACCCAGGTGCTGAGTGCAGGCTGTGCCTGACTCTGCTCTGCTTTGCCTGGGTATCACACTTGGGCTGTGCAGGGAGCAGGGAGCCACGGAGCCGGCAGGGAGCGGTGCTGGTGCAGCTGTGCCTTGGGCTTTACACTGAGAGGAAGGGACTCTTCCTGCCCCCTCATCCATGTGCCCCTGTATGAAGCACTCCTGGTCAGTGCTGGCATGGCACAGGAGCAGGGGCAGGGTCCCAGGGGTGGCTGCCATGCAGTGGGGTGATGGCTGAAGGGTGCCCACAGCTCCCTGCAGGAAACTCTGGGATGGAGGTGGGTGTCTGGCTGCTCGGGATGCTTGTGTGCAGTGTCCCCATAACGCAATGCTATTGAAGGTGGAGAAAGGTGGTGGCTTGGGGACGTGTTTCTGTGCAGCAGCTTTGGCTTAAGGAGTCACAAGAGGGGACATGTCCCAATCCATCCCAGACCAGCACTGTGGGATTGTCCCCCTCCAGTATCGGGTTCAGAGTCTCACCTGAGGAGCATTTGCAGCTGGGAGAGGGTCTCAGTCGGGAGTGACTGCGCGTGCCCGCTGGCTCCGTGGGCACGGGCAGCTCTCTGGGTCTATCCGGGTTCCTGCCCCAGCTCTCAGAGAGCACAAACTCAAATGCTCCATGGCACAGGAGCACAGCCCAGTCCTGTGCTGACTGAGCAGCAGGGTTGGGTTGGGGATTGCTGCAGTGGGGTGGGAACGGTGACTGGGTGGGTAGGAAGAGGATCAGATATTCTCTGCTGCTGCAGGAGAGTCCCGTGTGCCCCTTGGACTCTGCCACCTTTCCCAAGAGCTCCAAGCACTTCTCTGCTGTTCTCATGCCGGACACCCCTCCAAAGGCTTCAGCTGTTTCTAGTTTTAAGACCTGATATTCCTGTGGGCAGCTGTGCCTGTTGTGACAACACCTTCAGTGCTTTTTATTACCATTCTTAAATTATGTAAATAAGTAAAATAATTCCAGGCAGCCGTGGTGTAATTAGGAACACAGCTGTGGGTTTTACGTCTTTTGCAGACATGGACGAGGGGGTGGGTGAGCAAATATTTGGGTATAGCCATGATCCATCTGTGGGCTTGTTCCAGGGGCTGAAGCAGTGAGCAGCAGAGCAGGATGAGTTTAATTCCCTTGGCACCAGCAGTGAATTTGAGATGCTGAGTGTGCCGAACCCCAAGTGATGTGTGGGAGGAGGTGGCCATGAAGGGTCCCTGTTGTCACACTGCTCCCCAAGCTCAGCAGGACACACACACACACACCAACCCGAACTTAGCGCTGCCCTGCTCAGTGCCACAGGTGTCCACGTGCAGCCATTGTCACCCTCCGTCCCCTACCAGCCCTGGTGGCTTCCCCACCTCCCGTCCCCCTGCACAGCCTCCTGCCCACGCCTGCTGCACTCCTGTTGCAGTGGGCATGGTGAGCTGCCCGCTTCCTACTGCTCTGCACCCACCTCTGCTGCACCAGGGCTACAGCAAAGCATCTCTTTGGATGCCTTTCTCACCTACGTGACCAAAAAATCAGATTTATTTGGTGCCTTTTTTTTTTTCCTATTTGCCTTTGATATTTTAATGCGTTTTGCCCATTTCTGCCCTTATTTGCTGATTTGTTTTTCCCATCTTCCTTCTCAGCAATACCAAGTTGCTGCTGCTGAAAAATAAAGTGAGGGCAGAATTTTTTGGCCTTTGGTCTGAAGGCCACAATATTCCTGGGGGGCAATTTGAATTTGCTTTGGGGTGTATGCACGTGGTTGCTCACCCGCTGCTGGTGTGGCTGCAGCAGCTTCAGCAGAATAAAACACACACCCATGTATGCACCCATGTAGATTGTTTTATCCTTTCAGCAATATTTTATTTGCCTGTATAAAAAATGACTAATCTTCTGTTAAGAGTAAATAACACCAAGAAACAGAGTCATCAGTTTGTGATGCAAAAGGATATCGGCTTCCCTGCCTCCCAAATTCCTCCTCTGCAGTCCCACTGAGGTCTTTATGCAGATGGACAAAGATATGAAGTCAAATTCCTATTGATTTCAGATGCTTAAAATTCAACATATTTTCAGTGTTGAGATGATTGAACTTAGGACCTGTGTTTCATGTGGATGATGCTTTACTTGGATCTAACATGCTCAGTGTACAGAAAACCGTCCTCCAAAATGCAGGATATTCCTATTTCTAAATTAGGTTCTTACAGTAAGCATTACTAGGGAAAATACATATTTTTTTATAAAGTGATGTTGTTATTACTGGTGTTTGAACTGGTCTGAGAGGATCTATCTTCCCAGCTGGACCCTTGAGCAGCATTTCCTGGCCGCTCACCCCAGCCCTGTGGGAACATGACAGGAACAGCAGGGACAGGAGAAGTGCCATGGCTGCAGGGAAATGGGAGTGTGGATGATGCAAAACCCCTGCCCTGATCCTCCAGCTGTCCTTGGGCTGTTGCAGGCACAGCAGCTTTGGGATATAAGCAGCATTTCACACCCAAGCTATGGTCTCTTACAGCAGCCCCGAGCTGTTCCCTGCTCTGGCAGCTGATGAGCCTTTTGCTGGTGGATCTGCATTTCCATCTTCTAAGATCAGCCGTGGCAGGGGTGGGTGGAAGCTGCTGCCTGTGCCCTGCAGCTGGAGGGTGCTGAAGGCTCTGTCCAAAGACAAAATTCTCTGCTGGAGCCCTGAGCTGGGGCTCCGTGTCTCAGCTCCCTGCTTTGGTCTCTGTCATTCGTGCTGGTTTTGACTGCACAAATGGTTTATTTCTCCATGTCTCTGTGTTCCGCCCTGTCCTGGTCTTGCCAAGCTTCTGGGACCTCTGGGTCCTGCACTCCGGAGACCCCAGATCCATCTGTGCTCTGTAGCTGCCCATCATCCTGTTTGTGTCCCAGCTTGGGGAAGAGCCTGGAGTGGGTTTGTGTTGGTGCTGGGTGGTGCTGAGCTGTGCCATCACCTGCAGTGCTGCATCCTGGGCTGTTCTGTGCCTGCCTGAGGGTGTTGGGGACTGTTGGCAGGTCCCAGATGGCAGCAGGGACTCTCAGAAATGGGGCACAGCCAGGGTAGGTCCGAATGGATCAGCGCAGGGATGGATGTTCACCGGCCCTCCCAACAACCCCGTCTTTATCTCTCTTTCTAGATGATTCCTCCAGACCAAGAGCTGCTGGTCTGGTATGGGAACTCCCACAACACCTTCCTGGGCATCCCAGGTGTGCCAGGGCTGGAAGAGGAGCAGAAGAAGAACAAACATGGTAGGTAATATCAGAAAGAGCCAAGGGTGCAACATCCCTGCCTGTTCACCCTGTGCCCAGCTCTGAGGCTGTAGGGTGGGCACAAGGCAGGGACATCCCAGGGGTATATCAGTAATCCCAATTCTCTGTGGACAAGCACAGGGGCTATGAGATGATCCATACAGCTTGAGCAGGTCCTCAGTAATTCAGGGTGAGGCCTTCAGGCCAGTTTGCCCACGGCTGTTGCTGGTGGAGTGTCTGGCAGTCACTGCCTGTCCCAGCCAGGCAGGGAGGAGCAGCTCAGGGTGTGAGAGCAAGGCAGCCCCAACACTCTGTGTAAAACCAAGTGGATGCAGCTTTACATCCCCGTGCTGCATTTAAGGGATCTTAATCACCAACACAGGAGGCTTTTCTCTCCTTGGGCTTTCACTCTCTGCTTGTCTCAGTGGCTTCCTGAGGTACTTCCTTGTGGCACAGCAGAGCTCAGGCTGTGTTTGGAGTCACTTCTGTGCTCCCTGACCCTACTCCCCACTCGGAGAGAGCCATGTCTGAGCACAGCAGAGTAAGGGAAGAAGCTGGGACTGGTGCAGGAGGTTCCTGAGAGTTCCTGCACCCACCCCCTCCAGCTCTGCTGCAGCCCAGGGAGGGGAAAATTGGTTTCATGTCCCTCTATAAGGGATTCATTTAGCTCAGCTTGAATGTTCCCCTTACCTAAATCTGGGTCAGCCCATTCCCAGCCCTGGCTGCATCCCAAAAACCTAAGAGCTGGCCTGGAGGCCAATCTGCCCAGGACAGATGACCTCAGCAGCAGGGAGCCAGCGAGAGGGCACTGGGGGCTTTCCAGAGCACCCAGCAGCCCAGGGACTTGGGGCGGGGTGAGCTGTTTCACTGGAGGGCAGCACCTCACTGTCCCCTGTCGTCCCCAGAGGATTTCCACGCAGTGGAGACGGGGGCCAGCACGACGGGCCGCATGCGCTGCGTCATCTGCCACCGCGGCTTCAACTCCCGCAGCAACCTGCGCTCCCACATGCGCATCCACACCCTGGACAAGCCCTTCGTGTGCCGCTTCTGCAACCGCCGCTTCAGCCAGTCCTCCACCCTCCGCAACCACGTCCGTTTGCACACGGGCGAGCGGCCCTACAAGTGCCAGGTTTGCCAAAGTGCCTATTCCCAGCTCGCAGGGCTGCGGGCGCACCAGAAGAGCGCTCGCCACCGGCCCCCCAACGCCTCCCTGCAGGCCCACTCGCCCGCCCTGCCCGTGCCCCATCCTGCCTCCCTGGCCCATCACATCCCCACCATGGTGCTGTGAAGCCCCGGCGCGGCAGCGGGATTTGGGACAGCAAAGACTGATGCTGCTGAGACATGCAATGAAGTGGGGAGGTGGCCCTTGGCTGAGCTGGGGGGCAGAGGCAGAGCTGCTCTGTGTCTCGGAGGGGTGTTGGGTTGTTTTTGGGCACCACTGGCTGCTGGGGGGTTGGCAGGAGGGGAACCCCCAGCTCTGCAGCTGAGTCGTGCAGGATCATCCCCAGGGAGATGTGGCACAGGGTGGGCTGGTGGCCCCTGGTCTTGGCAGAGGAGAAGGGACACAGCTGGATGTCCTGTGTGGGTTTGTCAGTGCACTGGGAGAGGACTGGGGCAGCTGAAAAGCTGCGCCTGGGTGAGTCATGCCTGGGTTTTACACATAATTTTGTGGAAAGAAAAACTGCTCTTATACCTCCTCCTCTGCTCCAGCAGACGTGCCCCATTGACAGGTTGGCACAGCCCTGATGCGGCCACCCCAGACATGCCTGTTGGTGCTGGGAGTGCCTTTGGCCCCGGTGACTCCTTCCAAGGGACACCCTTCCCTCCTTGGGAGCCCCGAGTTAGTGAACGTTTGCATTTTCCCCCACCCAGGCCCCCTCTGCCTGCTCCGCTCCAGCCTGAGCCCTGCACTGGGGTCTGTCACTGCTCTGAGTGATGCCCTGGGCAGAGGGGACAAGCCAGGGGCCACGGGGACACCGTGCCAGCTGGGAATGCCCATCCACAGGCAGGTTTTGCAGGGACCCTGAGCTGCCGGGCTGTGCCTGTTCCAGCCCTGGCAGCTCTTCTCCCCATCCCTTTCCCAGCTGTGAAGGAACATGTTGGTTGGAACTGCTACCGCCCTCTGGGGACAGAGAAAACCTGTCCCCAAGGACAGCTCTGAGCGCCCTCTGGAGTCCCCGCACTCCGAAGGAGGGCTGTGTATCATAAATCTTAAAAGAAGGTATTCTAACATTAATTATAAGTCTAAGATGTATTAAGTTCTCACAAACCGTGTTTCACTTCCAGAAGAAAATAAACAAAAACAAAACAAAGGAAAAAAAGAAACCCAAATAACTGTCACTTTAACTTTGTAAATATTTATGTAAACATTATTTACAAGACTTTGATATTATATATTATTTGATTGTATATGTACACAGTGTAAATACATTTGTACCTCTCTTGTATTCTAAATAAAAATTACTTGGAACATTTATCATTTAGAAGAGGGATAGCATGGAGAGCTTTATTTTATGTGCCAGGGGAAGGATCTGGGAATTGGGATGAGTGAAGATCTTAACTAACAGAATAATCTCTGAATGAGGAGATGTGGTGTCATCTGTTGGACCAAGAAGTGCATTTGGGAGAGGAAAAAACAGGTTTTGGCTAAAGAAGCCCTTTTTCAGGTCTGGAAGCTAGGGTGAGTGCTGTTTCGCTCCAGAGTGGGTGTTATCTACTGATTTCACCCTGCCAGACGCTACTCTTGTGAACTTGTACAGTCCCTCTTTGAAGCCACAGCTATCGATATCCTTTGATACATTCCATGAATCAGTGCCCATATTTTGGCTGTGATGGGATACAGGTGCAAGCCCTGCTGGAAGGAAGCGACACATTTGCTGACGGTCATCGCTGCCTGCTTTTCCCGTGGCGTTTCCTCCGCAGCTCTGAGAGCCGAACCTGTGCTTGAATTAAACGGATAAAACTTTTCCACGAACACATTAGTTCCTGCTGGCACAGCTCCGCCGGGGGGAAGGGGTCAGTCCCGAGTCCCGCGGGGATGTTTAAGCCAAGCGTGAGCACCGGCCAGCTGAGGAGGGAATCGGAGGTCTGCCCTCAGGGGGACCCCTTGTGTGAGGGGCACCGCAAACCGGGGGTGCTGCTCCCCGCCTTGACCCGCAGCACTACGGCCCGGCCCGGGCTGTGGGGCCCGGCGAGACCCGAGGGAAGCCCGTGGGGTCCCCCCGGTTTGCCGTGCGGATACTGGGGGAGCGGGTCACTTACCGGGGGTGGCCCGAAGAGTGCCGCACCCTGCCCGCACTAAAGATGGCCACGGTCCCCCTTGGGCCCCACTGGGGCGAAGCCCCCGAGTCCCTTCGCTGCCAGGAACAGACATGGCTGCCAGGCACCGCCCCCGCCGCCCTCACTCAAGATGGCGGCGCCCACGCCCTCCAGCGGACTCTCGCCAGCAGCCAATATGGTGGGCGGAAGGCGCGTGCGGCGGGGCCAAGATGGCGGCGGTCACCATGAGGCTGCCGGCGGTCCGCGCGTCCCTGGCGTCCAGCGCGCCCCGGGGCGGCGAGAAGCACCTGGTGGCACCGGGGGACACGATCACCACGGACACGGGATATATGAGGTGCGGGCAGCGGCGGAAGCGAGGCGGCGGCGGGGTGGCGCGGCTTCGGGCTGTCCTTAGGTAGCCGCTCTCTCTTCGCAGGGGCCACGGTACCTTTGTGGAGGACGACAAGCTGATCGCCTCGGTGGCCGGCGTGGTGGAGAGGGTGAACAAGCTGGTGTGTGTCAGGGCGCTGAAGGCCAGGTGAGCGCGGCTGTGGCGGGTGCGGGCCGGCGGCGGGGCCTGGCTCGGTGTGTGACCGCCGCTCTCTGTCCCAGGTACAACGGCGAGATCGGCGACATCGTGGTCGGCAGGATTACGGAGGTAAAGTCCTGTGTTTGCCGCGGTGCCGAGGAGGAGGAGGAGAGGGTGGGCGGGCATGGCTCAGTCGGATCCAAAGCGCTTCCCTAAAACACTGATATACGTCGGTGTCCCTGCGCAGGGTACTGGGAATGCGTGGATTTTAACCGGGATGAGGCTGGAAGAAACCAGCAGAGCTGTCCCCTCCTGCAGCTGGGTGACCTGCAGCTCCCATTCAATTTTTGAGTGTGTTCCCATAGGTTTGGGGGTTTTTTTTCCCCTCAGGTTCAGCAGAAGCGATGGAAAGTGGAAACAAATTCCAGGCTGGATTCAGTCCTGTTGCTGTCGTCCATAAATTTACCTGGTGGGGAGCTGGTGAGTGTAGCTGGTTGTGTTTTATGTGGCATTCTAAGGTCCCCCACAATGAGCTGTTGATGGATGCTTTCTCATTCAGGGCTATGTGTAATTTTTTTTGTGGTGTTTCAGAGAAGAAAATCAGCAGAAGATGAGCTTGCAATGAGGGACTACCTGCAGGAAGGGGATCTCATCAGTGTATCCTTCTGCTGCTCCCATTGACAGAAGAGCCAAGGGCATGGGAAAAACAGGCAGAGCTTGGCTGGCCTGGCTGGGAGTGAAAGCTGTGCTGGGGTGGCACTGGGCAGCCTTAGGGACCCTGTTTCCTTAAGTGGCACCAACAGGCAGAGGTCCAGTCTATATTTTCTGATGGGGCTGTATCGCTGCACACCCGGAGCCTGAAATACGGGAAGGTGAGCTGTTCCAAAACCCTTGATCCTGGGTTAATTCTGCACCAGCTGACTTGTATAAGGCCTTTTTTTGAGGCTTTTTAAAGAAAAGAGCTCTGGAGTAGAGCAGGATGTTGTTATAACTCATTCCTGCAGGATGGGAAGACACTCAGCTCCTACACGGGAGCACCAAGCAGAGTTTCCCGAAGCTGAGGAGGTGTCCTTGAGTTGCCCTTTGATCCACTGCTCTCCCTGTCTGTAGTTCCATCCTGCTAGTCCTGTTTCCCCCACTAGCCACTTGGGAATTAAATCCTGGGGAGAGATCTCCTCACTCCTCTTCTGCTGGCCGTTGCCCCTGTGACTTGTGGGCTCTATTTTAGGCTTTACACAGTTGGCATTTATCTCTGGTTTTGTGCATTGAAATCAGCCAAGGGGCTGTTGGAACATAGGCTGCAGTTTGGGATTACCAGACCAAGGGTATTAGCACTTAAAAGATGAAAGAGAAGTCTGCTTATTGCACAAAGGGTGAAGGACAGTGATTGGATTACAAGGGTTAGTGTTCTGCCAAATTGTGCCTTGGACTCCTCATTTTTCTGCAGGGATGGTTGCTGTGTAGTTACGATTGAGATATTATAAAAGCTTGTGCTAAGTACTTAGAGTATTCTTCATCTTCAAAGGGCTGCACAGGCATTAGCTAATCCTCCCAGCGCTCCCAGAGGCAGGCAGGTTTTATATTCACTGTTTCACAGGAAAAGGTGTTAAAACAGAGTGGTTCCTAGGCCAGGAATGGAGTGAGTGCGTGTCAATGACTTGGTCTCACATGTGGTTCATGATGTCTCTCACGCTGAGCCTCATGGTCTCCTCTCCAGCTGGCCCAGGGTGTGCTGGTTCAGGTCTCTCCCTCCCTCGTGAAACGCCAGAAGACTCATTTCCATGACCTGCCCTGTGGTGCATCCGTGATCCTCGGCAACAATGGCTTCATCTGGATCTACCCAACTCCGGAGCAGAAGGATGACGAGGCTGGAGGCTACACCGCCAACTTGGAGGTGAGTGCTCAGGGAATGTGAGCCTTCTCCTAGCAGTGATGGTTTTTTAGTCTGACATAGTTAGAGGCACAAGAGTAACCTGAGACTTTCAGGATCTTGTGTAAGGTTCACAGCGAGGCTTTTTTTTTTTGCATTATTTCCCTGTCCATTCGTCCCTTTCCCTCTGTCCTTCGTCAGCCAGTTCCCTTGTCTGACCGGGAGGTGATCTCACGGCTCCGAAACTGCATCGTGGCTCTGGTTACTCACAAGATGATGCTCTTTGACACCAGCATCCTGTATTGCTATGAAGCATCCCTTGCTCATCAGGTACAGGAACCAGTGGTGTTTATTCCACACTGAGAGAAGGGAACAGAAAGGCTGCATCAGTTGCTGCTGAACTCAGAGTTTCCTCTCAACTTACCAAAGCATCCTATAGTAAATGACAGTTTGAACTCTCCCCTGCTGCATAACATAAGTTGCCTTGCACAATTTCAGGGGTAGTTTGAAGGGTTCTGCCTCAGGCAAAGTTTAACTATTCCTATGGAGACATCAGTCCCTTTTTTAATAGATGCTGTGTATCCCTCACTGGGATTATGGACCCTTAAATTCCTCTGAAAACAGTGTTAAATTTGGCATTGTATGAGGGTACAGTGCATTTTATGAAGCAATGAAAAAGTAAATGTCATGTATTGTACAGAGAGCAGTCTCATGTCTGTATCCACATCCTGCACTGCTGGAAGGCTGCCTCCATTTGACTTCTTACTGTACAGCTTTTCATTGTGATTCCTGCCAGCACAATCACGGGCAATTCTCTTCCCATAAATAAATGAGATCTGAATTGTCTTCTGCTTTCATTCCCAATGAGGGAATGAAAAGGAATGACTTTTGAAGTCTCACTGTGTTTAAGTCATCTCTGCCCTTCCCAAATAGTGTGTGTCCTTCAGGGAAGATCAGGAGGGTTAGTAGCCTTTCCTTAGATTTTCTCTGGTCTCTGTAAGAATTCCCAACTGGCAAAGTTAATTTTGCCTTGGACCCTCTGCCATAGGTCTTTTTTCACCACGACCCTCTAAACTCCCTTACTGGTTGCTGCCATATGTCAGGAACATTTGTCTCCCCAGAGTGTGCAAAAGTAGTAATTGCTTCCTGGTGCTCATATTGCTCTTCTTTCCACTGCAGATCAAGGACATTCTCAAACCAGAGGTGACAGAGGAGATCGTTCTGGAAGCTCGACAGAGGTTGCTGGATTTGGAGGGATAGGGCAGAAGCAGTCATTTGAAATCTCAGCATGGCAGCTTTGATTCTCAGTATTATATGGTTTTTTTCAGTGTTCTAGTCTCCAACATTCATTCCACACTTCAGAAACCACCCAAATTCTTCACTCTTAGGATATCTCCTGTGCCCTTTTAATACAAAGTAGTACTTAAGTACAATAGCCTTTTAGTGCAACGGCCTGAAAAATTGATATCTGACCTTTATAAAGATGCAGATGCAACTGGGACATGTCTCCTAGCACCTGTTGCTGTGTCTAGTGCCCCAGAACTTTGTGCAGAATGATTGAGAGGAAGGGATATGTTTTTTGATGCTTTTCTCTTCCCCAAAAGATGATTTTGATTTTAATTTACTTGTGATACAGATATGCCAGTCTGTCCCCTGACTGCGAGCCCTCGTTTTTAAGAATGTAGATGAAGGCACATATGTTTAGAGAACAGGAGTATCCACACCCTTGCTAACCCCAGTTTGGGTCTGGCCGTTCATGGCTTGAATGCCTCAGGGGTATGAGATGGGATGTGGCTGTCGCTGTCCATGTGAGCCAGGAGCTGTGGACAACCAGTGTCCTGGTTTGTGTGTATCCTGCTGGTCTTTTTTTTTATGCCTGGTGTGGTGAACTCCTCTTCTGAGGAGACACCAGTATTATTTTGTATTAAGTATTTTGCATTTCAATAAATTTTTTGAAAGAAATCAGTCCTTCAGCATTGCGTGTATGGGCTTGTTTTTAGTCTAGCTTGAGAGCTGTGGTTGACTCAAGTTTCCTTGTGCGAGGACACTTGGAATGGTTACATTGTCCTATCTCCCCTTCAGCTGCTGCCCTTTATTCCAGCAGGACTTGACCTTCCTCTTCAGCCCTTACAGGGTTCCTCTGTAAGGATTGCCTGGTGTTGTTCACAGTGGCTTTCCCAGCATTGCCTCCCTGCAGGATCCCTTGGAGAGGTGAGTCAAGCAGAGGTGACTGGGGGATGGCAGGGAGCCCAGCATGACACTGGTGAAGATCTTCAGGCCAGTGGTTAGAGGGACATGTTGAGCCAGGTGTTGGGAGGCAGCCAGTCACATTCTCTGTGCAGAATGTGATGCTTTCCCTGGAGCATCCTCTCAGCTCTAGGTGCTATATTAGAGCTGTTCTATTTTATATATATATTGCAAATATATCCTTGCACCACAGCGCTGGATTTCTTAAAAAGGTTGATAAAACCTCTGCCTCAATTGTCCCTGAAACCAATTGCACGTTGCAGATTGGCACTCTTGCCTCAGGCACCAGTGAAAATTCTTTGCTCGGTGTTTTCCTGGGAACTAGAAATTTGCTTCGTTGCTGTCCCTCCAGCTCAGGCTGCTTTCCCTGTGGTCCCGAGCAGGCACTAGATGGCACCTTTGGATCGCGTTTGTGGCACTTCCCTTCGCCAGCAGCTCCGCCTCGCTGCCCTGCCAAACAGCAGGGCCTGGACGGCTGCCACCAGCGCTGCTGCCCAAACCCTAAAGCATAATGGGGCTAAGGACAAGCAAGGACATGGCTAATCCGTTCTGCTGCTGCACAACTGCCCGTGCTGCCTCTGAAAATAGTACTGAACTTGTTGGGGGTATCACTGGAATGCTCCACACAAGACCTGGGAATTGTTGAGTTTTAAGAGGATTCCCTAATGAGTGTTGCAACAATCACATCCTCAAGGTGACTGCAGAAATTTGAAAACCAAAGCTTGATGATGACGCTTTCTGGTCTCCATGAGGCTGCTGGCAGCCACATAACCCCCACCTGCATGGACAAAACTGGTTCAAAAAGGCTGAAAAAGCTTTAGCAGTCTGCAGCTTTTACTTCCAAAAGTACTTCTTCCTCTCCCTTACCCAATTGCTGTAGTTTACCAGCTGTTTATCTTTAATTACCACGTGGGGAGATTGAGGGATTTCTGCTGAAAAACAACTCAAGATCTGGACAGCTTCAGCTCTGAGCTTTCGATTCCTCCTGCTTGCTGCAGCATTCCTGATATTTTGGCATTAATGATGTGTTAAATGGTGGAGGTATGTGATTCATCCAGTTCCCTTATTCCTAAATACCTGGCACTTCTGCTTTTAAACCAAAGAACACCAAGTTGGTGAGGTTTGGTTATGGATCTTTCCTGATGGGGGGGAACCAAAGGACTCAGGATTTTCCCGCCATGACCATCAGGGGTAACTACTGATCTTCGCACATTCAGCCAGTGCTGTGCCAAGACCTAAATTCTGTAAGAAGGCTTCAGCAAGGTCATTGCTGGCAGTTCCTACAAGGCCATCCAGCACAGCTCTGCAAACCAGCAGCTCTACAAGCCAGCAACAGCAGTGTCCCCTTGAATTCTTGAAATAATCTGTGCGATTTTGCTGGGCAACTTCTAAGCAGGAAGGGTGAAAAGGAAGAAACTATGGTTTCTCTGGTTTAAAAAAAAAAAAAAAGTAGTTGTAAGCAGGGTGGGAAAAACCTAGTCAGTGTTCATTTTTATATGGGGAACTAAAAGGCCCATGCAGGCATTAAAACAGCTCAGACCTGCCTGATTTCTGTGTTCACCAGTGTCTGACACTGTAAAGCAGCTGTAGCACCTCCTGCGCTGCTTACTCCAGGGTTACTACATGGTACAGTTGTGCTCAGAAGTGGAGTTGGTAACTAGTTCCCTTGCTGGTGAGTGTTGCCTGTAGGAATGAGAACACAACATCACTCATCTGCAAAAATAATTTTCTTGTTTCTTGGTGCCAGTGTTCATGTACTAATAGGAAGAATTCCTTTACTCCTAGGAATAACCACTGGGATTTTAAACTTGTGCTAATGGGTTATTAATCCAATTACTGCTACTTATTGCATTACTTCTGTATCAACTGTGCACAGTTTTGCTGTTCAGCTGAGAATGGTACAAATAAAAAGCTTTGCTCAGACCTGAGAAGAGATTGAAATCCCAGTGAGATCAGAGACATCTTGAAATGGTTGTCTCAGGCTCCTGAGGACTGTTAATTAACATGCTAAGTTTTATTATTTGGTGAAGAGGTTGAAGCTTTTAAGATATTGTTATGGAGAAAGCGTCACTGCAGCTGTTGGGTGAGAACCCAGAATGGGAGGTAAACAAAAAGTACTGAAGTATCTCTTAGGAAAAAAATAAATGGTAGGATGTACATGAGCTTGATTGAAAAAACACACTGTACCTTTTTTTTTATTCACACAACTTTTCTGTCTCTGCCTTCTCTAACAATTTCTGAATCTACTGGGCAACTTCTACATTTAATATGAGACGGTCCTGTTCACAGAAACTGGCAGCAGGATTGGGGGCAGAAAATGTAATACCCTTCAGGAAGGGGAAGAAGGCTAGGTATCTTGCTATGACATTTGGGAGCGACCAGCTGACTCATCTGCCTGTGTATTGTCCCACATTAACTACAGCAGTGCTCTGGGAAACAGGAAATGCTTTTGGAGAAACTGCTGAGTGGCAAGAGGCTGGGAACTGCTGGCAAAGAACCTCCCCCATTTTGCTGCTTATGCTTGCACAGCATCAGAAGGAATAACTGCCTGTTGGCCTGAATGATAAACTCACCTGGTCTGTTAAATAAAAAGTAAGTGCATTCATCTGCACAGATCTCAGGCGAGCCAGGGAAGAGCATATTTACAGCCTGTGCTGTCCACTGCACATCCCTGGAAGTGTTCAAGGACAGGCTGGATGGGGCTTGGAGCAACCTGGTCTAGTAGATGTCCCTGCCTTTGGCAGGGAGGTGGAACATGATGATCTTTAGGGTCCCTTCCAACCCAAACAGTTCTGTGATTCTATGAAGTCTTTCATATTTACAATTACTTTTGCTTAATCAGCCATGCCATTGCAGGAAAGATTATCCAGGATGCTCCAGTCAGACCCAGAAGAGAATAACTTTTTCAGTGAAGAATGGTTGGTATTGGGTTTTGTAACAAATTTCTCTTGGGCTGCTTGGCCTTTGCTTACAGATGGCTTCATTTCCTCCCTTTCCTTCAATCCATGAGAGCCAAGCAGGAGTTAGATCACCTTTGTGAGAGGCTGATCTCCATTAGTGAGATAAACCTGGAGAAATTCTGCAGAGTTCAAGAGATGTGACCCTGGATTTGTCTCAGCACCATGTACCAGAATTTCTCTCTCCTGTGTGTGTGCGGCACAACCAGCCTCAGCACCTGCAAATTGAGCCACTGATGGAGAAATCCAATAGAAATGGTTTGAGCTCAGTCTCCTGACTAAGAATTAACCATGTAGGAGCAGCCTGTCACAGTAGAGGTGGAGGATCCCACAGGGCTGTATGAAGTGCTACATTTTGGATGCTACTGTTAGAAGATGAAAAATACAGGTCTGCCAGAGACCTTGAATATGGCGTAGGAGACACAGAGTGTGTTTGGATTTGTCACAAGGGAGGAGTCAGTATAAACAAGCTGCTCTGTGTCCAGATGGTTGCCCTGAGCAGGAGGCTACAGCACAGAATTGCAATTGTGTGTTCTCCTATTGTCGAGTGGGACCAACCACAGACCTTTGACCAAAACACTCTGGTCTCAAGCTGCTTCCTTGACCCTCTTCCATCCCCAAGGTGAACTGGAGAATGCATGAAAAACTAAGTATCTTCAGCACCACTGTCTGCTCTTTAGCTCAGGGAACTCTCAGTGCCTGCTGAAGAATTTGGGGGTTTAACTCCATCTTTGTACCAAATGGTGCACAAAAATAGGTCAATAAAATATTTTTTTTAGATTGTCACATTCACTGGCCTCTATGCCTGATTTTGGTATCGAGTTCTGCGTATACTGACAGCATTAATAATGAAGACTTTTGTGCAAGCAGGGTGACAGATTCCTAGCTGTGGAAAAGCTGATGGCTGTGCACACAGCTGATACAAGAGGGATCTCTTCTTCTCTGTCCATCTCTGCAAGCATCCAGGGTCCAGAGCTGGACAGAGCTGGACAGAATCAGATCTGTGGGAAAACAACTTGGGTGGCCCTTGTAAAGAGGTAAAGGATTTCACATGAGCTTTCTGTGGCCTTTTCACAGTTTTTTTTTCCACAGAATCACAGGTAAGTTGGGGTTGGAGCAGATCTCTGGAGATCATCCTGTCCAAAGCCCCCTGCCAGGGCAGGATCACCTGGAGCAGGTGACACAGGAATGCGCCCAGGTGGGTTTGGGATGTCTCCAGAGAGGCAGAGAGGGAGAGTCCACACTCTCCCTGGGCACCTGTTCCAGTACTCTGCCATCCCCAACCTAAAGAAATTCTTCCTCCTGTTGACGGGAAACCTTTTGTGTTTTAGTTTATGGCCGTTGTTCTTCATCCTGGCACCGGGCACTGAAGAGAGTCTGGCACCATCCTCGGACACTCCGTGGAGATATTTACATGGATTGATGAGATCCCCTCTCAGCCTTCCCTTCTCCAGACTAACCCGGCCCAGCTCCCGCAGTGTTTCCTCACACGAGAGATGCTCCAGCCCCCAAATCCTCTCCGTGCCCTTCGCAGGACCCTCTCCAGCAGCTCCTTGCCCATCTCGTCCTGAGGAGCCCAGCACTGGGCGCAGCACTCCAGATGCGCCTCACCAGGGCCGAGTAAAGGGAGGATCCCTTCCCTCGCCCTGCCGGCCACGCTCC